>CM065136.1:19457367-19782367 GCA_033026305.1 Cirrhinus molitorella | reverse complement strand
TGTGTTTTTTGTTCAGTGATAGATGTTCATGAGTCCCTTGTTTGTTCTGAACGGTTAAATAGCTTTTGTGTATTTGAACCCTTTCCAACAATGACTGTATGATTTTGAGATCCATCTTTTCAAATTTGAAGTTCAGGGTAAATATCACTTATTTTGTCTTCTGGGGAACATTTAAGTATCTTCTGAAGGGCAGTACTAAATGAAATATATGATATTTAGGCAAAATAAGAAAAATGTACACATCTCCATTCTGTTCTAAAGTTTTCACCCCTGGCTCTTAATGTATGTTTTTTTTTTTTTTTTCTTCTGGAGCATTAGTGAACATTTGAACCTTCTTTAATAGTTGCATATAAGTCCCTCGGTTGTTCTCCGTGTGAAAAGATGGATCTCAAAATCATACAGTCATTGTTGGAAACACAAACATGCTGGGGAAAAAAAAGAATTTGTGGTACCTGAAGGATTTTTTTGAAAAACATCAGGCAGTATAACTGTTCAGGACAAGCAAGGGACTATCACTAAATGAAACAAAAAACAAACCAACAAACAAAAACACAAGTGTGGATTATTCAGGTAACACCACAGTGTTAAGTATCAAGGGGGTGTAAACTTTTGAACAGGGTATTTTTTTTATTTTTTATTTTTTAAATAAATCCTAAAAAATTCTCTTGTGGACTATATGTAAACATCTTTTATGTGAAACCTCTTATTCAGTTCAGTACTATATAAACAATAACATCTATTTTGTATGATCACTCTCATTTTAGTAAAATAAATAACATTTTGCAGATTCTAATAGGTGGTGTACCTTTTTTTTTTTAACCTCAACTGGCTTTTAAAAAAGGGACAAGTCTTTCAGTTTGTCCTGCTCAAACTTTAGGTCCTAAAGGAAATATGCCAACAGAACAGAAAAACTTTTGCTTCGTCACGCAATTTCTTAGGGTCTTGTTTTCTTGCTTTACCCCTCTATCTGTAGATGGTCCTCACTCTGATCCTTCAGTTGTGCGGCCTTCTGGTCCAAACCAGATGATGAACAGGATGCAGAATCCCACTGGTCTGTATATCTCATATACATACTATATATGTATGTGTGGTTACTTGTATATTATAAATATTTTAACATGTATTAACTGTTATTTTTAATTTGTAATATTTAACAATATAACTGTCTTTACTGTATAAAAGTATTAACTCTGTCTTCTGCTCTGTGCATTGCAGGCATGAATCCGTTTGGGAACCATATGGGAATGCAGTCCATGGCCCAGCAGAGATCTACACCACCTCTTCCGCACAGCACACCTCTTAACCAGGTCATTACTGTGACTGGAAATGATACCTTTTGTAGTATTTTTTTTTTTTTTTTTTTGTAGGTTTAAGTTTGTTTTAAGTGTGCGCTCACATTTTGTGTATATAATGTATATTATGTTTTGGCTCTTTCAGGGTAGCATGGGTAGTGCGAGGATGCCACAGCCAAATGTTGCACAGATGCAAAATCAATACATGCAAACTGGACAGTTTCAAGGCTCAAATCCTGTTCTTGGTGCTGGGTCTGTTGACATGGCACACCCAGGAAATGATAGCACTGTCACTCAAGTAAGAGCATAGATATTCTTTGAATTGGATTACATTCTAAAAGGGATAGTTCACCAAAAAAAAAAAAAAATACCCCATAATTTACTCACCCTCAAGCCATCCTAGGTGTAAATTATTTTTTTCCCTTTCAGATAAATACAGTTGTAAAGTTAAAAAATGTCCTGGCTCTTCCAACCTTTATTGAGATTTAGAAGTCTAATAAAGTGCATCCATCCATCCATAGAAATTAGTTCACATGGCTAATAAAGGCCTCCTGAAGTGAATCAGTTTGTTTTTGTAAATAAAATATTCGTATTTAAAATTATAAACCGTGATCTCTAGCTTCTTCTGTCATATCCAGTCTCTGATCTAATCTCATGAACGTGAGAATGAGAAAAAATATGGATATTTTTCTTACATATACGCATCGATTCACTTCAGAAAGCCTTTATTAAACCCCCTAGAGCTGTGTGGAGCACTTTTTATAATGGATGGATGCACTTTATTGGACTTCAAAATCTCAAGCCATTCACTGCCATTATAAAGCTTGGAAAAGCCAGGACATTTTTTTTTATATAACACTGATTGTATAAACGTCTAAACGAAAAAAGTCTTATACACCTAGGATGGCTTGAGGGCAAGTAAATTATGCTGTAATTTTCATTTTTGGGTGAACTATTCCTTTATTGTTATATTTAATTATGAGCTTCTATTACACCTACTACACATCAATACATCTGTTGTTATATTTTGGGTAGACATGTGGCTTTAGTCTGTGTCATTAAACATTCTAGAGCTGCATTGTCTCATATATGATACTTGCTCAGAACTGCATCATGAATGCATTCTCTATTTTTAATTTGTCAGCAGGGGCAAATGCCTACTTTATCAACTTTACCAATCGGCAGTCCTTTAGCCCAGCCTGGGTCTGCTGGAGGGGCAGGTAGCGGGTCCTCAGTGGGCTCTCTGGGTCCCAACAGCATGAGTGGGGTTCCTCCATCAACCACCCCGACACAGTCCATCAACCTCCCCCATTGCCAACCCTACCACCAGAATTCTCCTTCCCCAGCTCATAGCCGCACACCCACGCCCACGCCAGGCTCCCAGACACCCCAGCCTCACACACCCAGCCTACCCCAGTTAACCACGAGCGGCAGTCAGCAACAGTTACCTCCGTCCGTGAGTTCTGACAATGCTATGCAGCCTCAACAGCAGCCATTAGGAGGAGGAACTTCTCCCGCTGTGTCTCATAGTAGCCTCTCTACACCAAATGCCAGCCAGCATCCCCGCACTCCAGTGAGTACTGCTATTTGATATGCAGCAAAAGCCCTGGGGCCTCATTTATAAAGTCTTGCCTAGAATAATGCTAAATATGAACGTTCAAATGATTTAGAAAATGCCTATATGCACAGTGTTCCACTTTATAAATTGCACATGCATTCCACTTTATAAATTGCTGTCTTAATTTGTAGTACAGTGTTAACAAATGTAAGTTCAGTGATGATTTCATTTGTGGCCTCAATTTTGGATCTTACTATACACTTCATTTTTGACCTTTTCTTGCCTGTTTTGTTCCTTTCTTCCCTTAAGTTGTCTCATAAGGGTTCTCTACCAGTGGATGGCCAGGTTGCTACCCCTGCCTCTGTCAGCAGTGCAGACGCATCATTTCAGCAGGGTCCTTCAGACACCACAGCTACCCTTGAGCCCAAAGTGGAGGTCAAGCAGAAAGTAGAAGAGGAGGAGGAGGATGAAGAAGGCATGTCAGGAGGAAAAACTGGAAAGCAAGAAGACATTAAAGCTGAGGAAAAACCTGAGGTAAAAAAAAAAAAATGGGAGATTTATTTTCATTAAAAGGATGGTTAACCCAAAAATGAAAATTAGCCAATGATTTACTCAATATCAAGCCATCCTGATGGATGATCTGAATTGTTTTGGGCTTCAAAATCCCCCCCTTTCATTCATTTCCATTATAAAGCTTGGAAGAGCCAGGACATTTCTTTAATGTAACTCTGATTTCATCTGAAAGAAAAAGTCCTATACACAGGATGGCTTGAGAGTAAGTAAATCATGGGTAATTTTAATTGTTGAGTAAATTAAAGTCTAAATAATTAATAATTAATAGTTAATTCTCCTTCCTTTCTTTAAAAATGATTACATGAGGTGTGACTGCTTTTTTTTTGCGATTTATCAGGTAAAGAAAGAGGAGCCGAGCGATGGTGTGCAGATGGAGACTTGTTCCATTGCAGCTGGGGAGGACAAAAAGCCAGAGATAAAGACTGAGCCTAAAGAAGAGGAGGAGGGTTCAGGGTCTACAGCAACTCTCAATTCACCTTCTGGAGCCCCTAACAAAAAGAAATGTATGACCAGAACCTTTATTTTAGCTGCTAGGGTTGTCTTCAGTAGGAAACCAACCACAATTAAAGGGATGGTTCGTACAAAAATTAAAATTCTGTCATTTAATTACTCACCCTCATGTTGTTCCAGACCTGTAAGATCTTTGTCAATCTTCAGGACACAAATTTTTTGATGAAATCCGAGAGCTATGAGAATGAGTTTTTTTGCACAAAGGAAACTAAAATAACGACTTTACTTTTTGTGTGCAAAGAAAAGAAATCATCTTGTTGCTTCATAAAATTAAGGTTGAACCACTGCTGTCACATGGACTATTTTAACACTCTCCTTACTACCTTTCTGGGCTTTAAATGTGTCATTTGAATTGCTGACTGTGCAAGAAGGGTGTAACTGCAGCCTGGAGACAGTTAATAAGATTATGCAATATGAGATCAATGGGACTTTTTTAGTTGCACCCAGCTTCACTACCCCCTCCTACACTGTGAATTTCAAACCCCGGGACGCCCCCGTTGCTTAAAACAAAGTGGTAGAGTAAAAACTTTCCCTGCGCTGGGACGGC
This sequence comes from Cirrhinus molitorella, assembly GCA_033026305.1. Classification (NCBI taxonomy): domain Eukaryota; kingdom Metazoa; phylum Chordata; class Actinopteri; order Cypriniformes; family Cyprinidae; genus Cirrhinus; species Cirrhinus molitorella. The sequence continues at coordinate 19,777,887 of CM065136.1, read as the reverse complement.
TTGCAGGAGATTCCCGTTTATATCATTAAGCAGAGGTTTAAACTCCTGTCTGAACATACTGGCCACGAGCTTTGGGGCTCAGCTCTCACTGGACATAATTTATATAGCACATTTTATTTTAGTTTATATCAATATGAAACAATGTTTAATTTCTAAATTTATATTTTGAAAATATAAGTCAATAACAATTGGCTGAAGCCAGAGCCAATGGTGAAAGTCTTTGTGGGACAAGACCCCATCCCCTTTTGGAGATCTCCAGTCTGCATATATATATATATAATATGCAGGGTCAGAAAGCTCTTGGATTTTATCATAAATATCTTAATGTGTTACAAAGATGAACAAAGTTCTTATGGGTTTGGAACATGAGGGTGAGTAATTTATGGACACAATTTTCATTGTTGGTTGAACTATCCCTTTAAATAGCCATGCAATATCTCACACATCAGATTTTTTAATCTATTTGAGCACTGATGCTTTATGCTTGCCTAAATTAAATCACAAAATCGGTAATGACTGCAGCATTAAAGCTGTTGCTGGTTTAAAGTGAATTCGGGTTGGAGCCGAAACATTTACCGTTTACATTAAGAACTGATGTAGTAATTCTGTTTCTGTTGCTTGCTTTGTCATCAGTTTTTAAACCAGAGGAGCTGAGGCAGGCCCTGATGCCCACACTGGAGTCTCTTTACCGCCAGGACCCTGAGTCTCTGCCCTTCCGCCAGCCTGTGGACCCTTCGCTGCTGGGAATACCAGTACGTATGCTGTGTGATTGCAATACAGTGCTGTTTTTGGTTTAACATAACCATATTATTAAAGATAATTTTTTTGATTTTTCAAGCGGTTTTGCATTGTTAAAATGTTAATAATATGTAAATGAACAAGGTGTACCCTTACTGTGGTACCTACACCCAGACGTCCTCTTTTATCGGCGAAAGTCAGGCTGATGATGCAAAACGGACACCTTCAGTGCTTTTGATTTAGCTAGCTAAAATTTTCTAAATGCTGAAAATGACTCTGAGTTCAGTGTCTCGCATATAGATGGACATTTCTACTAAACTAATATGCAACATTGTCACTTTTGATGAATTGCAGGACTATTTTGACATTGTAAAGAATCCCATGGACTTGTCAACTATCAAACGGAAGCTCGACACGGGCCAGTATCAAGAACCTTGGCAGTACGTGGATGACATCTGGCTCATGTTCAACAACGCCTGGCTGTACAATCGCAAGACGTCACGAGTCTACAAGTACTGCTCCAAGCTGGCCGAGGTGTTTGAGCAGGAGATCGACCCAGTCATGCAGAGCCTTGGCTACTGTTGTGGAAGAAAGGTAAAATGAAAATGAACCTTCTGAGGTGGTTCCTGTTTTATAAATTGATGCTTTCATCTGTTTATTGACCGATTCAATAAAGAGTTTGATGCAGTAGAGTGTTATAGTGTCTGCATTGTTCTAACCAAATTAGTTTTGTTTGCACTGTTAGTCATAACATCTGGTTTTGTGTCAAAGCACAGATTCAAGAATATATTGATCTGAAAGATGCATGAAATTAATCTGTATTTACAAACATTTAAACAGGCATTTATGTTTGCATATTAGTTTTCACAAACATGACACTGGCTAATGTGTTTTTTTTGTTCTCTCTCACAGTATGAGTTTTCTCCCCAAACTCTGTGCTGCTATGGGAAGCAGCTATGCACTATACCACGTGATGCTGCTTACTTTAGTTATCAGAACAGGTAAGGAACTTGCAAATGAATCTAATATCAATGCACACACAAGCATATATACACACCTGAATGACCCATGTTATGATTATTTATGACATGCATGTGAAACAGCTTTTTTCCACTGTGCCTGGCCACATAAAGTGAACTGACAGTTGCACCATGGTTGATAAGCGTGCCTTATTATCCCACCTTTTCCACCAATCAGTCCCTTGTTAAAATCCTATGTGTGTGAAAACACCTGGCATTTTAAAGTGTGCTCCTTTTCTGCTACATAAAAGTATTAAAACTATTTTAATAGGTTTTATATATCATTTATTTACTTCATTTAAACCTCCCGGAGTCTTTTTATAATTTTGGTCATTTTCACCTTCTGTGATTCTTTAAATAAAATGGCCTGTTTGTGCCTGTATAACTGCAGTTGGGGTCAAAAGTTTACATCTCCCTTTCAGAATCTGCAAAATGTTAATATTTTATCAAAATAGGAGGGATCATACAAAATGCATGTTTTTTTTTTTTTTAAATACTGACCTGAATAAAATATTTTACATAAAAGACACAGTCCACAAGAGAAAATAATAGCTGCATTTGCAAAAATAACCCCATTCAAAAGTTTGATAGTTGTTCATGAGTCCCTTGTTTGTCCTGAACAGTTAAACTGCTTGCTGTTCTTCAGAAAAATACTTGAGGTCCCACAAATTCTTTGATTTTTTTTTTTTTTTTTTTCCCAGCATTTTTTTGTAATTTAACCCTTTCCATCAATGACTGTGTGATTTTCTGTGAGATAATCTTTTCACACTGAGGACAACTGAGGGATTCATATGCAACGAATACAGAAGGTTTAAATGCTTACTGATGCTTCAGAAGGAAACACAATACACTAAGAGCTGGGAGGTGACAAATTTTTGAGTTTGAAGATCAGGGTAAATTTAAACTTAAACTTATTTTGTCTTCTGAGAAACGTGCAACTATCTTCTGTAGCCTCTGAAGGGCATTACTACATTTAAAAATATAATATTTAGGCAAAATAAGAGAATTACATTCTTAATTTCCTTTCTGGAGCCGGAAAACCAAATAATTTGTGTGACCTGAAGGATTTTTTTTTCTAAAGCACAGCAGGCAGTTAAACTGTTCAGGACAAACAAGGGACTCATGAACAACTATAACTAGACAAAAAAAACAGCTGTGGATTGTTTAGGTAACAACACAGTATTAAGAAAAGGGGATGTAAACTTTTAAACGGGTAATTTTTATAAATGTATTAAGTATTATTAGTATTAAATTATTTTCTCTTGTGGACTATATGTAAATATTTATGTAAAATATCTTATTCAGTACTAAATAAACAATAACATGCATTTTGTATGATCCCTCTTATTTTAGTAAAATAATTAACATTTTGCAGATTCTGAGGGGGGGTGTAAACTTTTGACCTCAACTGTAATTGTGGTTTGTCACATGTTAATGTTTTCGTAGTACATAGAAAAACTGTTTTATTCAAAAAGTTATATTTCTGATGATATGACCCTGTCTTGTCATGATTTCCAGTAATTTAATATCAATAATTTCTTATAAACCTAGGCAAAATGTACAACTTTAATGTCACTGGCATTAAATCAACATGACAGTGCAAAGGAGCAAATCTCCTTTAAAATGCCTGTTTGCTTGACATTGTGGCTGCAGTCTTTTTGTTCATGTTTAATGTGCTCATGTGTCCATAAGTGTCAACACCCTTCGCAATTGATTCTGCTCCTGTTTTGCTAATGGTTTTTCCTCATTATATATGTAAATGCTAATCTGTGCTTTGCTTTGGCTTTCTGCTTGTCTCTGTTGTCTCCCTCCTTATTCATCCATTTCTGTCTTGTCTAATGTTTTTCTTTGTCGACCCTTTTCTTCTCCCCTGTACTTTGACGTTTGTCGTGTCTGCTATCGCCTGCTTTCATCTGACCAATCATCTGCACCTAAACCCCTCCCTGCTCAAAAACCCCTGCTCAAAAATCCTGCATCATGACTGGCTCGTCTGGCGATGACCCTGTCCTGCGCTCCCCCTTTGGCCTGTCTGCCCTGCCCTGCCTTGTCCTGCACTGATTGGTGGCTACCTCCTCGTTACCTCTCTGTGATTGGCTGTGATGTTGGCGCATGGTGTAGTTCACCAAAATATGGGCTTCTTGCTGACAGGTATCACTTCTGTGAGAAGTGTTTCAATGAGATCCAGGGTGAGAGTGTGTCCTTGGGAGATGACCCATCCCAACCTCAAACGTAAGTGACTTCACACTATTTTAATTGTGTTTTATTACAGTATACCTTTTTTCTGCATCAAAAAGCAAGTTTCTTACTAGTGTCTGCAGTATCAGTTGCGTGTCCGCAGACTTATGCAACAGAAGTTCTTGTGATAATGCCGCATAACGAGTTAAATATTCATCTGTACCTCACATTGAACTGTTTTAAGTCTTTAAATTGAAGTTCACATAAACTCTTCCCTCTGCTGCAGCTGTCTGTCATCCTCCATTCAGCAATCAAACTGCATGTTGTGTTCGGTTACTACAGTCAAAACAATGAAACTCTTTAAGAGCGCACAGTAACAGAAGTTTAAAACAAGCTCAATAAACTACCGCACAGAGTTAATACACTATGCATCAATAATATCTCTTCCCTTTGTACTTTTCTATGCGAACTCGGAGGGCCACGCAGCCTGTGACTCGTGTTGCTTCAAGCACGTCATTCTGTGCATAGGATGCATATAAGCGTTTTGTGCTGCTCTGTATTGGGTCCTTTTGTATTAGAATACTTTTCTGCGCAAAGAAAGATTTATTAATAGTCTTTCTTGTTCTTTCCTATCTATCATATGTTGCTGCCTTCATTACTGTGCTATACATTGAAATGAAATGGATTTTTATTTTATATATATTTATATATAAATGTATTTACTTATTACAATACAAAAGCATTGTGTAACATTTTACCTGATTTAGTCGTACACTTACTTTTATTTGTAGATAGAAATTTATCACTCGATTTTATAAAATTATTGTGCACCCGTGATTTTTCTAGAGTATCTTTTGCTGCTAAATTATCCACTAACCTAGTTTATAATAATATTTTTGTCGTGGATTGTGATTTGTTTTTTCATTTATTTTTCTTTAAAATGAAATTGTCTATATGTAGTAGATTGTGTTTAACACACAAAAGAGTGACGATCAGGTCAACACAGAATTATAGAAATTCTACATTGATAAAAAAAAACAAAAAAAAAAAACACTACGCTGGGATCAGATTAGATCAGTATCAGCAGATACTCTGAATTTTCGGGAACAGATCCGTTCTGAAAAAGTGGTATCGTTGCATCCCTGCCATATTTATCCATTTCATGTCAGGTATTTTTAATTTTTAGAGTAATTTATTAAATGCATTCAGCTAGACAAGCAATTAGAACAAGCATTTACTCTATTTACTCTGGTCATAATCTGTCCCTGACCACCTCTGATTGTGGTTTTAGCGATCCACACACAAAAATCAAGGATAAATGCTTCCAGAACTGATTATGTAGTCAAGTTCCATATATTCTCTGAACACAGAAAATCCATAGTAATTGTCATCCTAAGAGGTAATGTAACAAAATAACATTTTAACACAACTTTTTAGAATGAAGTCAGCCCAACAATAAGTCTCAGCAAACTTGGTTTTGCCCTTTTGAGAATTTGAAGCAGGATTATTTGAGACCTTAAATGCAACTTTTGATACTACAGAATCATTTTCTTGTTTTAATAGTGCTACAATTTGCATGTATTTCCAGATCGATCAACAAGGATCAGTTTGAAAAGAAGAAAAATGACATGCTCGACCCTGAGCTGTAAGTTCATACAACTTTAATTCCAGTTTTGTTCGCTCATCAAAATTCTCAGGATTAACTTTTTTTTTTTTTCCCTAAAAATGTTCTCATTAGATTTGTGGAATGTATGGATTGTGGTCGTAAGATGCATCAGATCTGTGTTTTGCACAATGACACTATATGGCCATCAGGGTGAGTTTGTTGCAAAGGAATTGAATCAAACTGTTAAGTGACTGTGCTCTTTGAATGATGTTCCTAACCCTGAGGTTCCTTTATTTCTCTCGTATAGCTTTGTGTGTGATGGCTGTTTGAAGAAGTCCAACAAGACCCGTAAAGAAAATAAATATGCTTCTAAAAGTATGTAATTCTACTTTTGGGTTTTTCTCACTGGTAATCCATTTAGTAATGATATTTTAACCTTTTCTCTTTTTTTTGACATCCAGGGCTTCCACAGACCAAACTAGGCAACTTTTTGGAAACGCGGGTTAATGACTATCTGAAGCGACAGAATCACCCAGAAGCTGGTGAAGTCACTATTCGTGTTGTTCATGTCTCAGACAAAGTGGTGGAAGTCAAACCAGGCATGAAGTCTAGGTGAGACAGGATAGATTAAGACCAGACACTCACATTTAATACAACACATTTATCTGTGGGATGTTTCAATAATAGTTCCTTCAAAACAGTCTGTCATTTGTTTACTCTGGTTTGTTTGCTCTGATTTATAATGTAATGCAATAAATCAAGGCAGGGCTATTATTTGTAATAACTGTCATCAAGACTTGTTTGTCTGCTTGGATTTTAACGACATTCTTTCCTTTTCACAGGTTTGTGGATAGTGGAGAGATGGCAGAGTCTTTCCCGTACAGAACAAAAGCTTTATTTGCATTTGAGGAAGTTGAAGGTGTTGATGTCTGTTTTTTTGGGATGCACGTGCAAGAGTATGGCTCAGATTGTCCACCTCCTAATCAAAGGTCAGGCATATGTAACTGCTTTTTGTTATTTAATGGGCCTGTTTTGGTTTTCTGCTAAACTGTTTTTGTTGTTTTTTTTTCCCCCATTTCATCCTTAAGACGGGTTTACATATCCTACCTGGACAGTGTCCACTTCTTTCAGCCACGCTGTCTGAGAACAAGCGTGTACTATGAAATTCTTTTAGGATATCTGGACTATGCCAAAAAACAAGGGTAAGATGATGCTCCCCTATCCTACTGTTTCAGCAAATGTCAGCCACCAGCTCATGTTCACATGCTTTTTTGCTTTGTAAAAATCTTAAACCTTTTTTTTTTTTTTTTTTTTTTAGGTTTACCACAGGACACATCTGGGCTTGCCCTCCTAGTGAAGGAGATGATTACATCTTCCACTGTCACCCTCCAGACCAGAAGATACCCAAGCCGAAGCGGCTGCAGGAGTGGTATAAGAAGATGCTGGATAAAGCCGTAGCGGAGCGCATTGTGCATGACTACAAGGTACAATTTGGACGTTTTATGTTATTGTAATGTTTTATTTTAAATATTTTTATTTTGTCAGTATACAAGAGGGAGCTAGAAATGTGCTGAAGTCTTAGAAGTTTTTATTTTATTTTTACAGGACATCTTCAAACAGGCAACAGAGGATCGTCTTACCAGCGCCAAAGAACTGCCCTATTTTGAGGGGGATTTCTGGCCCAATGTGCTTGAAGAGAGTATCAAAGAACTAGAGCAAGAAGAGGAAGAAAGGAAGAGGGAGGAAAACAGCACGTCCAATGAGAGTGTCGATGTTAGTCTTTAAGCTCTTTCTTATCTCAGGTTTTGTTCCGTTGTTAAAGTGCTTTTTCACTCAACGGTGAACATTCCTCTTTGTTTCTCCAGACAACAAAAGGTGACAGCAAAAATGCCAAGAAAAAGAACAACAAGAAGACGAGCAAGAACAAGAGCAGTTTAAGCCGAGGCAACAAAAAGAAACCGGGGATGCCAAATGTGTCTAATGACCTTTCACAGAAACTCTATGCCACAATGGAAAAGCACAAAGAGGTATGAAGAGGACTAAAGCCTGATTTCAGTGTCTGTGCTATGATTGTCTAATCAACAACACTGTCAGAGACATTTCGTGTTTGTCAAGTTTGGCGACATCCTGGTCAATATTTATTTTTTTTTTCTTTGCTAGGTGTTCTTTGTTATCCGACTGATTGCGGCACCCAATTCCAATTCTCTCTTGCCCATTGTTGACTCGGATCCTTTGATGGCGTGCGATTTGATGGATGGCCGTGATGCCTTCTTAACACTTGCACGGGATAAACACCTGGAGTTTTCGTCATTGCGGCGCTCCAAATGGAGTACCATGTGCATGTTGGTGGAACTGCACAACCAGAGCCAGGACCGCTTTGTCTATACCTGCAATGAGTGCAGGCACCACGTTGAAACTCGCTTCCATTGCACTGTTTGTGAGGTGAGGACTATAAAATGAAAGGGTGGGAAGATGATAGGGTGGTAGAAATAGTTGTTCTTAGTGTTGGTAATTGATGTCTTTTCATCTAGTACACTATTTAATGATTCTTCTGACCTCTCCTTCATAGGACTATGATCTCTGCATCACTTGCTACAATACAAAAGGTCACGAGCACAAGATGGAAAAACTGGGCTTGGGGTTGGATGATGAAAGCAACAACCAGGCTCCTTCCTCAACGCAGAATCCTGGAGACTCACGGCGTCTCAGTATTCAGCGGTGCATCCAGTCTCTGGTGCATGCCTGCCAGTGCCGCAATGCCAACTGCTCGCTTCCGTCTTGCCAGAAAATGAAACGTGTAATTCAACATACCAAAGGCTGCAAGCGTAAAACCAATGGTGGTTGTCCTATCTGCAAGCAGCTCATTGCACTCTGCTGTTACCATGCAAAACACTGCCAAGAGAACAAATGTCCTGTGCCGTTCTGCCTCAACATCAAGCAGAAACTGCGACAACAACAGCTTCAGCACAGGCTACAGCAGGCCCAGATGGTACGTAGAAGAATGGCCAGCATGCAAAGGACAGGCCAGCAACTTCCAGGAGGCAATGGTGGGCTGCCATCTCCTGGAAACAATAGTACTACTGGTCCGAGCACACCAACACCAAGCACTCAGCCCCCTACCCCACAGACGCCCACTCAGCAATGTCAGCCTCCAGTGACTCCGACGCAGCAGCAACAGCAGTTGGCAGGGATGCCCCATCAGTTCCAGCAAATGACTGGAAGTGGTGGAATGATGAACTCCCCGCAACAGCCCATGATCCCGCAGCAGCAACAGCCGACATCAGTTCAGCATCTTCAGCATGCCAACAACCTTCCTCCATATGTGCAAAGACCTCCAGGCTCCTCTCCACTTTCTCAGTCAATGGGAAAACCAGGCTTGGTGCCAGGCGGCTTCCCTCAACAGCAACAGTCGACCCTAGGGCAGCCTGTGATGCCGCAACATCAGCCACCTGGCCCCCCACCTGCTGCTGTAGAAATTGCCATGAAGATTCAACGAGTCGCAGAGACTCAACGGCAAATGGCTCACCAAAAGATTCTGCAAAGAAACCAGGCTCCTGGAATGATGCCTCCACATGGCCTTCATCAGGGTCCCCAAACTCAAAACCAGATGGGCATGAACCTTCCTGGAGCTGCAATGGTTGGTCCTCAGGGAATGCCACCACAGACACAAGCAGCAGTGGCCCGAACTCACATGGATCAGCAGCCGGGAATGATTCCAGCAGGCATGCAACAGCAGACAGGACCTCAGGCTCAGCTCCCGCAAGTCCAATTACAGCAGGGTCAGCAAGGAGCACCCCAACTTCAGGTGCCACCACAGCAGCAGTGGAATGGTCCTGGCATGCCTCCTCAGCAGAGACCTGGTGTTATGAACCAAATGAGTCTGCAAGGAATGGTTGCACCTCAACAACAGCAACAGCAGCAGCAACAGACAGTTGGTCAGCAACAGCAGCAGGGTGTAATGGGTATGATGGGCCAGGGAGGGGCTGGACCTCCAGGTGCTGGCCCTGGAAATCACCCTCAGGCTGCCATACAGGACCTCCTAAGAACCTTAAGGTTACCTAGCTCTCATCATCAACAACAGCAAGTCCTAAATATACTACGTTCAAACCCTCAGCTCATGGCAACCTTTATCAGGCAACGGGTTCCTAGGTACCTCGGCCGAGGCGGGCCTGGAGGAGGTGCAGGTGTACCAGGAGGACCTGGTGGAGGTCCAGGAATCATTGATGGCCAGCAAATGAATGTAAATCCTGGGACGGCTCAAACAGGTATGCATATGCCACAAGGAGCTAGCATGCCAATGAATCAGCTTCAGCAACAGCAGCAGCAACTTCAGCAGAGGTCTATGATGGGTGGGAATTTGCAGCAGCAACAGCAAATGGCAGCATTGCAGCAGCAGCAACAACAACAACAGCAACAACAACAACAACAACAACAACAACAACAACAACAACAGCAGCAGCAGCAGCAGCAGCAAGGGGTTATGCCCAATCAGGGTGCCAACATGTCTAACATCTCCCCCCAGTTCAGAGAAATGATGAGGCGGCATTTACAGCAGCAGCAGCAACAACAACAACAACAACAACAGCAGCAGCAGCAGCAGCAGCAACATATGGAAAATCATACTCAGTTCCAGCATCCTCAGACACCCCAGCAGCAGGGTTATCTTGGCCAATCTGGAATGCCTAACCAGCAGCCTGGCCAACCTCAGCTGGGTGGTGTCCAGCAGCAACAAGGGGGTCCCCAGCCGGGGACCCAGCAAAACTACTCTGGGTCTATGTCACATCAACAGGTTGCAGCAGCTCTGCAGCAGAGGTTGCAGCAGCACCAGCAACTCCAGATGCAGCAGCAGCAGCAGCAGCAGCAGCAGCAGCAGCAGCAACAACAACAACAACAACAACAGCAGCAGCAGCAGCAGCAGCAGCAGCAGCCTATGGCTGGACTCCAAGGTCCTGATGGAGGTCCCATCCAGCAGCAACAGATGCAGTCAGCTTCGATTGGTCCCCAATCTCAAGCCATGCTTCAGCAAGCTTTCCAGCAACGGCTCCTCCAGCAGCAGTCACACTTAGGAGGAGGATCTCCCGCCCAACACAATCCCATGAGCCCTCAGCAGCCCCAACAACAGATGTCCCAGTCTCCACATTTGCAGGGCCAGCAGTTGCCTAATTCTTTAAGCAACCAAGTCCGCTCACCTCAGCCGTCGCCTCGCCCCCAGTCACAGCCACCAAACTCTAGTCCATCTCCTCGCTTGCAGCCCCAGCCTTCGCCCCATCGTATCTCGCCCCAGACCCAGATGGGCTCCCCTCATCCAGGTCATCTTCCTCAGCATCACGGTGGTATGGTTGCACCCCCACCTCCACAGCAACAACCGCAGGCGTCCCAACAGGCTAATGCGATGGACCAGGGCCCGTTTGGAGGAGACCAGAGTGCTATGCTTTCGCAGCTAGGTGGGATGGGTGCCTTGCATGGGCAAGGGACAAATGACATGCTGACAAATAACCAAGATATGAATCACTCGTTAGATTTGATGTAACGTTGCAGTGCTCGAAGAACTGATTGTCCTGATTGCCAGGGTTTGGTAGCAAATCTAGGATTTACAAAGGCTGTCGTCGATAGTATTATTATTACTACTATTATTATTATTATTATTATTACTATTATTATTATTATTATTATTTAATATTTTTCTTATGTAATTGAAAAGAACTGAACTTCCTATGGGAGATACTACATGTGCAAGTCAACAAATTAAGTTAAATGAATGGTAAGTTATTGCTGTTAATATATAAATATATATATATATATATATATATATATATATATAAATATATTTTTTGCCAATTGTGTTCAAAGGGTTTCGGGTTAAGGGATGGGAAATATTTCCTCTTGGTATATGACCAGAAATATTTTTGGGGTTAAGAAGTCTGCCTTTTTTATAGATATTTTTAAGATTTTAAAAGTGGCATGAATTAAAAAGCAAAATGCGTCAACGAAATGGACTATTTTGTTTTCTTTTTCTTCGAAGCAGTCAAGAATGTCATCCATTTTGGAGAGTATTAGATTTATTCTCACCAATGTAATAATTCTGTAATGATGGCATTGGTAATAACTGTTATTTATTACTCGGCTCTTTTGGTTGGCTGATAGATATTTTCTTGTTCTTTTGTTTTGGACAGTGTATGGCATATGCTATTTGAACCTTCTACAATTTTTGAAAAGTATATTTTTGTTATTGATAGAACCTGACTATAAAAGGATGAATTTATATTCTTATTTTTCTTTCTTTACTTTTTTTTTTGAGGGGTGGATGGGGCTTAAATTAAGTTTTGATAGTGTTTGGGAAATGAGTATGTGTTTTCTGATGGCTTGTTGCATGGGAAATATTTGTCCTATGCATGTTGCAGTTTTCCCACCCTCATACACCCCTGTCCCATGAATGTGTTTTCACTTTGCCCTTCTTCTCAGTAATGGATCCTGATGACACTACATGTGCATTTCGGACAGTGCAGGGAACTCTACTGAGGCTAAATGTTGATGCGCGATTATGGATTTTGCAAATAATCACCGGGAACTACCCTCTTCCATCTCTTTCCTCCGACATCTTCTCAGCAAGGAATTGTTCTGATGCTTCACACACATCTCTAGTGTTCTGAACTTTGGGATTTAAGTGATTTCCTTAATGTATAAACAAAACTGAAAATAAATTACTGAAAATTAAGTGTCTTTGTAAAATATATATATATATATATGTGAATGGAGATAAATGGACAGATGTTTCCTCTTGATTTAAAATCCTTTGAGTTGAAGAACTATGGGCAGCTTAGACTTAACATGAGAGATTTTTTTTTTTAATACGTAAATGGAGTCAGAAAACACCAATGCGCCTTTGTATGTGTACTTCATTACAAGGATTTCATTTGTGTGTAATAAACCAACGCTGACTGTCATTATCTCCATCCTGTGCACAAATACAGTGGAGAAAAGATTAAAAAAAGTGGATGTTTTTTTTGGATGATGATGATGATGATGATGATATGACAACCTAAAAATGAATCATTTTCCTTAGTTAAAGGGGTGCTGGATGAATACAAAACAGAGGCAATATGGCTTTAGACTTATTTTATAAATGACAAGGAGAACAATATTTGTTTTATATATAGCTATATATATATATATATATATGTGTATATATATATATATATATATATAGATATATATAGCTATATATAGATATATTTAATTTTATTTTTGAGAATAAAAAACTTGAAGCTTATTCAAGAGTTGATATTACACGTTTTCAAAGATGTATTGATGCAACATGACACTGCTGTCATAGCATATATACGTCCCACTTTGGGAATATCATGGCATTTTAAGGAAATGTCTTACGAGTGCATATAGAGTATATAGATTATGATTCACTGTACAAACCATGGCAATTTGCTTTGAAATGTAAATTTATTTTTCTTTCTTTTTTCTTAAAACAGACTGGAAAACCAACCGTACAGTTTTATGGTTCCTAGTTTTGACCACTTCTTTTATTGCTAACACTTTGGTGCTTGCTGAGTGGAGCAAAAACTGCTCTGATTTCAGTAGTTTTTTACTGTTTGGTTGGTTGGTTGGTTGTCTGCTCTTTTTTTTTTTTAAGTTACGGTGGTCAGATTTTTTTTGCCAATTATTTAATTGTACATTAAAATATGTTTGTACCATTCAAAAATAATTGGCTTCTGGTGTGGTGTACTTCTTACATTGTAGATGTGGAGCTGGAACAATGTCAACCTAAGGTGGTTTGATCCACACAAGTGCTGATTAAATCTAAAAAGTAACCGATAATGATACAGTTACACCAAGGTTTTATTTATGGCATCATAATACCAAGTTTTCCATTTTAAAGTGCAAATACTCTGAATAGCAAAAGCAACCACAGACATTTGGCACAGACATAGTCTATCAAATATATACAAGTCACATGAAGTCAAATATTAAACAGTTGAGCCCCCAGAGATGGACATTCCTAGAGGCTAAATATACATTCACCTCAAAATAGATTTTTTTTGTTTTTTTGTCTTCAGGTCTCAGTTTTCATCTTGGACTAAAATAACACGAAATATCAACAGCAGTCAAGTTAAATCTAACATCGTAGACTACTGTGCAAGATGGTGCAAAGTTATACTTGGCAGGACCTAAAAAAATTGCACAAACACTGCAAATAGATGAGATATTAGCAAGCGATAGTGTTGGAAAAAAATAAAAAGCAACTTTATGTCAGACATAATTACAAAGTTAGAACATAATTGTGCAGATTTTTTTTCACACCACAGTATTTTGTTATGAAGTGTCAAGGATGGCACATGTTGCTTTTCACATATTTTAAGTATCGGGGGTCGCTAATTCAAATTTACTGCATGAGGTGTCAAGAATATGTTTATGTTTACCAAGCACAGTTAAGGTCAAAAGTTTACACCCCCCTTTCAGAATCAGCAAAATGTTAATTATTTTACCAAAATAAGAGGGCTTATACGAAATGCATGTTATTGTTTATTTAGTACTGACCTGAATTTCACATAAAAGATGGAGGGGGTGAAAACATTTGAACAGAAAGAAGATGTGTACATTTTTCCTATTTTGACTATCATATCTATTTTTTTCCATTAAGTACTGCCCTTAAGAGGCTACAGAAGATACTTGTTTTGTACATGTTTTCCAGAAGACAAAATAAGTTACATTTACCTGTTAAATTTACCCTGATCTAGAATTTTTATCAATTCAACTATTATTTTCTCTTGTGGACTATATGTAAACATGTTTTACATGAAATATCTTATTCAGGTCAGTACTAAATAAACAATAACACGCATTTGTATGATCCTTTTTATTTTGGTAAAATAATTAACATTTTGCAGATTCTGAAAGGGAGATGACCTCAACTTTTGACCTCAACTATATATCAAGTATATACAGGTGCATCTCAAAAAATTAGAATGTTGTGGAAAAGGTTTTTTTTTTTTTTTTTTTTCAGTAATTCAACTCAAACTGTGAAACTTGTGTAATAAATAAATGCAATGCACACAGACTGAAGTAGTTTAAATCTTTGGTACTTTTAATTGTGATGATTTTGACCAAATGATTGACAGGTGCCAAATATTGCTGGAAAATGAAATCAGCATCTTTAAAAAGCTGGTCAGCAGAAGAAGTGCTCTAAAATTCCTTGGTAAATGGGTGCAGTGACTTTGGTTTTCAAAAAACACACTGGACCAACAACAGCAGATGCACCCCAATTCATTACAGACTGTGGAAACTTAACACTGGACTTCAAGCAACTTGGGTTATGAGCTTCTCCACCCTTCCTCCAGACGCTAGGACCTTGGTTTCCAAATGAAATACAAAACTTGCTCTCATTTGAAAAGAGGACTTTGGACCACTGGGCAACAGTCCAGTTCTTCTTCCCCTTAACCCAGTTAAGATGCCTCTGACATTGTTTGTGGTGCAGGAGTGGCTTAACAAGAGGAATACGACAACTGTAGCCAAATTCCTTGACATGTCTGTGTGTGGTGGCTCTTGATGCCTTGACCCCAGCCTCAGTCCATTCCTTGTGAAGTTCACCCAAATTCTTGAATCGATTTTGCTTGACAAGCCTCTCAAGGCTTTTTCTTCCACACTTTTCCTTCCACTCTACTTTCTGTTAACATGCTACAGAAAGGATACAGCACTCTGTGAACAGCCAGCTTCTTTGGCAATGAATGTTTGTAGCTTACTCTTCTCGTAAAGTGTGTCAATGATTGTCTTCTGGACAACTGTCAGATCAGCAGATTGATGATTGTGTAGCCTAGTGAACCAAACTGAGAGACCATTTTGAAGGCTCAGGAAACCTTTGCATGTGTTTTGAGTTGATTAGCTGATTGGCATGTTCCATTATATTCTAATTTGAGAATTTTAATTCTAAAGTGAATTGGTGGGTTTTTGTTAAATGTGAGCCAAAATCATCACAATTAAAAGAACCAAAGACTTAAATTACTTCAGTCTGTGTGCACTGAATGTATTTAATACATAAATTTTGCAATTTGAGTTGAATTACTGAAATAAATTAACTTTTCCACGACATTCTAATTTATTGAGATGCACCTATATGTATATACACATGTGTGACAGCTTGGCTTTTAGGAATACTTAATTGTGCTACTTGCTCTGAACTAACATCATGCAAAAACATGACCAGACCAAATGAAGTTTATCTCAATTAAACTTCACTGCAAACACAGTCAAAACCAGAATCAGAGAACTGGCTTGATTTGTTTCATGGTAAATACAAGTTCAAAATCTCATCATACTATCATCAGTATTGTCAATATTTTTGTTACTTTGATTGATTGTAATCACTAAAACAACATTTTGGAAGGTTTTAACTCAATTAGAGCTAATAGTGCAAATACATGTAGTCTGAAACACTGGCGGAAGTTGTGCAAGCACATAATCAACAATGCAAAAAAGGTATGTACCAATTCTTTCCTCCTCACTCTGAGCATCCTCAGTCTTTGTGATGTCAGATCTCCATCTCCCAGCTCCTGAAGAAACCCCTTGCTACCAAGGCCTCTCTAAAAGTCACAGTCAGTGAGTTGATGGTGATATCTGTCACAATGACCTCCTCTGGACCCATAACCGGACTCCAGTCTTCAGATAAAGGAGATATAGTGATTGCTTCTGATTCAGTGGATGGACTCCAGCGTCCTCTCCTGACACGCTCTGAAACACAGAGTAGATTTTGTACATAGTTGCACCTTCATCATATGACATAAATGTTAAAAAATCATAACTAGGAACAAGTATTCTATGTGCTACTGTCTTAGATGCTGCAGTCCATAATTTTTATTGTTCAAAATGTATATAAAAAGCGAGTACATCATGAATCCATTTTCCAAACCATGTTTTTGGCTTATCCTGAATCACTACGGTACACCCATCATACGTTTTTATATTCAGACTATTTTAAACTGGTTCTGGAAGGAACCTTTGTGGAGTAGACCAGTACCTGCATGATTCGTCATAGACATTAACAGAGAGAAGTAGTTCCAGCTACGTTCTCCCGCAAGACTATTAGAGCGCCAAAACTTATGGACTGCAGATTTAAGTTCAGTTTTAAAAACACAAATAATTTAATAATACTGTAGTTGTGTTCAAAACTACTACTTTAGACTTTAAACTACTATTTAGACTCCTAAATAGATATTTTACCATTTTTTGTGTTACAAATAATGTAGGAAAAGTAATAGATTAATTTATGTCAAGAGTGCACCTCTACTTCATAAACACATCTACTTCATAACAGGAGTTCTGACCTTTGTCACAAAAAGGCTTTCTTTGTTGCCTTTTTTTCTATCACTTTTACTTTACCAGTAGTGTCATACAGTGCTGCTTGAAGTTTGTGAACCCATTAGAATGTTATGTATTTCTGCATAAATATGATTCAAAACATAATCAGATTTTGGCACAAGTGCTGAAAGAGAAACAAATGAGACAAAAATATTTTCCAATATTATATATCTGTGAGTGGCAAAAGTATGTGAATCCCTAGGATTAGCAGTTAATTTAAAGGTGAAATCAGAGTCCATCTGTTCAGAGGTGTTTTTAAACACTGGGATGAGGTGTCAGTGCGTGGCCTGTTTATTTAAAGAGCAGGGATCTATCAAAGTCTGATCATGTTTGTGGAAGTGTATCATAGCACAAACAAAGGAGATCTCTGAGGACCTCAGAAAAAGAGTTGCTGTTGCTCATCAGCCTGGAAAAGACTTTGGACACCACAGATCCACAGTTTGATTGTCAACCAACAAAGCGAGATGTTTGATAGTCTGCAAAGTTGCAAAGGAACCCATGATAACTTCTAAGCAACTAAAGGCCTTTCTCACATTGGCTAATGGTAATGTTAATCGTCAGGAAGAGAACACTGAACAATCATGGCGTGCATGGCAGAGTTGCAAGAAGTAAGCCACTGCTCTCCAAAAAGAACACTGCTGCCGTCTGCAGTTTGCTAAAGATCATGTGGACAAGCCAGAGGGCTATTGGAGAAATGTTTTGTGGACAGATGAGTCCAAAATAGAACTTTTTTGGATTAAGCGTTATGTTTGGAGAAAGGAAAACACTGCATTCCAGTATAAGAAACTTATCCCATCTGTGAAACATGGTGGTGGTCTGGGCCTGTTTTGCTGCATCTGGGCCAGGATGGCTTGCCATCATTGATGGAACAATGAATTCTGAATTATACCAGCAAATTCTGAAGGAAAATGTCAGGATGTCTGAATCTGAAGAGAAAGTGGGTCATGCAGCAGGACAACGAATCCAAGCACACGTCCAAGAATTGGTATTTCCAATTAAAATTCATGGAAGAACCTAAAGCAAGAGGTTCATATGAGGAAAAACTCACCAGCATCTCAGAGTTGAAGTGGTTCTGTATTGAGGAATAGGCTAAAGTTCTTACAAGACGTTGTGCATGAATGATCAGCAGTTACAAGCAACGTTATCTGCAGTTATTGCTGCAAAATGAGGTCACACCAGATACTGAAAGCAACGATTTACATACTTTTGCCACTCACAGATACCTAACACAGGATCATTTTCTTTGATAAATAAATGAGTATATATTTTTGTCTTACTTGTTTGATTGGATTCTTTTTGTCTACTTTCAGGACTTCTGAAAATCTGATGATGTTTTGGGTAATATTTAGGCAGAAATATAGAAAATTCTAAAGGGGTCACAAATTCACAGTCAAAAGTTTTTTAAGGTTATTTAAAGAATTCTCTTCTGCTCAACAAGCCTGCATTTATTTGATACAAAATACAACAAAAGCAGTAATATTGTGAAAAAGTAAATAAATAGCTTCAGTGCTTCATTCTAAAATGCTGATATTAATATTTTAAAACAGTTGAGTACATTATTTTCGAAATTCTTTGATGAATAGAAAGATCAAATGATCTGTATTTATCTGAAATAAAAAGTTTTTGTAACATTTATATACTATACCATTCAAAAACTTGATAGAAATTATAGAAATTAATAGTTTTATTTAGCAAGGATGCTTTAAATTTATCAAAAGTGATGATAAAGACATTTATAATGTTACAAAAGATTTCTATTTCAGATAAATGCTGTTCTTCTGAACTTTCTATTCAGCAAAGAAACCTGAAAAAAATCTACTCAGCTGTTTTCAACATGATCATAATAAAAATTTTTGAGCAGCAAATCAGAATATTAGAATGATTTCTGAAGGATCATGTGACTGGGGCAATGATGCAAAAAAATTCAGCTTTGAAATCACAGGAATAATTTACATTAAAAAAAACAAACAGTTATTTTCAATAGTAAAAATATTTCAAAATTGTACTGTTTTTGCTGTACTTTGGCTCAACTAAATGCAGGCTTATTGAGCAGAAAAAAAAACCTTTAAAAATCTTACTGTTCAAAAACTTTGACTGGTAGTGTATAATTCACTTTCATAATTTAAAACAGACTAAAATTAGACACATTTTAAATATATAATGCTAATAATTTTAATAATGAAGTACATCAACATCAACAACTTAGCCAAGACTGCAAACAACAACATAATTCTTAGATATGTTCAGATAGAGCTGTTTACTTCATGCTCTGTTTTTTTCACTCACTAAGGCTGATAAAGAACACTACAGTCTTGATATCAATTTAGGTCAAAGTGACAACTATGTCTGCCCTCTGACCAACTAACACACTTACTGTTTAAAGTGTTGTTGCCAGTTTTAGTTCCTCCTTGTCTTGTGTCCTCTTCTTCATCTTCTTCTTCCTCCTCTTCTTCTTCCATAACCCCCTCATCATCATCATCATCATCATCTTCTTCTTCTCTTCTATCCCATTCTTCCTCAGATGTCTCTCTGGATGCTTTCTTTTTCTTCTTGTGGTGGGTTAATCGTCGATATATACAACCCCCTGTTGACTGGAACCTTGGGTCAAGTGAGAGCGGCAGATGTGCTGACTTATCTGTATCTTTGTGTGCGCTGCGCAGATCCATTGCGTAAATGTTCCTCTTTAAGAGAGTGGATAGGCAGGATAATTACTGGTAACTATTACTTTTTTTTGTTAACTTACAAGTTGAAATAAAACAAATATTAAATTATTTTAGTTATTTGACAAGATGACATTTCTCATTTTCGTTTAGTTTAAATGGAAATAAAAACTACAATTGTACTAAAATTAAAAATAGGTAAGACCTAAATAGTAATATATAAAAAAATATATATTTTTTGAAGAATGACAAAATTACTAAAAATTTTACTAAAATTGTACAAAAAAGGTTAACTTAAAATATTAACAGAAATAAAATGGTATATAAATAATACTAAAATAACATTGGATAGACATGATTTTAATGACAATTTAGCGGGCAAACAATCACAGTAATGAAGATGCTGTAGTTGTCATTACCTGCATGAAGAGTCTTTTGGGTTTTGGGCCTCTTTTACGCCACCTCACTGACTTTTCTTTCTGTTCTCTGCAATTAGAAAAAAAAATGCAGTGTAGATGAAATCATACACTAGTGGTTGAAAGTGAAAGAATGAATAAGTAAGTTTCATTTTTACTACTTACTTTTCCTCATACGCTAAAACTAGTCGAGGGTCTAGAATGTGCTCTTCTGGTTCCCATGTGCTGTACCTTTAAAGTCATTAAAAAATAAGAAACGGCCACATATACAGTTGAAGTCAAAAGTTTACAGACACCTTGCAGAATTTGCAAAATTGTAATTATTTTACCAAAATAAGAGGGATCATACAAAATGCATGTTACTTTTTATTTAGCACTGACCTGAATAAGATATTTCACATAAAAGATGTTTACATATATAAAAAATATTGAATTTATAAACATGATCCCGTTCAAAAGTTTACATACACTTGATTCTTAATACTGTGTTGTTCCTGAATGATGCACAGCTTTGTTTTTTTGTTTAGTGATAGTCGTCAATGAGTCCCTTGTTTGTCCTAAACTTTTAAACTGCCTGCTGTTCTTCAGAAAAGTCATTTAGGTCCTACAAATTCTTTGGTTTTTCAGCATTTTTGTGTATTTGAACCCTTTCCAACAATGACCGTATGATTTTGAGATCCGTATTTTTACACTGAGGACAACTGAGGGACTCATATGCAACTCACATGCATTAAGAGCCAGGGGTTGAAAACAAAATTAAGATGTGTACATTTGTCCTATTTTGCCTAAATATCATATATTTTTCATTTAGTACTGCCCTTCAGAAGCTACAGAAGATACTTGCGTGTTTCCCAGAAGACAAAAAAAAAAAAAAAAAAAAAAAGTTACATTTTTAAATACCCTTATTATTGAATTAAGAATCAAATGTATGTAAACTTTTGAACGGGTCATTTTAAATATTTTAAATAATTATAAATTCAACTATTATTGTGGACTATGTGTACATTTTTTTAAACTGTGAATATCTTATTCAGGTCAGTATTAAATAAAAAAATAACATGCATTTTGTATAATCCCTCTTATTTTGGTCAAATAAATAACATTTTGCATAATCTGCAAGGTGTATGCAACATGGCATGCAAAACAAAATATCATAGCTGCTAAAGTAATAACTGTAAAGCTACCAGGAAATAAAAGGATAAATATTAAGAAATTTAGAAACTGAGCTTATAATTTTCCTTTAATAATTATGACAACAATAATGTTAATACTTACTTGGGTGGCCACCCCTTCCACTTCAATAAATACTCGACATGACCCTTAAACATCAGATTTAAAAAAGATATTTATACATACAGAAATCAGTACTACATTTATATTTTCATTATATTAAAACATTTTCATTTCTTGAATGTTTTGTTTTTGTCTTCTACGTGTGCGATGACGTAATGATACGGTTTCGTAATTAAGAATTAAGGAGGGACGACCCCTAAACTATCAGCTCCTCCTTTTTTTTAAATACTGACATTTCAATATGAGACCCAAAGTAACGGTCATTCAAAGAGCGTTATTTTAAGCTAACCGCATGTTTTATTTTTACTTAAAAGTAACTGAGAGCTACGCCTGCTCGCAGCAATAACCTCGAATGCTGTTTTAAGACAAAAAAAATAAACCTCAGGTGCTGTATCTAAATGGCCAAACTTTACATTAGTTATTAGATCCCACCGGAAAAAAACTGCGTAGTCTCCATGACTACGAATAGGTTCGCCACCCAATTCCAAAAAGCGTGCTGTGCGACATGCGTCATCATCGAAGTTATTAGACTACAAACACACTTCCACGTTGTTGTAAGGGGACGTATGTGTCCTCGCCCCTCTTACATGTTGTATGTGTGCAGCGGCCACAGATTGAACTGTCAACAAACGCACAGCTACACGCGCATGTCACTTACCTTCCGAACTCTTTTCTTTATGATTGATTCCACAGCGAACACTTGCTCACCGATTGCCGATAGTTCCATCAGTTAAGTTGTTCCCCTAAAATAATGAAGTAGCTGTCAATGTGTCTTTGTGCTTTTCCTTCTTGTCCTTTAAGTAACTATGACATGCAAATCCCATGCACTGTTAGAATGGCTGCACACGTTCCCTCTCTTCCGCTGCCTTGTTTACAATTCAGTATTTTATGCTTTGCACTGCTCCATTTCCTTGTACTAGATGAGTACAGTGACTTTTTAAATCTGCGACACATCTGCAGCGCGCAGCGCGCCCCCGTGCGCCACAAAGCGGATTGACTTGCGCCACTGTTAGTCAACTAGAAGGTACCACGTTAGTTTTGTTTCAGTCAGGATTTATGTGGTTTATAATGCTTACCTTTCAGATTTCATTTGATTAATCCAAAATATTAAATAAAGGAATAAAGTAATATTGAGATAAAAAATGTTTTTACAGCATTACAGTGCTCTCATACACAAAGATGCACAATAAGGTTTCTGAAATAAGTCTTTCTGCCCGAAAAGGCTGCATTCATTTGATCAAAAAATGCCTAAAAGCAGTATAGTGTGAAATGTAACTTCTCTCTTTTAATATTTTAAAATCTCAATTATTTCTGTGATGACAAAGCTGAATTTTCAGCAGCCATTACAATTCTTCAATGTCACATGATCCTTCAGAAATCATTCTAATATGCTGATTTGGTGCTCAAGAAACATTTATTATAACACTTATTACAATCAACGTTGAAAACAGTTGCACTGCTCAGTATTTTTGTGGAAAATTAGCTGAATATAAAGTTATTATATGTGAGCCTAGACCACAAAAGTCTATTTATAAATACCTGACATATATACCTATACCTGAAAGCTGAATAAATAAGTTTTCTATTGATGTATGGTTTGTCAGGATATGAAAAATGAAGTTTTGATATATTTACGGTAGGAAATTTACTAAATATTTTCATGGAACATGATCTTTACTTATCCTAATGATTTTTAGCATAAAAGAAAAATTGATTATTTTGACCCCAACAATATTTTTGGTTATTGCTACAAAGTATACCCATGCTACTTATGACTGGTTTTGTGGTCCAGGGTCTCATATATTACAAAATAATTATATAAAAAAAAGTAAGGAAGACCACAAGGGAGTGCTAGGGGGTCAGTAGAAAAGTTCAGTGAATAACAGTGTAAAAAGCTGTAATAATAATAATAATAATAAAATAAACACAAAAGAAGCTAAATATTTCCCAAATAATATTAGAACATAAATATAAATTGAGTCTTTATACACAGATATATAGTCGCAATCAAAATTATTCAACCCCTTTGTCCTGCAAATCATTTTGCTGCAGAGAACATTTTATGAAAACAATTCAACAAAGACATCAGTAAACTATTGGAGAAAGTTTATTAATACACATTTAAATGATTCTGAAAACATAAGCTGATGAATAATTAAAAATCAAATTGGCTCTAAACATTCATGTTCAAAACTTTTCAACCACCAAAAGTCAAATTTGGTTCAGAATCTTTTATTCATTACAACCTCGATTAATCCCTGCCTTGTAAGTGCTTAGAAGCTTCTGTCACCTCTCTACTGCAACCTTGGCCCATTCTTTACTTGAAAAAGCTTTAGGATCATTGATAATCTTTGGTTTTCACATTGGCACTGCTTTCATTGAATTCAACCAAATATTTTCAATGAGAATTAAATCTGAAGACTGAACAGGCCACTCAAGAGCATTCTATGACTGATCCCTGAACCAATAAGTAGATTTGGATGTACACTTTGGTACAAGAAAGTCCATTGATCATCAGCTTCAGTCTTTGCATCAACAGCATCACAATTCTTGCCAAAATGGCCTGATACTTCAAAGAATCCATGATGTCCTTCATCCAGTCATGATTTCCACTTCCTGCAACAGTAAACATATCAGGACTGGCCCAGCTCCATGTTTGTCCATAAAGATTATGCTTATAAGCTTAGCTTTTTTTTTGCCCCAGACGTACCACTGATTCACAGGTCCAAAAAGTTCCAGTTTGTTCACATCACTCCATAAAACATTCATCCAGAACTCTACAGGTCTACCCAATGAGTTTTAACATGTTCAGGTCTGCCTTTTATGTTCTTCTCGGTCAAAAGTGGTATTCGGCAAGATGTCTCAACATGAAGGCCATACCTCTTCTTCTTTAACCCTGCTTTAAAATCTTTTTCCTCCTTTCCTTGTTGGGTCATCTTGCAAGTCTTTGCCTACACAGTGCAGGATTTTCTCAGTTGTTTTGATCAAACATTTATGATACTGTGCTTTTTTGTTCAACACCCTCAAATGTTTTCTGGTACCACACATTTTTAACTAAGGAACAAGGCTGCCAGCTTTTCTTCCAGTGTCTCGGAAATCTTCATGTAGCCTTAGACTTTCTAATATAATAAAATGATTTCTTCTCTGTAGCTTTTGTGAGAGCTCTGCTGACACATTTATGGTCAAACAACATATAAAAGAGAATTTTCCATCCAATGGCCCCATTAAAAACAGATTATGGGTTGAATAATTATGACATAGCCGTGTTATTAAAAACATTCCAAGAACCTAAAAACATTACGTTATATATTGACATGATCACTGTTAATATAACAGTAAACTGACATAGATGCACTTTTTTTTTTTAATAAAATCCTGGATTTTCAGAAAAGCTTGCAGTGTACTGCAGTCTCTGAGGGGTTGAATACTTTTGACTGCAACTGTGGATGACATGAACAAGATAGAAAAACAAACACCACACTGTATACATACAAAGACATTTTTAATGATGTCACAGCACATTTTACATCATACATAAAGTGCCATCATAAGCATTTTATTTGAATGGAAAACAATGGCATGAGCACAATGTTATCCCCGTCCCCCCAGAAAAAAAGGGTTGTGGGGATTTAGATTGTCATGGCAAAGGAATCTATTCATCTCTACAGTATAACAAAGCACCCTGTGTATGGACATGTGGAATGTTCCTTTTAAGCTGTAGTATCTGATTCGAGTGTCTATAATCTATTTGAAGTGTTTTACATAATATGTCAACGATTGGTGTTTAATAAGTGAATCAAGTTGGATCTGAAGATAACCTGAGATGCATTATTAGACTTCCCTTTGTGTAATATGCTCCCTCTGTAAACAGTTTAAGGCCATGTTCATCCAACACCAATCAAAGATGAATAAACTCGCAAAATTTCAGAGACTTTCTCAGCCATTCTAACTCTACAAAGTACATACAACCGTTTTGAGTAACAACACAGTTTTTGGCAGTTGAACTTTGTTTTTCGTTTTTTTTAACCACCAACACTCACCTGTTTCCTACATTTAGTCTATGATTCATCAAGTCTAACCTTAACTGTTTAACAAGAAAGTGTGTCGAGAGCAACCATTTAAGGTAAGAGATTAACAATTGACCGTTTTGGTAACATATGTTATAGGAAACGAACACAAAACATCCAATTACTGTGGTGCCATGCTGTACTGTGATACACAGGAAACATCTCATCTGTCACTATGCCATTAAATATGTAGGAAACGGTTAAGCAGGGGCTACTGGTGTTCCTTCTCTAAATCTTCAAGTACATGCACTAAGTAAGTACATATGCACCCCTGTTAAACAAAATCCAGTTGGTCAAACAAATACCTTTTTTGGTGTGGCGGACAGTTGAGACGATCACATGGATGCATGGGAAATCACATGGAAAGAGAGAAGTGTTGAGGATGACAGGTGATGCACAAGGAGAACACATCACTAACAATTCCATAACCTCTCACTTTCAAGTCAGAAAACAGTACAAAGTAAAAGAAACAATCAATGTATAAAAAATGCATCAGAATCCCAAATACCAAACGAAATTCTCTGCGTAGTGTTTAGTTGTCTTGTGATATCCCTGTGTGTGTTCTTTGCTGCTTCAGTCTCCATGGCAAGAGTCCAGCTGTGTGTTTATATGTGTGTAAACAAAGTCTGAGCAGTGTGCTTTCATGACTAGTTGAGTGCAACTCCATTTGCTCTTTAAATGGGTCCCTGACTGAACCTCACATTTCCCTCCTGAGCATGAATTTGAGAAACCTCCAAAACAAAATACAAACATAAAACAAAACAAAAAAGCGATCCAAAACATTCATCAGTTATCAGACCTCCACGTCTGGTGGACTTCCACCTCTTCTGGCACAACCAATAGGAGTTCACAGTTCTTCCCTCGAAGCTGGTGACGCAAGAACTTCCTGTGAAACGATCAGAACGATAGCTAGAGTAAAAAAAGAGCTTGGCATTGAAACCGACTGCTACTTTTCACTTAAGCATTTCACACTTACCTCAGTTCATCAGCTGTTCCGATAGCATGAGGACTGCGCAGTTTGGAGTCCAAGTTATAGTAGACTCCTCCCACTTCTCGAACTCCAATCCAGTGTTGCCGCTTGAGGGGCAGTCGCAACGGCCCCCAGCGCAGATTGGATGGCACATTCAAGATGAATCCAGTGACGTTCGGCAGTGCAATGCTGCCGACATCCCTATAGCATAACAAACACAAAGACCCAAAAAAAATTATAATCTGTTAATTGCCCATCTATATTCCTGTATTAAATAAAAGAAAACAGTAGAAATGCAATTTATACATACAATGCTTGAATACAATGATATGGTAAGCATGTTTTTAAATTCTGGGGCATAAAATTCAAGGCATAGTCCACCAAAAAATTCTCTGTCATCATTTACTCACCCTCACCAAACTTGTATTTTGCAGAATGTTGGTAACCAAACAATTTTGGTTCCCACTGAATTCTTATTGAGCGTTTTCACAACGCGTCATCAATCGGTCATATTGGCGGCACTGAACACAACCAATACCACTAAACCAAACACAACTCGCAAATTTTTGCTGATTATTGCTGCTGAAAATGGTCAATTATTGTCACGCTTTAGGCTGTGCTAAACGGTTGGACCGGGAAAAACCTTTGTAGACTTTGTAAACCTATAGACTGCCAAAAGTCATATCAAATCAGGGAGAAGAGTGCAAAAAACTGAGTAACAAAAGCCGTTGTGGTTGGCCAAACTGAACCAGGATTTCCAGGGCAAGAATCTTGACAACATTTGTGTTTGTTCTTATAATTTCCGGTCAGGTAGGTGAAATATTAGGCTAATGTCTTAATTATACTGCTTGTGCGTATCTTATTAACTTTAGTTTGTAAAATATTGCTTTCTTTCCTGCTTACTAAGTCCTTAGCAGCTTCCACGTCTTTCCATGGTTTATACAGCATAAATTAGCAGAAAAATGTATTCAATAGTACATTAACCGTGCAAATCAATGTGTTGTTTAAATCCCTGTATTTCCAATATGGCCGCGCATCCGGGTAACTGACCAAACCGTGGCGCAAATGCAAACCTTCTATACAATGGAAGTGAACGAGAACCAAAACTGTTTCGTTACCAATAATGTTGAATTTATCTTCATTTGAGTTCTGCAGATGATTTTAGGATGGACTACACTTGTATCTTCCTATATTTTTATATTTATAAATGGATATTCGTAATGGGTGATATAGTCTTGGTATCATAATGCAAAAAAAAAAGCCTAATTAAAAGAAATGTCATGTCAAGTCAAGTACATGTAAAAAGGAGATCAAAAAATACATTTCTATTGTTTCTTTACTTAACAGAGGTGAATCACTGCTTTAACGTCTTTTAAAAACTTTCTGTCTGCCGAAGTCAAGTCATGTGGTGCATAAAACAGGAAATTATATCATAGAGAGGAACGTGGCAGACCCTCATGACTGTTTGTAAAGGTCAAAAAGTTACCTAAAATAACAAATAACTTATTAACAAATAATAACAAGGCAGGTCAGTTAGAGGCTATAAAATATTGTGCCATGACCAAAAATTTAATAATAATAATAATAATAATTAAAAAAAAACATAAAATGTTAAACTCTCAAATGAAATCAAAATTCACAATTCTATTTGTGACCTGTGCAGGCAAAATGAGTTGGAATGATCAAATGTAAAAAAAAAAAAAAACAAAACAAAAAAAAAAGTGTTCTGTTTATTTTCACATTCCCCATCAAAATACCTTCAAAATGATATATGACTTGGAATCAGACAGAAAAATTATTGAGCTACAGCCATTAGAAGGCGTCAGCACAGTTGAGTTTTCTGAACATTCCAAAGCACACCAAGCATATTGCATATTTTCCTCCGAGTAAGAACAGAGACGCAAATAAACAGTAGTTTAACCAAGAGCAGCATCTTAACTTTTAATGTTTGATTAACACTAAGACAGATCTATATTAAGACCTACTGTAATGCATGGATCTAACAGAATGTTACACATTAGATTTTTCCCAAACCATTAACTAAACGTTCATGTAAGACAGATTGCATTTGTGTGAATCTCACCAAGACATATTTCGCAATAATGCACTTTATACGGAGATCCCATGCTCTCAGAGAAGCCTTATGTACACGCTTTGCAAATGTCAGTCAGCGTGATCATTTTGTTTTCATCAGCATGGGTTTGAAAATCATATTTCACTGGTTTGAACTCGCTTGAGGATCACTGAGAATTCAATATGAATATTCACAACAAAGCTGGAATGCTGCGCTTTGCAACAACAGACCTACAACTTGCGGTGAGTTGTCGTCCAGAAGTAAGCAAAGAAAAAACTACTCCTCTCAGAAAATGTACAAATAAAGATCATTTTAGATGTTTAATTACTAATTGGAGCATTGGGATCGCTAGAACAGGGGTTAATGGGGCAAATTCAACCAAAACTGACATTTTTTCATATCTTTTGCCTGTAGCTCAAAATTAAACCGTGCACATTGCAACTCGTTTTGCGGGTCACATTTATTTATTTATATATCGGTGTTCGTTATTAATGATGTTTCCATGTTTGTTTGTTTTTTTATTTATGTTCCCATGTAATGTTTAATCAAAAACACAAACTTCCCCTCTCCCTCGCAATGACATCTCATCTCTGATGACGTGTGTACCAGTGTGAAGACAGGACAAAAATCCATCCCATCCAGTGACCTGTCACTCACACGAGACTGGAGCAATCATTTTCCAGTTTTGTTTACTGTTTTACTTGGCTATGTGTTACAATACAGAAGAAACCTTCTGTCATTTCTGTTTCATGTTGACCTTAAGATACAGTGGTGGACAAAACTATTAGAACACTAGTATTTTTACTAGCCATCTTTTGCTGTAGTGTGTCAGTAGGAAGTATCAGTTTACATTTCCAAACAAACATTTTGTCATTAATTGTAATAATCCAGCGAGATTTTTGTTTGCACAAGGAGTCTGACAACAGCCAGTGCTCCACACAGAGATCCGATCTCATCCTCATTCAGTCTGTCTGGGGTGACTTGAAGAAACAGAACAAACAGAGACAGACTTACGCTGCCTTCACATGCTATCGGAATTATCGTACATACCAGTTTCCTAATCGGAAATTGGACTTGAACGCCCTCTCAATTTGTATTTACTACTGGGATATTCTGAAATAATTTTGATACCAGAGTTTCCGAATTAGGCAGGTCATAAACTTTAAACATGGTGAAACGGACAACCATTGCTGCTGTCAATGTAGTTCTCACAGCAACTACATTCCTTTGGTCTTGTCGCTAAAGTAGTGCATGTATAGGATAGATATGAATGATCATTCGAAGCATATTGTATGTTTTATAAGCAGTGATACAAGCATGTATTTGACTGAAATTCCAGAATTGTCAGCAAACTGCATGTATAGCGCGGCTAATGTTTATATGATTGTCAACCAGTGGGACGCTACATTTTATTCTTTCCGACATTAAAGCACTTGAATACGACAAGCTCGTAATCACAACTTTATAAGTGGAAAATAGGAAATTTCCGATAGCACGTGAAGGCAGCATAAATCCAGAAGGACTGTGGCAACGTCTACAAGATGCTTTAAACAAAACCTTCCTAAAAAGCTACCGAACCACTATGCACAAGTGCACCTAGGGCAAAAGTTGCTTCGAACGCAAAGGATGGTCACACCAAATGTTGATTTAAATTAGGTAATAGAAGTTAACTGATATCTTTGTCTATTTATGACATTATTTTTGACAACATCCTCATTTTACAGAATTGTCACACAAGTGCATAAAACTTTTAACAATAACTGTAGCTTTGCAGGTAGGTTCCTTGAAGCATCTTGGAGTTCTTCAGGATTTAGTCTCTCAGTTTGTTCTGTGTCTTCATGTCATTCATCTGTGTGGAGCACAGTCAGACTTCTTGTGCAAACAAAAAATCTCACTGGGTTATTACAATTAATGTCAAAATGAATGTTTGGAAATGTTTGGAAACAGAAATAACCGACTTAAAAGCATTTTTAGCTGGTAAAAATCCTAGTATATTAACAGTATGTAATTTTTTAAAAACCATACGAAACAAACAAACTCAAAAAGCACATTTTCTAAATTTTGCCTGTTTTAAACTACATTTTGAAGGATTTAAAACTACAAGAGTGTAATAAAATACCTTCTCTTGTCCCACCAAACAGCCTCAAACCCACGAGTCTGTAATGCAGCCATGATGACGTTCACATCATAGTTGCCATTTCCCAGCATGTTTTTCTTGTGGGGTGTGACCAAAGTGCTAGGGGACAGCCTGAAAAAGAAAGAGGAAGCAGAAGTATGCCTAAAAAAATTCCAAAATTAGATCACTTCTAGAACAAAACATAATCTTAGCAGCACTGACCTCTGGTAGATGTCCTGAAGTGCATCGCGGCTGAATGCCGCTCCATCCTGGAAGACATTGTTTAGGGCGTGCAGAGCGCACAGCTCCCGATGCTGCTTTTCGTGATAAATGGCGGGAGGTTGCGACGAGGTGGGGGGCATTCCAGCATTTGGCCTATCCTCCAGCTCGGACCCACGACCACCGACGGCTTCCCCTTTCTGCTTGCTGACCCTCCATGGCATACAGCCCAGTTCCTGAAAACCCCCGACCCCCCTCCCCTTACCAGAACATGGAGTACTCCCCATTCCTGCTGCTATGTCACCACTATCATCTCCACAGCAACCTCTCAGCTGCCTGGGATGAGTGGCAAGGGGAGGGAAGGTAGCTACTGGATTGAAAGGTGAGCCAGTGCACCTTGCAGTGAATCAGTGAAAAGAACTAAAGCGCAAGTGGAAACTGACGTGTCTTCTCAGAAATGGATTCGATCGTGTCCTCTTTCTGTGTTCTTCATGTTGTTATTGCACAAAGACTTGCCAAGCACCATAGTAACCACTAGGGCAGAGCAGTTCTTTCCATTTTGGCCGACATCTGGGTGGAAAAGACTTACAGCATGAGTTGTACAGCTGACTTGGGCTAAATGGGTCAGCAGTGCAGGACCCTGGCAACTGCCATAGTAGACCACCGTGAGAACTGCAGAGATAACCTTGGCTTTAAAGTCAGAAAGAAACACAACAAGAGAGTGATTATGAATCAGCTATTAACAGCAAATGCTTCAATACCTAACATTAATTAGCGTTTAACCGAGTGGCAAGTCTCAACACGAACCCTTTTGACACCTAGAAGGCTAATGTGCAGTTGTGCCCAGGATGACTGCATTGGGAATGGCTGTACAAAACTTCCTGCCAGCTGACTGGATGGGTGTTTATGACTTACTCACGGACAGAAACGACTTCGTACAGAAGTTTAACAAGACATCTTAAAACATGACATATTTCTGTTAGGGGTTCTGAACTACTGCGTTCAGACCAATTTGACACTCTGGCTACGTGCTACTCGTTTGATAGCAACGGATAAAACGACACCTTTAAATTGTCAGTGTACTTCCTTCCTAGCACTTACCTAGTAAACGATATGTTACAGTCTGGGCTGCTTTCGTTCCTCTAAGTTGGCGTTTTCGCGTCCACTCCTTGAGTTGTTTATTCCTTTGTCTCTTGTACTTTTTCCTTGCAGCTTTCTGGCTCAACGTGAGCATGCGCAAAACGTCATTGGCTTTTCGCTGGCTTGCGTCACGAGCAGGTTACATCCCATGGGACTGTCAAACACGTCTCGGTTGCCCACATGCCCCACATTAGGAAATTAACAAGAGAGACTTCCTAATTCTTTTTGGAGACGTTACTTTTACTATTTCTCCCCCCTGATAAAATATTTTCGGATTGTGTATGGTCTGTAAAAACAGCCCCCTAGCTCTGTGCTTTATTGGTTTAGCTGAAAAAAAAATCCAGACATCTACATTTAGATCTACTGTAATTTCAAACATCTGTGGCAAATAAGTACTCGTCCTTCTATTTGTTTTCGTTCCGTGCTAATGAACACATAAAACAAATGATAATGCTTGATTACTTAATGCCAGGTGTTCTGGAAACCCACAAACTAGTAAACAGTTTGTTAGTTGTATAAAAATATATAACAAAATCTAATATTTTCTCAAGCCTAGGCTTGAGATGGAAACCATATTTGACTTCCCACTATTTCTACATTGATTTTGAAGTAAAGTCAGTGGAATGGATTTTAAATAGTTTTAAATAAAGCTGCTGAGAGAGTATTATACAAACTAGTTTCTGAACCCAATGTTTACTAAACATACATGCAAGAATAGACTTGTAGAATTACAACCTCCTAAGTATCAATAGACAACATTAAAAAAAGTTTCCATACTAATTAAAGTTTAACCAAAGTGTTTCAAGATTTTTGATATTTTTTCTCTCCTTTACTGTTGTGTATTAACCCTAGTGAAAAATATACTAAAATCTATCTAAAATACATTTATTTTATGCTAAGTATACTACAAACACCATGCAATTGCACTTTTAGTATACTAAACTGGTATTTTTAAAGTCTGTTAAATTGGAACAACTAAATTTGCACTTTAATTGTGCGGAAGTAGTGCTGAAGTAGCATAAAAAAACAATATTATTTAAAGATCATACAGTCCTTATCAATAAAACACATTTTAGGCATTTTTAAAAATGTGCTTTTGTGTACAAGTAATACTCCAAATAAAGTTTAATTAAAATTTTTATATCAGTAAGGCTCAAGCGATATGTCAGTAATTATGTGAATGGACTTGAACTACACTTAGTATAAAGCAAATGCATTTTAAATCTACTTTTTAATAGGGAAATCAAGCCAATACTGGTGAGGCTTACACAAAAATTAGAAAAAAAAGAGCACATTTTTAAACAATAGAAAGCAAATAATGTTCAATGTTACTGTCAAATTACAAAATGTAAGCTTTTATTACATCCATTATGACAACAGTCACAATGTTGAATGGAACTTTGCTCTAGATTGGAAAGTCATTAGGAATGTGCAGAAATACAAATATGTCTGTATTTATTCTATGAATGAGTAAGTAATCAAGTTATTAAGGCTTTTTTCCCCTCAAATATGGGCAAGGCCCACAAACTTTTATTCAGAGAACTGCATGGTCAAGGCATCTATAAGCTCCTGTTTCTTGGTTCCTGTTGTACGTATTCCAAACTGTTTGCAGGCATCTTTTAGCACAGGCACTGTCAGTTTTCCCAAGGTGCCCTTTGCCACATGGGTTTTCAGGTCTGCCTCAGAGATCTCAACTTTTGGCTTCTTTTCAGCACCACCACCAGATTCAGCTGGGCAAACAGATGAGACAATATAAGTCAAGATCCTGATTTCTGAATGTACAGTACATTATAAGCAACCCAGCACCTGAGATAGAACTCATGTGGAGGCTTTAGAGACACTGGATCATGGGCTACTCGCCATGTACAGTTGAGGTCATACAGCTCTGGGGGTGAAAACTTTTTGAATTTGAAGATGAGGATCATTTAACTTACGGGGAACAAGTAAGTATCTTCTGTAGCTTCTGAAAGGCAGTACTAAATAAAAATATTATATTTATGTGAAATAAGAAAAATGTACACTTCATTCTGTTCAAAGGTTTTCACCCCCAGCTCTTATCAGTTTTCTTTCTGGCACATCAGTGAGTGTTTGAACCTTCTGTTATAGTTGCATATGAGTCTCTCAGTTGTCCTCAGTGTGAAAAGATTGATCTCGAAATCAAACAGTCATTGGAAAGGGTTCAAATACATAAAAATGCTGAAAATTGTGGGGCTTGAAGATTTTTTCTTTAACTGGTCAAACAAGGGATTCATGAACAACCATCACTAAAAAACAACAAAAAAACAGTAAATCATTCAGGTAACAACACTGTATTAAGAATGAAGTGTATGTAAACTTTTGAAAGGGGTCATTTTTTAAAATTCAACTATTATTTTCTTCTGTGAACTATATGCAGACATTTTTTATGTGAAAAAACTTATTCAGGTCAATACTAAAATAAAAAAATAACATGCATTTTGTATGATCCCTCTTATTTTGGTAAAATAATTGTATGTAAACTTTTGACCTCAACTGTAAATGAACACAACGCCACTCTTCATTTTGAAACACACAGTGGTCAAACATCAGCCAACATTAATATGTTAATTGTGGACCCTGGCTGAGATTCTAAGGATGTTACACAGAGCAGTTCAATGGTGCCTCTTAAAATCCACTTTAATCTGCTTAAATACAGAAAATTATATCTCTGCAGCATGCTTAATATATAAAAATAATATCATATGAAATCTCACCAGTTTTTCGTTTAGGCGCCGGCTTCCCTTCTGGGTTATAATCAGGAGGATAGACTAAATCTTTGAACTCTTGAACCAGTGGGCCAAGACGATCATCCATCATTTGTACCTTGGGCACTGAATGAGGATATAGAGTGTGAGACAGTAACAGAATAAAAACAGAACAATTATCCATTAAAAAAAATGTTTAGAACATAAGAAATACTTGTTAAATCCTCAATGGCCTCAGGAGCAAGCATATCCAGAGCCAAAGCCTCCAGGTTCCTGTAGTGCTGTTGGAGCACTGGGTTTTCAAATGAATCGCTTCTGTAAAAACACAAGATTTACAGCACAAATCAACTAAAGCTTCATGACTGAAGAATGCATTATGCACAACTTGCAGAAAACCACACACTTGTATCTAAAGCGGAGTTTGTGCACAATCTCTTTCATCTTGTCCACCTGCTCATCAGAGGCTGTGGGACCCACATGAGCATCCACAGTGCGTATGTCATCAGCAAATGGAAGAAATATCACATGGAAGCCTAAAACACAGGATATACATCAATTAGCTATACAGTTGTATGTAACATGCTCATTGTAAATGAGTCTTGATTGCAGTTACCTGGAGGTGTAGCCTGGGTTTGACTTTGATCCAGTTCTTCTCTCTGGGGAACTAGTGCCACAAACCGAGGTGGAGTGTTACGACGGGGGATGTATCTGCACAATGCAAATACATTTTTTTCACTGCACTTCAAAAGCAGAGCTGTAAACATACAGGAGCTTCCTAAAATAAAAAATACACTTGCAATGAGCAACATGAAAATAATCAGTTAAGAAAACACCTGGACTTGAAAGAAGTGCTTAGGCTTAAGACATCAGCAAATGAAGACTTGCCTGATATCTGCTCTTCCTCAGGGTATATGAAGAGCACAGGCCGTATATGATGGTGCGGTTTGAGGCGGTCCATGGGTTTAAAGCCCATCAAAACCAAACCTGGATCATCAAACTTCTTAATCTCATCCACCTCATCCTTTTCCATGACAATCTGTTTCTTCCCATAAACCTTCATAGTAAGTAGTAAATTTAGTATAAAAGGGACACAAACAGAAAATTACGATATAGCTTTGTGATAGTTTTTTTTTTTCAATGGAGGTCTTACCTGTGCCCTCTTCATGTCATTTGGCAAAAGTATACCCCCATTATGGGCATGGAAGTAACGGGTTTTAGTGCGCACTGGTTCATTGGTGTCTCTGTAAAGTTTGACAGCAGGAGGTTTGGTGGCAGTCTTGGCCAACACATACACGCCGACTGCCAGATTGACACCTTCTCCGAGAGAGAATGTTAACCTTGAACACAACAAAAACACATATATGGGCCATTCCACAGAATTTAACCAAAGTCAGAGTTGGAAACATCTTGAACAAAAATATGTCTTTTTTCAAAAAAAATAAATAAATAAAAATAAAAATTGTATGTATGCAAATTGTGTAAAATCCAAGGTCCACATTTCTAGTAACTGTGCAGTTAATTCTTATATTTTCAGAACGTTTTGGAATATTTGCCCTTCCCCCAAATGACAACCATTACATTTTTAACAATATTTCAAGTGTAATTGATGAGATTTGCTGTATTTGGAATCCAATTTTTCTTTGTAAAAGGCAAAGTGTTCATACTGATTTCAGTTAAAGATTTATTATTTTGATACATTAAACCAAAAAAACTATCATAACATCCTCATCACTGATAATTTTGTATACTTTATTTTTGAAAAAACATCCCATGTTCCGGTAGTGACTGCACATTTTTGGTAGTGACAGTAATGTTTTGGTAGTGACCACATCACATTACAGAATTTTAACTTGCATACCAAAACACTACTAAAACAGTAAAATACAAAAAAAAAAAAAAAAAAAAAATTGCATAACTGTACTAAAATTTGTTTATTTGCCCCAAATATGAAGATAATGTGTTCCCTTTTGTCACTACCGAAACAATGATGACATGTTTTGGCTGTGACTGTTTCAGTTGTGACTGACTTTATGGACTTTAATAACACACAAAAAATATTTTATTTTACATTTAAAATATTATTGTGGGTTTTAATAGACAATAGAAAGATCTTAGTAAACATCTAAGATTTGAATATTTAAATGTTTTTTTAATGTGTTTTTTGGTTGTGAGACAGCAGTTCAGATCAATTCTTTAAAACGGCCCATATAAATTAAAGAACTGCATTCTGAAAGTATTTTGTTCCAGAAACTATATTTTGCAATTTTTACATGTAGTCAATTAAACTTGACATGAAACATGAAACTGCTATAAATACTGCAAAATCCAATGTAAAGAAATATATTTTTATTAGAGATGCTCCGATAAAAGCATCTTGACTAAATGAACAATTGTTTAAAAACAGCTGACAATCAAGGGCTGATTATATCCTGAAACCCAAAAGAGGTATAAAACTTGTGTTTAGAACGTGTCTCAATCAGTTTTCCAATCAGAAAAAGACATCAATAAATAGCTTGTGAACAATGTCCCTTAACATTGATTATCCAGTATTCCTAACTAAACTAGAGGAGCTTATTTACTGTTAATTGCATATCTGTCATGAAGGCAAGTTATTAGAAAAACTACCTTATGTGCAATTGAGTTGTATACAAAAATGTACGTTTTTAATTTGAGTGCAATTCATATCAAATATCATATCATATTTCATATCTAATAAATTTATTATCACATACACATTTACTTACAGGATAAAACTTTTTTTGACATGTGCAGTGCATTTACCTGCTTTGAGCTCTTTTTTTTAACTCTTTAGCTCTGACCCTCTTCTGCAAGTCCTCGAGTTTCCTACTGGGCTCAATCTGGAGACCAAGCTCGCTTTCATCTTCTGGAGGGCTTACGATGTCACAGAAGAACAGGGAAACATCAAAACCTCCTGGCTTTGTAAGATGCATCAAGTCTATGACCACACCTGAGGAACAACGAACATAGGTTATGTTCATCATTTACTAGTAAGAATGTGTCATTTTCCCCTTCTATTTAGCCTACCTGTTTCTTTAAGGTCAGCTGCTTTTGTACGAGCCTGTCTGTCTTTAGCACTGTCTCCTCCGTGAGGGTTATCCCTGCAAGTGAAGATCATCAGGCGCTTGTGTGACAATCGCAACTTGATGTCACTGTAAAGGTTGGAGCAGCACCACAGAGCCTCTCCAAGGGAAGTTTCCCCACTGCCCATGGTCTTTTCAGCTACTTGAGCTCCTTTTTCACCCTGTAGTTTATCAATATCCTGTACACGCTGGGCTCCTAAAAAGGGAATCAGTACATGAGATGAATTCACCGTCATATATGCAAACTGAAAAGCACAGAGTTAGTTACCCACCAGGTGAATCCAAGTCGTGGTAGACATAGACATGCTTGAATGAGTTTCTTGGGTTCTTGCTCTGCTCAGTCCCATAGAACACCAAAGCGACCAAGTCTTTGTCGCTGCTTATGATCTTACTAGTGTACACACTACGCACACACTAGATACAAAGGGAGAATAATGTCTATTAGACATGTATTCTAAAACTAAAAGATAATGAATGAATAAACTGTTACAGTCTGACTCACCTGCATAGTCATGTCAAAATTTGATGACTCTCCATCTTCACCCTTAATGAACATCTCTTTGGATGCATCAACCAAAAACACCAGACTGTCACGGCCACTGATTTTATAATCACCTATTCATTCAAAAGTAATAAAGGACTTATATTTAATAACATCTTAATTTCACAGAAGTAAGTTTAATGGAATACAAAGCTTAATATACAAGAATACAATTTATATCAAAGAGGACGATTAATGCAGTTAGCTGTGCTAACCTCCAGAATCTTCTTCATCCTCCTCAACCTCATCGTCTTCGTTTTGATAGTATTCTCTCCACTCCGCCATTACTCTTCGCTTTCTCTAAGAACCGTTTCAGGGTTGTTTTCAATTAAAGTTGGTAAGCAAACTTTCTTAAATTTAAGATTTGCCACTTTCCTCTTTTCGGAAAGAGAACTTTGTATCCCTATACAACCGCGCATGCATCCAGTCAGTGCGCCACAATGTGACTGATAGCTCCACTAGCGTATCAGAGACGACTATTGAACGGCAAGAGCCAATGGCGAGACAAAAGCGGAGCGACTGGTTAATCCATGCACAGGAAGTAAACAAACGTTTCTGTGAGCCGCGTTAAAAGTTTATCAAAATACAAATTATTTACTATTTGTGATGGTATTCTGATCTTTAAAAAAAAAAGATAATTAAAATCAAGGAGGTCAAACATTTTCCTAAGTGGCCGTGAACAAATCTTTTATTTCTCGGATCTTTTCTTTGAATATATTGACTCGGTTCCCAATAGAGATCTGAACAATTTGTCCACGAATCAAACTGATTCACAGCGATTCCTGACATGTAATGAATAACAAAAAGTAAAAGCAACTTAGGTTCTGACTGTACGGCTGCAACAAACGTAACAAATTAAATTATACTAGAGACCATTATTATTAAAACCTATTCAAAATACTATACTAAACACGAGGTTGTACCACATATGGCTTTATTTAGGTTTTAAAGCACGTAACACCCCACCCTGATAGCACACGTACATCACAGAGACATCTATTTACATCTGCAAGACATATTTTTAGAGTGTTATTTGCTCATCTGAAATATATCTATTGGACAATCCCTATCAGATCTCAAATAGACGTAGATATTAGATGTCTTTAAGATGTTATTTAGAATGTATGTAAAACTGACATCTGCTGAAAAAAAGAGCTAAAACCAGTCTAGGCTAGTTGGCAGGTTCTGGTCAACCAGGCTGGTTTTAGAGGGTTTTTTTTTTCAGCAAAGCTTTTAGACGTTTGTTTGCTTTCCAGATCAAGAGATCTTTAACAGACATCTTGCAGACGTAGATGTGCTATCTAGGTCTCTGTGATGTATGTGTACTCTCAGATAAGTCAGTGGTTTTCAAACCTGTCCTGGAGGAACCCCTGCCCTGCACATTTTGCATGTCTCGCTTATCTAACACACCTGATTCAAATCATCACGTCATTAGTGGAGACTCCAAGACTTGATTTGGGTGTGTCAAATAAGGGAGACATACAAAATGTGCAGGGCAGGGGTGCCTGAGGCACCGTGCCTCCAGGACAGGTTTGAAAACCACTGAGATAAGTAACGCCATTTACGTATAATCACATTAGGCTACTTTTTTTTTTTTTTTTTTTTCTCAAAACCTAGTAAAGCTCATTCATTTTTAATTAACAAGAAAATATTTTACTTAGTTTCTTTTTTAATTTAGTTACTTTTTCAAATAAATAATGTCAGTTACTTTTTTTCATATTGATTGAAAGCTCTCCTTTCCCCATGCTGAGAGAAATCGGAAGTTACTTTAATTCTAGAATAAAATGAATAAAAACCGTGAAATGCAACTCAGAATAAGACGCCAATCTGCAATAATTAAATATGTTATATAATACAGATATATATCTATATATATATACCCAGATATATCCTTTATGTATTTAACTCCATTTTATTAACCACTGTACATTGCTGCTAACCTTCGATGATCTAATTCAACCATACTAATAAGCAAAAATGACTCAAGATAAACGAACATTTCTTCTTTTTTTATGGCTGAACTTTCTTCTTCTGCATAATGTACAGGCGTGAATTTACTTTTCCTTCAACCTGAGGCTTTTGGTGTGAAAGAACTTTTAGATTTGCTAAAAATAAAACGTTTTATATTAAAAACAAACAAGCAAGCCCTGAAATTAAAATTACTTTCCATAAAAAAGTAATGAAGTAACTTTACCGTAATTAGTTACGTTTAGGGAGCAACCCGATATTGTAATACGTTACTTTTAATAGTAACTTTTGCCAACATTGTTTATTGTACAACGCGGGATTTGAGGGGCCTCGTGAAGGTAGGAATTGTTAAATCGGGGTTTTCAACTGGGTTATAATAGGGATGCTCACTTCGAACTGTTCAAACGAACCGAATCTCGAACATATGACTTCCGCTTATTCGTCATGCGTCAAACATATTTCTATACAATTCGCCATCTAGCGTTTTGGAGGATATTACAGATGTTTGGCAGATGTATCTGTGCTGCCATTGGTCGGGTCCTCAATGAATAAGCACATTTGTCATAACCGGTATAAAAATATCTTGAGTCACTGTGACAAGGCGGACGTGAACGCTGTGTCGGATTTGTCAACAACCCGTGGTTCGTTATTTTTACTAAAATACTAAAATAAAACCACAACGAATGCATTCCTCGTGTTAATGTTTAATGCGACGATTGAAATGTGAGCCAGCAAAACTGAAGTCTGCATTTCCGAATTCAACCAGAGCGAGAAACTCAAGCTAAGTTTCAGTTTGCTAGCTGTAAAGTTGCGTTTTTGTTTGTAAACACACGTTTGTCTAAATCCGTAGCGATGGCTGATGGAAGTTCTTACAATGTGAAGCTGTACATTTATGACCTGTCAAAAGGACTGGCCCGTCAGCTGAGTCCCATGATGTTAGGTGAGTTCTGCAGCTAGACGGCTAAAGTTGTTCAGGAAATATAGGTAATGCTTCTAGAATAGAAATGTATTCATTCTAGAGAAGAAATACTTTTTTAATGTTTTCGGAAATATGTAAAGGAATGACTTCTAATTCTTCTATATCTAAACTGACAGGAAAGCAAGTCGAAGGAATATGGTGAGTATTTCTATTTTTTTTTTTTTTTGAAAACTTGCTATTTATAATCAGAAAGCAGAATTAAATATAAGGGGCTGAGGCCAGTAGTAAAAATGCTTATATTTTGCATTTGTCTTAATTTACTAAACATCTGAAGTTAACACATATTTATTTAAATGTATTGCTCTTGGATTACTTAATGAAGGCACACCTCTATAGTGATTTATGGGGAAGAGTTCTTCTTTGGAGGAGGTGGCATTACAAGCTGCTTTCCGGTAAGAGATGATCATTGGATGTTTATGAGGCATTGTATGGTAGAGGCAACAAACATGGCCCAATAACCCATCATAATCATGAAATTATGTCCTGTTTCAGGGTGGTACTATTCTAGGTATGCCTGATTCCACAGTGGACCTTGGAAATACAGAAGTTCCTCAGGACCTTTTTCAGGAATATCTGTCTTCACTCAGGGAGTCTAGTTACAGGTCAGTATATCTTAGGTGGTTTTTTTTTGTTTTGTTTTTTGTTTTTTGAATTTAACAGGAAAATGCATACACTACCAGTAAAATGCTTTTGAACAGTAATATATTTTTTTAATGTTTTTTGAATAAGTCTCTTTTGCTCACCAAGCCTGTATTTATTTGATACAAAGTACAGCAAAAACAGCTAAAATGTGAAATATTTGACATTTTCAGTTTGAATATATTATAAAGTGTAATTTATTCCAGTGATTTCAAAGCTGAATTTTTAGTATCATTACTCCTGTCACATGAACCTTCAGAAATCATTCTAATATTCTTATTTGCTGCTCAAAAACATTTATTATTATTATTATTATTATTATTATTATTATTATCATCATGATGTTGAAAACAGCTGAGTAGATTTTTTTTTTTTCAGGTTTCTTTGATGAATAGAAAGTTCAGATGAACAGCATTTATCTGAAATAGAAGTCTTTTGAAACGTTATAAATGTCTTTATCATCACTTTTGATAAATTTAAAGCATCCTTGCTAAATAAAAGTATTAATTTCTATAATCCCAACAAAACTGATATTCTATTCATCAAAGGATCCTGAAAAATAATAAAATGTTTCTTGAACAGCAATCAGCATATTAGAATGATGTCAGAAGGATCATGTGACACTAAAGTAATGATGCTGAAAATTGAGCTTTGATAACATGAATAAATTACATTTTAAAATATATTCAAATATTTATTTTAAATAGTAAATGTATTTCAAAATTGTACTGTGTTTGCTGTACTTTGGATCAGATAAATGCAGGCTTGGTGAGCAGAAGAGACTTTCTTAAAAGACATTTAAAAACATTTTAACTGGTAGTGTATTTCCTAGTTTAATATGCAGAGATAAAGTAGAATATAGATAAAGTAGAGTTTTCACAAAAATGACACTTTACATATACAAA
The DNA here is from genome assembly GCA_033026305.1 of Cirrhinus molitorella. Lineage (NCBI taxonomy): Eukaryota > Metazoa > Chordata > Actinopteri > Cypriniformes > Cyprinidae > Cirrhinus > Cirrhinus molitorella. The sequence continues at coordinate 19,735,174 of CM065136.1, read as the reverse complement.
CCTGTACTTCCGTCTTTATTTCCACAGACCTGAAAAATACCACATTTTTGAACACAACTGTAACACCTTCAGCTCTGAGGTTGCACAGTTTTTAACAGGAACTAAAATTCCTTCATACATCACTGACCTCCCATCTGAGGTGCTCTCTACGTAAGTTTGTTCTTATAATTTTCAAATCAAATGTTGTTGTTGATCAGAACTGGTTTGAATGACACTTTTCCTTCTCCATAGACCTTTTGGACAAGCTCTCCGTCCTTTTCTCGATTCAATCACTGTCACTCCATCGGGGAACAATGGCATGAATGGATATGGCCAGTGGTAAATCTGGCTGCATCTAAAAATGTATTATTACAACATTCATAAAACTTGTATATCAAACCTATAATAATGGTTTACTTAAGTTTGACCCCTTGTGCCTATATATGAAAGCAAGTCTTCCAGATTTTCTGCTCAGTGCCTTTTCAAACTTAAGGGATGAGTGTTTCAGTCGTTTGAACTTTCCTTCAGTGATCTGTGGTGTAAACCGATAAACCAGTTTATCTGTATAGTTGACTTTTCAGTATAGGATACTGGTACAAACAAACAAAATGTTAACTATAAAATCCCTAAAATGTATTTGATAAAACTACAAAGCAGTAGGGAATTGCACTAATCTTTAAATATAGGCCAACTTTTTAAGTAGATTAAATGTACCAAAGCAAATTGTATCAGGATTCCCCTCGTTGGTCTGTAGGTGTCTCTGTTCTACCTCAACATGATCTGTTACTTCAGATGCTTTAAGTGGAATAGAATATGAGAATTAGGTTGCTAGTTATTAAAACCATGCTATGGTGATTTATACTGATTAGAAGAGTGTCAGTTAGAGTCCCTTACTTATATGTAAATTAATTAGACAATTCATGCACCTTTACCGTTTACTGTGCTTGTAAAGAGCTGAACTCATTTTCAGACGACACAGTCACTCTTTTCTTAATCAGTCATTGTCTTTGTACTGATTATTGACTCTCTGTGTTGTAAGTTGTTATCTAAACCTTACCTTTACTCAGAACAACATGTATGTCAATCCTAGATTGCCATGAATATGTACTGAAGAGGGTCTAAGAGGATCAATAACTTCACAGTAAGCACAATAACAGTCACACAGATGAAGCTAATGAATGTTTTATAAAATGTGCAGGTGTCACCAGCAATGGTCCCAGTGGGGACCCAGTAGGAATGTGGCTTTAGTGACAAAAGACCATTAATAGTAATTATTTAACGATCCGTATAGAATTCATAACTCAGTGGTTTTAGGGTAAATGGTCTAAACTTTCTAAAGTCAATGGGACCGGTGTAATCATAACAAAAACATTTACAATGAGACGTATGTATGATTTGTAACCAATTTTTAAAAATGTGCGCACAATTTGTAACTTGAGATTTTATATATGATAAAGATTCCTAGTAATCTCACAGTTAGATTTGTTTTAGTATGTTCAGGTTATGCTGATTTATCTATGCTACTGTTGTATTTATTTAGAAATCTTAATTTTCTGCCTCAAATAAAGCTCATTTATGTGTAAATGTGTTTTAAATGTAATTGTGTCCCAAACAAATAAAAACATTTTGAAAGTGAAAAGATTGTCGGGTTGCATGGCTTTAGCAGCAGTGTTATTTTAGTGTCACTGAGAAAATATTTACATTTTTATTAGTATTTTGAATTTGTTTTTATTTTTATATTTTCTTTTTTTATGTTCTGCCCACCAAGTCTGTATTTATTTGATCCAAAGTACAGCAAAAACAGTACAATTTTGAAATATATTTACTATTTTAAATAACTGTTTTTATTTGAATATATTTTAAAATATCATTCATTCCAGTGTTTTCAAAGCTGAATTTTTAGCATCATTATTCCAGACACATGATCCTTCAGAAATCCTTCAGATTTTTTGGCTCAGAAAACATTTATTATTATATTGAAAACAGTTGTAGAATTTTTTCAGGTTTCTTTGATGAATATAAAGTTCGGAAGAACAGCATTTATCTGAAATAAAAATCTTTTTTTAACATTTTAAATGTCTTTACAATCACTTTTGATCAATTTAAAGCATCCTTGCTAAATAAACCCAAACCAAAAAAAGGTAATGGGATAGTGTATAATGTTACAAAAGCTTTTTATTTGAAATAAATCCAGAACTTTTTATTCATCAAAGAATTCTGAAAAAGAAAATTACTCCACTGTTTTAAATATGGACTATAATAATAATAAAAAAAAATCCCTTGAACAGCAAAAGACACTAAAGACTGGAGTAATGATGATAAAAATACAGCTTTGAAATCACAGGAATAAATTACATTTCAAAATATAGAGAACAAACAGTTATTTAAAATAGCAAACATTTTAAAATTTTACTGTTTTTGCTCTACTTTGGATCAAATAAATGTAGGCTGTGTATTTTTACTTAAATTAAAGAAAAATTTTTTTTTAGTTTTAGCTAACTATAATAACCCTGTTTAATATAGTGCTAAATGACCTCCAATGTATGCATATTGTATGTTGTACATATAAATGTAGGCTGGATGATTGAATCCATTTAACTAAAAGGACTGCACTTAAAAAATTACAATTTTCCAAACCCTTAAGAAATTTTTATTCACCTTTGGAACACAAATTAAGTTTTTTTTATGAAATCCGAGAGCTTTCTGACCCTGCATAGACAGCAACAAAACTTAAATGTTCCCAAGCCCAGAAATTGGTAAAACAGTCAATATGACATCAGTGGTTCAACTGTAATTTTACAAAGCTATACGGGAATCTTAGGGTTTACGGGTTTGGAACGACATGAGGGTGAGTAATTAAATACAGAATATTCATTTTTGAGTGAACTATCCCTTTAAGCTTGTTTCTGTAACACTATCACTCCTTAAAAAAAATCTTCCAAGGTTACAATTCAGTTAAAAAATTTTACACACAGAAACACGTACAAGTGCGACAGTCTGTAGTTTAACATTGCGTTGAATTGCATCATCTTGCTCACATCTTCTATCATCTTCCTTACACATAGTGAAAATATGCTGATGACAGGTTAACTAAGGCAGTCTTTAAAAGACAAAAACAGCTTTTTTTATTAGTGCTCTTATAATCCACAGAATTATTTGCTTAGTTCTCCAGCTTTTTCATTTCAAATTTGAGGCTTAAATTGACCAAATCAGATACAGACTCTCATTTCGATATCTTTTTTGGTCAGCATTCACATGGCAGTTTTCTTTTGGTAGCTGTCTGCTCACACAATCCCTGACATTTATATGATTTCATGGGCTATGCCACTAATTAACCACTACGGCTTTTCAGGGTGTGATCCTCTCATCCAATATTACTGTCACGAGCAGATAAAAAGATTTTACATCCAATCATGTGCATAATGTACTTCCAGTACCATTACAAATTAGAGGGCAAGGGAGAGCGAGAGAGTGACACCATGCTCATGAGATGAGCAGAGAACATGCATGTCTTAAATAGCATACAAAAATACATATATAAAACATAAAATGAAGCTGTAGAAAACATAATCCTTAAAATGTTGGAGGAATTAAACATAATCTGACTGTTGATGTACTCGTTTGAAGCTCAGTCTATGGTTTACATTGAAGAAGTAATCCTTTGTGCATGTAGGTTATGTGTGCTGTTTTTGTGAGGTTTTTAGTGTATTAGACATGGTGTTATATGTTTTGTATAGCTTGTGTTTTTGTCATTTGCCTTGTAGGTTGTGTTATGTTCCTGTTTACTCTGCCACATTTTGTGGTCTTTTTGTCGCTTTCTTGTTGATTAGTTACCTGATTGTTATAGTCTGCTCCAGTGTTTCCTATGTTCTCTGTCAGGTTTTATCAATGTATGGCTGTAGTGTTGGTATTCTCAGTTTTGTTTCTTATATTCCTTGTTTGTCTAGTATTTTTTTAGTTATTTTGTACTTTTAACCTGCATTTGGATCCTGCTTTCCTTTGTCTTTTATATCTTCTAACAGACCAATTATCAGTACACTTCACTGTGACGTCACTTGCAGCTGCGCGCGCATTGTGGTTGCAGAAAAACGCTGGCAACAAGTGGAGGGAAACGGGTAAAATTCATGGAATAAAAGAAAAAATATATATTTTTGTGCCTTTTGATGTCAAAAGCGGAATACATCATTTTATAGGATACTGTTGTCAAAGACGCCATTTGAAGCTAAAAGCAGACGTTTAAATGGACATACTATGGATGAAAACTGCTATGATTACTTTTAAAGCATAAATTTGATTTAAACTATAGGTCTACATAATATTCACATATGCTGATCATAGGGGACATATTGTATTAGCCCTACAGTTACAGCATGAAATATTATTTAAACCTATTTAGTTACTATTAACGTTTTTACATTTATTTATTTTATTTCACAATTATGATTTTTTTCTCACGAATGCAAATTTATATCTCCTAATTCTGACTTTATAACTCAATTTAACAAAACTAGTGAGTTTGTTAATTCTGAGGAAATAAAAACCAGAAGCGTGAACCGAGAGGAAAAGAGAGAATGACGAGTTGTTTTTCCTAATTAGAGTTGTGAGATATAATCTCGGAATTGCGAAAATAAAGTCAGAATTTTAAAATATAAAATCTAATTTACCTTTTAATCCATGTCTCCATTGAACCGCCCACAAAAAACGTCAGCCCTATTTAAGATCTGTTTTTTTGGTGAATAACAGTGCTTATCACTGGGTGACACGTTCTTGTAATATGCAGAGAACGTTTTGAAAATTACATTTAATCAATATATTCTATAATCTTTTTAAATCTAAGTATTTTGTGCTGTATCTGTGTAATTCTCTAGCCATAAAGGCTATCCCTCTCGGGTTTTCTGCAACCAAGCTGCGCACGCATTCCGAATGTTTACAAACTGATAATTGGTCTATCTGCTGTCCATTTAATGAGAAGTAAAACAAAGGGATTCACAGTTAATCTGGTAGGTTCGCAGACAAATTTTCTTAAATCACAAGGTTTTTAGAGATTTAAGGATGCAAAAAAATAGATAATTTGAGGGTTTTTCAGGGTTAATAAGAATCTCAAAATCTGCAAATACATTTTAAATGAGGTAACAGTAGAAGGGTTTTTACCCATCTGAAAATAGTTGACCAAGTTGCTTTTTAAGCTAGCCAGGTGGGAACAACAGCTTCCCTTGCTAAAACTCCAGGTATGTGAACTTCAAACTGAAAGAGCTCTTGTACAGCTACAATGCTTTGAATTAAAGAATGAGTTAATCAAGAGCTTTCTACCATTTTCATTATTCATAGCCATTTTTTGCTGAATGAGACTAAAGGGGAAACAGAGCTGTGCTATGGGGATTGCTCTCGGGTCCCCCTCTGTAAATCAGATTTTTATTTTTCTCTTTATGATCCCCAACAGCATAGCTGGTAATACGACATTGTACTCTATGCATTTGAGGTACTGATCTTGAAGGAATAGTTCACACAAAAATGAAAATCTACCCTCAGGCCATCCAAGATGTAGATGAGTTTGTTATCTCATGAAAACAAATGTAACGATATTTAGTATCACTTACAATATGACTGTCACTAACTGATTACTTTGTTAATAGAGTAATCTGTCGATTATTCTGGCAAGTAATCGGATCATTTTAATTCATTTGTTTGAGGTAATAAAAATAGACAAGCAAAACATAGACTTTAAAATTAGTGGTGTCAAACGAGCGCGGAAACGGTACCAGTGACGAGGAGCTTCAGTAGAACATCAGTGAACTGCGGTCAGATGAGATGATGTCAGGCTATATGTCGGTAAAAACTAATTCACCTGTATTGTCAGCCGTTATACTGTGCTCGTAGCGCACGCTCTTCAAGCACACACACATTTACAAGAAAGGGTGATTAAAGCTGCCTTAAAACTGTGCATGTAAGTATTAAGTATAAGTATTTATTATTTATTATCTTATTATTTCACATTTAAAGCAGTGTCAGATCTGCATCAACTTCAGCAGTGGCAGCTTTTAAAGTAACAGCAGCCAAAATATCCTAATAACCTGCTGTTAATCAAAGAACAAAACTAAAGAGAGGAAATTAACAACTTCTGTAGTTTTAAGCTTTATCTTTATATAATTTAGTGTTTGATAGGCTATATTTTCTTGCTGAATGGCACAGGTAGCTAGCCTATATGACCTTTATTATAATGGATTTATGTGAATTTTATTAAATGTTAAAGTGATAGCTCTCAATTATACTATAATGTTGAATGGTTATATTCAATGGTAAAATATTAAGAATAAAATCATTTGGAATCAGTGATACTTGCCTTCAGTCATAAAAAAAGAGAGATGGCATTAAACAAATATTAACAATATGCATTCTTTATGTTGTTTCTACATTAATTTAAATGTATTATTCATATATTCATATATTCATGTATATTCATATTTTTTAAATATATTGTGACTGTAGTTGTATCTGCCTGTTATATCTTTGTTTTATTGACAAATGGTTAGGTTTAGGGGCAGGTGTTAGATTGGATGACGATACAATTCCCCTTTGCCTTTCGCGTCAGCTTATTGACGGCAAGAGTTTCGTATTTAAAGCAGTGGAGGACCCTGCACATCGAAAAATGACGCTGAAGGGGTACCCTGTGCATCAAAATGTGATGCCAAAGGGTCCTGACCAAGCGTCAATATGTAACGAGTTGGAATGCACCACTTCTGGTATTTGCTGGTTACTTGACACAGGCAAAATGTAATCAAGGATCTTTTAAAATCGCAAAATAGCCACAACTACTTTATAGACTGACAGCCTGTCTGGAACACAGAAACAGACAATATTGTAAAGTTAGCCTTTCATAATTGAAATGAACTAAAGCATCTGTCAGTTACAAAATGTTCTTATTATCATGTGATGCTAGATGATATTCAAAACATGCTGTGCTACACTTTTTTATCTGAAATCACTATAATTAGAGGAATTACTTTAGATTAAGATTATGAAAAGTGAGCAGTTTATGCTTCAGCAAATTTTCCATCAGATTTCATAAATCCAAAAAATGTAGTTAATCCTTCCAAGATAACTGTCCTTCAGATATAAACATGTAGATATGTCATATGACATCAGACAGGCAAGCTGTTCACGCTTCACACACACACTGCACTCTAAAAATGCTATAAATTCAGAGCTAAAGTCCTTGTCAGAATTATAAAAAAAAATTATCTATTGAAAAAAACTTTAAGACTCTCAAACTTGCCTCACTCTTCCTTATGTGCAACCCTAACCTCTCTTAATTCTTTCAAGTGTGAGGCTACAATGACTGGACTAAACTGACTCATTCAACTTTACTATCATTGTCATACTTTCAAAGATTTTAAATTATTCAAAAGATCGGACTTTTAATTATTTACATATTTTGTATTTTTTTAAAATTATATTTATTTTATATCTTACCAATAATGTTCCAATATAATATATTCAAATTTATATTTGAAGTGTAATTTTTCAGATGCTCGCACAATGAAAAATTATATGTGAAGTGATATAAATTTAACATTTAATATTTTTATCTTTTATTATATTATTACATTAGGGTACTTAATTGTTTACAAATAACAAGATTCTGTATCTGTATTGGTTAAGGAAGTAAAAAAAAAACTGAGGATAAAAAATGTAAAAAAAAAGAAAGAGAGAGAGAGAGAGAGAGAGAGAGTTCGGCTGAAATGATGAGCCGGTGTAAAGCTGAATTTAGAGAGATGACGAAATAGACAATTCAATCAAATTCACTACCACCCCCTGTCTAATGCGCTTAATATGTACATATTCCAGACTGGGAGATAAAATGACTCAATATCTTGCTTTAAAAGTTTGAAAACCTTTAAACCTTAAAACCTTTGTGCTGCTTCAATCTAGTTCTTAAACCACAGGGAATAGCATAGCATAGAAATCCCACGTGTCTTCAATATATTCATTCCTCTGGATATTTTAAACATTATCTGCTTTCAGGCCAAGGCTAAAATAAACTTGCTGATGCAAGTGCATCAATTGTGAAACTAATCCCGTAGTTTGCTATAATCATCCTGTTTGTGAACCGATACTAAGATTTTAGACGCATCAAAGCGTGGGTTAAAAGAAACGAAACCTAGGAAGTTTCAAGGAGCGAGTAAAAAGAGCAAATAAATCTTATTATTGAAATTCTGAGATGAGTGGCAGGTTTTCTCAATGGATCCAGGTGCTTCTAAACCAATTTACAATAATAAAGAACTCAGCACAGTGGAGTGACTGGCTATTTGCATCTCTTTTCACTTGGTAAAGGTCAAGTTTGACAGAGAGTCTACAGAGACCTCAAACAGACCTGACTGTTTATGAGACATTAAAATACACACAATTCACCAGAGGTTTTATAGTCATGAAAGGGCGTATGACTGGTTTAATCATCCAAAATGTTTGCACAGAAAACTCTCTATTTCTTTCTTTCTTTCTTTCTGAAAGGTGGATCAAAATACACTACAAAACACCCATCTAACTCAAATGTGTTACTTTACACCAACATTTTCATGTTATACTAAACATAAAAGACGTTCAGTCATTGCAGTAGCAGTTTATTTTTATTTAGGTATAACTTATCATCTGAAGACTGCCAGTTTTGCTGCAGGTCCTGGCAGTCTCATGACCACCTATACTCTCTGTGGGCACACTAGGGTAATCTTTCATTTAGTTATGCATCCATTCTCTCTGTTTCTAACTTTCTCTCTTATTTTTCCATCTGTTCTTTGTCTTTGTAGCATTAGGACATAAGTACTGAAGGAATGGCCCCACAGCTTCCTGTTCACATGCAGCATGTGTTTGGTAATACAACTTGCAATTGGATATAGACCATTCAGCAGTGGCAGCACTGATTGATAGTCAATACAACTGTACATTAGCAGTTAGCCAAAGAGCAGTGGGTGCTGTGCTACTTTGGGACTGTAGGGAAAAAAAGGGACAATCTCTTTGTCTAATCTATATGACACTGCATAGTCCTACATTGCATAGTTCTACATTGCATAGTTTGCTCTTAATTATGTTAAACAAATCATTAATCATGAACTGATAACAAACTGAAGGTCAGGTGTGATGACCAAATCAATTGGCATATTAAGAGAATGGGAAATTAGAACAATGAAAAAAAGGAAATTAAAGAAAACAAACTAAAAGTCAATGATAATGAAAACTAAATAAACAAAAGACTGACAATTCCTGACATTATGCCCCCACCCCCAAGGCTGGGCAACTTTGGGCAATATTGCTGTCAATGGGCAACCAGGTGAAACACAGGGCCATGACGATCTGAACTATGATGTCAGTTTGTAGGCAAAAACCCGGAGGTAAGTTAGCATTTTAGCACTTCCTGTTCCATCGTCCCAAAGTCAATGGGTTTTTTGAATGGGATTTTGGTTAAATCCCTTAAATAAGGTCCGTGGTTAACATAAGCTCAAGATACTTTCACGTTTTATTCTACGACACAAAACACACCAGTTACACCACACTCCTGATTTTTTTTAATCTGTTAACGTTCCTTTAAACAGACATTTGCTAAAAAGTTGCTAAATGGGACAACAGGCGCTGTCGGAGACATTAAAGTCATCACATCGAACAGCTGATCAATTTATAGGATTTTATAATTTTAGTATAATTTGTAGTACAGGATACTTGTAGAATAACCAATCACTAGTTTCCCGTATTTTATATTGTTGTTTGACAATGCTTTGTGTGTGTGTGTGTGTGTGATTTCCCCCGAAATGCAACCACAAGTTTTATATGGAAGATGCTTGTTTTATTACTGAACCATTGGAGACTCTGTGTTCGTATCATAAGGTAAACTCATATTACGATTATTCCATGTAAACACCACATTTACCGGCTTTACGTGGTCGCGGTGAAACTTTAATGATGCATAGTGTTGAAGCCATGTTAAAATTAAATGTTTACGGCCACATGAAGCTGTTGGAAAGCAGAAAGACTGTGGATTTTCTAGAAGCAAGGATAAAATAACATTTTGTGTAACCACCCTAACAAAATGATAGCTGAAACGTGGTACTTTATTCACTAAAATAAATGTAATTTTACCATAAACAAAAACTTGCTCACTCTGCTGTTATTTAATAATTGCTTGCACTAGATTTTTATTAAATACTACGTGGAGACTCGTTTTTCATTAGAATATTCATATCAATTAAGTATTTATTTACTTTTAATGCACCTCATTTCGAAATGTACACAAATACGTGGTTTCGTATGTGTTTTAGTTATGATTGTTTCATTTATTCACTCCTTACGGTTTATTATTAATGTTTCATTTCGGTTTTAGTTTGGCTGTAGTTTTGTATTTATTTCAGTTTTATATGAAAAGGTTCATGCAACTTGGAATAAAATTCATCCACAGAGTAAATCCTTTTCACTGAACATGCTTTTAAAAATAAGTTCGAAATTGTTGTCTGAAGCATAGCGGTAGTGACGTTGAACGCAAGTGACCGTGGTGTAGTTCGTTTATAGTCTAAGTTTAGCTTTTTAGTTCTGCCGTTTGTATTTATTCTCTAAAATTCATACAAATTATATTATATTGTGAAAATTATCTACATGGACAAAACGTGTAGATTTCATGAACTATGGTTGAACACAGAGCTTATTTTTTGTGATAATCCAAAAGCCTATGGGAAAATCCTATTGCCTTTTTGTCAAGGGAACCAGTGCGATGCTAACAGCCGGTCGGCCTACAAGGTGACGTCATAGTTCCACCATATTAAATACACTTGAACCAGCTAATCAAGGTCTTAATAGGCATGCTAGAAACTTCCAGGGAGGTGTGTTGAGGCAAGTTGGAGCTAAACTCTGCAGGACACAGCCAGCAGTGAGGTGAACCATGGCAGAATTAAAGGAGGGTGAAGCCATGGTGGGGCCTTGGTGGATGTGCTATGCAACAACCAGGGAGATGACTGAGTGGAGGTAGAGACCCAGGTGGAGGTGCAAGAACTGGATGCCAGAGGACTGAGGCGACAATGGTGCAAGTTGTAGAGCAACGGCTGACCAAAGTGGAGCCGTTGGACAAGGGTGCCTGGTGGAACTGGAAGGACGATACCCTAGGTGGAATCAAGGGGACGAGGAGCCAAGGTAGAGCCAACTGGTTGACAGGTCGAATAATGGGCTCAGAAGATCGAAGCGGAGCTGGTGGGCAGGAAACCTGCCGTGGATCCAAGCAAGCAGAGGGGGGTCATCGTTGGAGGAGGAGAAGATTTGTGGGCAGGGAGGGAAGCATTACCTCCGTCTTTTAGCCACTCTTTTCTGTCTAGCTCCACCAAAACTCTCACTGGTAAAGATTGCCAGCTCACATACCTGGTCAGACCTCCTTTGGGGCTCAGGCTCTGGGGTGGACGTGGCTGCAGGCTTGGGCGCTTTTATGAGCGTTAGCTCTTTCCATGGCGGGTGTAACTACCCCATCTGTGGTGGGCTCTGGCTTGTATTCTGTGTCGCAGTGTGGCAGTGGGCTGGGCTTTGGGTCGGGTGATGAGATGGATCAGGGGTAGAGCCTCTCCAAATAGGGTAGACCAGGTACAGTTGGTACAGGGGTACAGTTGAGACATCTTAACCCTTTGACGCGTACGATCACACCGGTGTGATCAGTCTTGGCTGGTCCCTGGAGCGTACAATCACACCAGTGTGATTCGAGCGTTGAGCGCATCACATGATCAGCTGCTGAATTCAAATCCGATTTGGCGCTTTGGCTGGCGCTGAGGCAGATCGGACGCGCTGAGCTCTTGTCATATTATCACAACTATTAAGTGTTTTCAACCATATAATGCTTATTTTAGGTTCCACACATTTAAATACACATAAGTACTAGCAAAACCATACATTTATAGTTTGTAAAACACACACTGATGTCTATGGAAGCGGCAATAATGATCTTACAAATATAATCTGACAACATGTTTTATTAATATCATATACACATTTGTGTAGGTAACTGTAAAGTTTACTCTGCTCTTCTCCTAGCTCATCGGAGACTTACTTTAATGTCTTTCGGGAGGAGAGGATGAATTTGCGTGTTACCGCTCGGATTCAGCGTGACTAACATGGCGGCGCCCATCACTCGGCACAGAGCGACTAACAGGGTCATTATTAAAGTGTTTAAACTTCCAAATACATTTACTTGCACATATTTCAGAATCGGAATATCAGATGTTTCATAATATAGTGAGCACGTTTGTGAATATGAATAATAAAATAAGAAAAACGAAATAAACGCGACCCATCTGTCTTACAGCTCTATTGTGGCTGCGGTGTGCCACGTGACAAGCATGACGCGTCGCCATGGAAACAATAAAGCGATACGTTCTAAAATAACGGTCGCTTAAAAAAACTCACCCTGGGGGGCTCAGATAGAATATTTTAAACTCACGTGTGAAAGGGTTAAATAACTTCCCAGCGCAACAAGTCTGATCTGTGATATTTGCTTCGGATATGCATATTATCAAATTTCCCATGATCGAAGAGGGTGCTAATATGCATGAGCAAAGCAAATATCACAGATCAGACTTGTTGCGCATAGAAGTTATTGAGGTGTCTCAACTGTACCCTGTACTAACTGTACCTGGTTTACCCTACTGCAGGTCTGGGAGGTCTACTTGATGGTAATAATTAGACATGATCCAAAATAGATTGGAACGAACGGCAAGTGGCAGAAATGGAGAGAGTAGTTCATTAAATATTGGCCTCTTCTAGCTAGTGCAATGAATTCAGCTACATAATCCATTTTGTGGTTTGGTTGTTCTGTCATAGTTATAAAAGTTCCAAAGATGAAGATGAGTCAAAGTTTCAGCATGTAAGGAATATAATTAAAGAATAATTAGGGTAATCTAGGTCAACACAACTTCATGCACAATATACAAACAACAACCGACCATGAACTGAGGAAACAAAGCAACTTAAATACACACTGATAATGAAAAAAAGACTAACAGGTGTGAAGATCTAATGAATTGCCCCGTAACTAAAGAGAGCAAAAACTAAAGACAACAGGAATTAAAACAAAACTAACAGAAAGTCCATGATAATCAAAACTAAATGAACAAAAGACTGACAGTTCCTAACAACTATGGGGTTAGGGCTAGATTTGGGGTTTGATTTATAGTTAGTTACATGTAATTATACATAATTTATGTTATTACTATAAGTACATGTAACGTAACAAGGACCTTGTAAAGTGTTACTGTACCTTTTTAAATATATAGGTTCATTAATCTATATTTAAAATAATTAATAATAATAATAATCAACAAATAAAATAGTGATTAAACTAAATTACTATTAAAGCTCTACTATCTTAAGCAGAAAATAGAATAAGAATGCAGGGTTTGTTTTATTATGCAAAGGGATTTAGCAAAGCCCTTCCTCCTAAAATGTCATAATGCCCTTTAGGATAAGTACGGCCAAAAAAATTAAAAATAAATAACACCTGAATATTATTACAGTGCCACTTTTACATACTTACATGTGGCAACACTTTAAGGTGACATGTTACATGTACAATCTTTGTATATGAAGAACATGTAGTTCATAAATATTACTCAGCACTTTTTTGTATAATTACTCTGTATTAACATCACCTTAAACTACAATGTTTCTTTACATTTTGATTTTACATCAACAACAAACTGTAAAATTAAATGCTTCAATTTCCATTGATACATTCACTTCTGCATTGCTTCAGTTCCTCATCATATTCTTTTCTTCTGTTAAATAGTCTGATCTCATATTTCTTTCATTTTATGCAGTAGAGAGACTGAATAATATATTCTCCATCTTATAACTAAATATATAGAGAGCAGAGTGCTGTATATCTGTTAATACCTCTCCATATCAGGACTGTCAAGGCTATATTTCACGCTTCAGCAAATCCATCCAAGACCTTGCATCTGACAGCATTCATTTCAAGCACAGAAAAACTGCACTGCAGTCTTTTATACTTTTACCAAAAGAGAGAAGAGAATGACAGTCAGGATGCCAATGACAAAGAAATAAATAACTTAAAATACTGGGAAAGTTTAGAAATAAAAAGAGACCCCGATGCAAGTTGATCAGCACATTGTTCAGAGGCTTTATATGTTGACAAAGTGTAATTCATCTTTGACAAAGATGAATGTATGTGACCACAAAACAAGACCAACTATAAACAATTTACAAGTAAAATGCCGACCTTGTTACATAGAGAAAAATGAGATTCAAGGAAACACTAAAGTGTATGAATAAAGGCCATGATAAAATATGCGCACACAACCAACCACACACACACACACACACACACACACACACACACACACACATACACACACAGATACACAGAGTTCAACGTATTCTGATGAGAGGACACATTTATCTTCCATACTGAGAGCCAAAGGCACTACAGCTACAGATTCTGACTCAGGATACATATTAAATTGGGGGGATTATTCAGATTCAATATCATCACCCTCACATTTAGTCCTACAAATATGCGACAAAACGACCGTTGAAAATCCACTTGTCTTGCATGTCAGAAGTAGTGTGAGCATTTGGAGTACATCAGAAATATACTAGATCAGTTAGGAATTTTATTGCACCATGTTATTGTTTGTAATGATCAAGAACAACATGTTTAATACAAATGTATGGTTTTTGATTGAAGATACTTTGTGTTCTCAAAAAGGAGAGACAAAAAAGGGCAGAGCAGTAGATACAGATTGAAAAAAAGAAAAGAAAAGAAAGTGAGAATTAGTTTGAGAGGACCAAAGAGATCTGTGAGATGCCTTATTCATCCTGTCCTCCTTCCTCTCTTCAGAACTCCAGGTTGTGTTTGTCACATCTTAACCCTGTATAGAGAGCTGATCAAAGACACAAGTCCCCACAGAGCCCATCACAAACACACTGTATGTGAAGAATGGAAGAGAACTGCAGAAAAACTGCAATAACCTTGTAAAAGAATTCAAAAAAATCATTCAAATAGTTGGTTTAATCATTAATATTTTGACATTGGACAGTTTGGATATTTTCTGTTCTTGCGTAAAATATTTGTTTTGTTCATACAACATTGCAGAGGAATGGTATTAAGACATGGTGAATACTGATGTGCTGACGGACAGGGGGTGGGGGATACTTCAAGAGGACTTTGGCATCAAAACATGTCAAATGTAAATTCATCTTCCAGGTCTATTTGATGTTCACACAGTTTTCAGGTTGTGTGAAACAGTATACATTACATGCAACCAAAACTAAATGTTTATATATTACAGTTTATAAATGTTTATATAAATAAACCATCTGAATTAAAACTAAGTAACATAAACGTCTCATTATGTTTTTTTTATTAATTTTAATGCTTCTAAAGCAAAATCAATACAAATATATATATACCAAGGCAGCATTTATTTAGTTAAAAAATACAGTCAAAAAACTGTAATATTATGAAATCATTTTATAATTTCAGTGTAATTTATTGTTATTGCAAAGCTGAATAAATTTTCCCCCGTTTAATTTAATATGCTGTCTTTGTGCTCACAAAATGCTTCTTTTTATTATACATTTTGAAAAAAGTTGTGCTGTTCAATATTTTTGTGGAAACTGTAATACATTTTTTTTTTAATTCTTCGATGTCTTCACTTTGGAAGCCCGTTTCCGCCACTAAATAAAGAATAAAAAAGCTAATTGCGACACTTTATATCTCACAATACTAATAAAAAAAAAAGAATTGTGAAATATAAAATCTTAATTGCAATTTTAAATAGTTGTAAGATGTACAACAATTTTGAGAAATAAAGTCAGAATTTCTGACAATAGTATCTTGCAACTACGTGTTTGTAACTCACAATTCTGACTTTATTTCTCACAATTGCGAGTTTGTATCCTGCAATTCTGACTTTTTCTTGCAATTACAAGTTTGTAAATCACAATTCTGACTTTTACTCGCAATTGGGTGTTTGTATCTCACAATTCTAACTTTTTTCTCTCGATTGTGTTTGTATCTTGCAATTCAGATTTTTTTTCTTGCAATTGCATGTTTGTATCTCATGATTCTGACTTTTTTCTCGCAATTGCGAGTTTGCATCTCATAATTAGAACTTTTTTCGCAATTGCGTGTTTGTATCTTGCAATTTTTACTTTTTCTTGCAATTGCGTGTTTATATCTCACAATTCTTTCTCAGAATAGTGCGTTTGTATCCTGCAATTTTAATTTTTTTCTTGCAATTACAAGTTTATATCTCACAATTCTGACTTTTAATCACAATTGCTTGTTTGTATTTCGCAATTCTGTCTTTTTTCTTGCAATTATGTTTGTATCTCGCAATCCTCACTTTTTTTTCTCTCAATTGTTTGTAAATCGTAATTTTAACTTTTTTCTCACTATTGCGAGTTTGTATCTCACAATTCTGACTTTTACTCACAATTGCGTGTTTGTACCTTGCAATTTTAACTTTTTTCACAATTGTGTGTTTGTATTGCACAATTCTGACATTTTTTTCTTACAATTGCAAGTTATAATGTTCAGGGAAAAAGCCTTTTTAGAATTGTGAGTTTATATCTCACAATTCTGAGAAAAAAAGTCACAATTGCTAGAAAAAATAAATATATTCATATATAAAAATAAAATATATATATTCAGCTTTCATAATCAACTGTCGCTTTTGATCAAATTTAATAATGAATCATTGTAAATAATACTTCTTTTGTAGAAAAAAGTATTAATTTCTTAAAATAATAATAATTGTTTTCTCTCCATTAATCAAATTTTAATTTAACCAAGAATTAGTTGTGAAAAGCTTTTACAAAATCTTGTCTCTGCTGATGGGATGGTTGAAACCTCCAGAACACATTGTTCAGATTAACATTAATAATGGTGAGATCAGATGTTGCAGTTGCAGAACCAAGTGACACAGAAAAAAATAATACACAACCTAAATATTTATTTATTCTTTTTGCATGTTCTGATTCACTCTCATTTAGATACATGCATACTAAAAAATATTGTGTACATTTTTCAGTATCTATAAGCCTGTGATCTAAGCCCTTCAGCAACATAATGTCTCCTCCCCTTTCACACTATAACCAGCAGCAGAATGGAAAATATGCCCCCTACCACAATCTCTCTCTCTCTCTCTCTCTCTCTCCTCTCTTTTCTCTCTCTCTCTGATATGCTGAAAACAGAAGGGAGGAGTTTTAATTTGAATCCTGAACTGTTGCCCTTCATAAGACTCAAAGACAGCACTCCGAGTGGATCGCTGTGGATTAAAACACCTGTCTGTGGGTTCACTTGCTCCTCAGGAAAGGATTTTTTATCGCAAATTACTGTGACTGGTTGTTTACAGTGAAAAGGAAATTGAAAAGAAAGTTTTACTACTGGTAAGCACGGACAAATGTTGAACAGTGATTGGAAACATAAGATGAGATGCACATCTGGACAGGACCAGGGCAAGACAACAAATGTCCAAATATTTATTTTCTCTCTCAAAGGACAAAGGTAATGTTGTTGTAATTGAAAATAAAAAATATATTTTATACTTTTTTTTTTTCTTTCAAAAACGTTAATTAAACAGTATTATATTTTGGTAAAATGCATTTTTTATTACTGAAAAAAAGTTAAAATTAAATTAATTAATTCAAAATAGATTTATTTTTAAATAGAATCTTTATATATCCATAAATATAAACCTTTTAAACCCTTTTTTGACCATAAATGTAATTATGTAAAAGTCATTTAGCACGTTCTAGAATTCTTCTTTGAACATTTATGCTAGGTATCTTCACTCTCAAAGTGAGGTAAAAATCATTGGACACCTTGTGTTGGGTGAAGCATGGCTGGAAATTGTTTTTTACTACATCTTCTGCTCACTGCCATTGTGGGACGGGTTGCTAAAGCACAGGATGAGACTTCTACTGATATGGACATCCAAACAGCCAATCAGACTGTAGATCCTTTATTGATTTCTCTGACATCAGAGGGGTCTCCAACTTTGACCACACCTGTAGAGGTGGAGGAGGATACTGTGCCGTCCACTGGCACCCGATGTCGTGGTTACTATGATGTCATGGGCCAGTGGGACCCTCCTTTTAACTGTAACGCAGGTATCTTCTTGTACTGTTGTGGCACCTGTTTCTATCGGTTCTGCTGTCAGTTCCGTCAGCAGCGACTGGATCAGACCTCCTGCTCCAACTATGATACTCCAATCTGGGCCAACACTGGAAAACCTGTGGCCACCAACACTGAGGTGCAGCCAGACCATGAGCGGGATCGGACTCATATGATTGTGTACATCATCTGCGGTGTGGTGGCCATCATGGTCCTGGTGGGAATCTTCACCAAACTGGGACTGGAAAAGAGCCGTGGAGGCCAGAATGAACACAGTAACTCCAGGTGAGTAGAAACGAGCTATGTTGCAAAATCTAGTGAGCTGCTAAAATGGAAAACTAAAATGGAACTCCATAAAACTTCATAAACAGCAAATACACGCTACACAATAAAACACATGAGCATTTAGACTCGCATCTGATTCCAAAAGAGTTCACCATTTACATGCTGCTATGCTAACAGCACAAAACACTCATACTGTAAATATAAGGTAAAATAGTAATTTAATACTTTTTTTAAATTAATAATTAGTGCTGCCAAAATTAGCGTCAATGCAGGTGATTATTTTTTCCAGTTTAACTGCATTAAAACACTTAAAATAAAAATACACAGTTAATGCAAGGGATTGTCCACCCCACTCACAACTGCTGCTTCTGTCTCTTTTTGTCTTGAAAATGAGCAGTGTTGGGGAAAGTTACTTTTAAAAGTAATGCATTACAATATTTGTTTTGCAAGAGAGATGAGTAAACGTATGTTTACATTTAGTCTATAACTACAGTAACATCATGTTTACAGAGCGCCTCTGCACTTACTCCCGATTTCTTGCAATGTGGGGACAGGAGACTTGTCAGTCAATCAATGGGAAATCAATGTACCTGGCGTTACTTATTTGGAAAAGTAATGTGTTACTTTACTAGTTACTTGAAAAAAGTAATCTGATTACGTAACTCTCGTTACTTGTAATGCGTTACCCGCAACACTGACAATTAATGCGTTTATTTAGTTGTAGAATGTCTTTATGACCACATAGAATATAAGACTTTTCAGACACACTCCAACTTCACTTCAGTGTGGTGGCAGATTTTGTTCTTATTTCATTAAAAAAAAAAAAATATAATAATAATAATACAAATAATACAAATAAAAACAAAACTGTTGGTAACAAAACTGTTTTGGTTACTAGTGATTTCATTGTATGAATAAAAAATACTGAGATGTTTCTCAAATTTTCTTTTTTATGTTCCATAGTTCATGTTAGGCCGTTGCAGCCTAAATGTTTTTGTTGTGTTTGCCTTCATCCTTGTTTCACTGTGTTTATTAAAATGAAGAAGTCTGGATTATACCCGCCGTCTCCTTTGCCTACCTCCTCCCTACACAACGTGACAGAAGACAGGCCCTAAAAATAATTTATTAAGTGGCATCTTCCCCTCGTTTTGTTTTCAGTTTTTTATCAGTTTTTCTCGTCCTCCTGCCAGAGCAGGATCGTTCTCTTGAGGACCACACCTCACACTTTGAGTTTTTGGCCAACTTAACACACTACCCGGACAGCTGCCTCTGCTTGTTTTATCAAGCTGGACTGACCACCACCACACGAGTGCAGCTGTCCAGGGAGGGTCCTTGAGAGAGCCTCGTCGTCTTTGTTGGGTGCTGGTGTCCTGCAATTCCCTGCTGACTGTGGACATGTGGACATGACCTGGAGCCCAGCCAAACATCACCCTGATTCGCAGAGCATGGAGAGCCAGAGCCCAACGCGACCGCCGAGCCGTGGCAGAATAGAGCGACAGCGCTGAGGATCGCCCCAGAGCCAGAGCCCATCTCATCCAAACAGGTGCGAGAGCTGGCTACATCGCACACGACGGTGGAAGTTACAGTGGAGCGTGAGAGTGCTATGAAAAGCCCCGCCCACTGCACCACTGCTGGGGGTGAGCAAACCCTGGACTCAGGAGATTTAATTGACTTTTTTCAGAGGCCATCACAGACATTAGTTAAGTTTGTGACATTAGTCATTAGACATTAGTCAACCCATCTGTGCGGTGGGCTCAGTTTCCATCATCTCCACCTCCTGTCTCAGAGTCCCGGACAGTGTCCCCCACCAAGACTCCTAGCTTCCTCGTCTCCACTCTTGCCCGTTGGCCCACCAGCTCCACCGGGCTCCCTCGCCCCTCCGGCTCCGCCTTGATCGGTCATTGACCCGTCTTCGCCTCAGGACTCGCTCCGTCCCACCGGCTCCATTGGGCTCCTCCCTCCTTCCAGCGTCACCTCAGTCCTCTGTTGCTTCGGGTCCACCACGGACCTCCGGATCTCCGTCTCTGCCTTGGCCCTCCGGATCCACGGTGTCGGACTGGCTCATGGGCTCTTCGTCTCCGCCTCGGGCTCCACTCCTACTTTCTCCGTCACCGTCGGTCAGCCCCATGGAGTTGATAGCCATTCCTCCACCATGGCTCCAACGTGGGATGCCATCATGGCTGCGGCGTAGGTCTCGCCGGGCTCCTCCTGCTCCGCTTGATACTTGTCTACTTGATACTTTCTCTGGAACAGTCTACCAAATTCTGTTCGGGAGGCAGACACACTCTGTCAGTTTAAATCTAGACTAAAGACCTATCTCTTTAACCTGGCTTACACATAGCCCATTTAAACATTTCTAAAATTCAAATCCGTTAAAGGATTGTTAGGCTGCATTAATTAGGTCAAACCGGAACCGGGAACAGCGGGTGGGTCAGCACATGTAGACCACCTCTACAGGTATAAACTGCTTGTCTGATGGTCAGAGGAGAACTGACACCCCGACTGAGCCTGGTTTCTCCCAAGTTTTTTTTCCCCAAGGTTTTGGTTGCTTGCCACTGTCGCCTATGGCTCAGTTGGGGACAATTAAATTTGTTATTAATTTGGAATTATTAATTTCCTTCAACTAAAATTATTCTTTCTTTATTTTTGCGCATTACTAATATATTACTTTCCTATTTGATAATGTAAAGTTGCTTTGACACAATCTCTATTGTAAAAAGCGCTATATAAATAAAGGTGACTTGAATTGGCTTGACTCCGGGTCCCTTCTATCTCCTCCTTGGCTCCTTCCTCCATCTGAGCCGTCCTGGACGACTGTTGGTCGTCCTCCTCCAAGGGGTCCGTCCTCCGCCGAAGCCTCCACCAATACAGACTTCCTCTTTCCATCCCACATCCACTCCTTCGTCCGCCTCCTAAGTCCCCTCTGTCCATCTCTTTTTTCTTAAGTGGCACGAGGTCGCACCTTCCAACTGTCACACCCCAGAACTGTTTTTGTTGGTTTCTCACTCATGTGCTCATATATGGTGTTCCTGTTCCTGTCCTCGTCAAGTCATATTTGATTAATCACCCTCACCTGTCTGTGTATCATTAGCCACCCTTTATTAGTTGTTTGAGTTCTATGCTTTGTGTCCGGTCTCGTCGATGTGTATGTGTGTGTTTGGCCTTCTTGTGATTTACCTGATGTGTCCCCTGTTTGGATCATCTTAAAGACTTTATCTTGGACCATTGTCTTGTGCTGCACTCATTCCCCACATAACCATGACAGTAATACATTTTGTGTTAAATCAAATAAAATATTTATTTCTAAAGCTACTATTTGTAATGTCTACTTGATACTTTCTTAGTTAACATAAATATAGCTTTAAATAATCTTTTGTGGGTATTTTCACAGTCAAATTAATTTAGCGATTAATTAGGTTAATCAAAACATGGGTTTATGTGAAGATTGTTTAAAGTTCACTTAAATTAGAAGTTATTTTTTAAAGACTAATAAATGTTACTCTCAATTATACTGTAATGTTGAATAGCTATAGTCAATGGTTAAATATTAGGAAAAAAGAACAGACATCAGTAATATTGGTATCACGGATACTCACCTTTAGCCATTAAAAAAAAACACTTCAGCATACTTGTAAAAAGTATACTTATCATGGAATATATTTAAAAAGGATTTACATGCAAACTGAATATAATGCTTTTGGACACTTAACTGCATGTTATTAATTAATTAAACAAATATGCATTATAATTTAAATTTATATTAAACGCAATTAGTTGAACCTAAGAGCATTTTTTTAACTACTTAAGCAGGACTTATAAACATATAATTACCTTGAAATATGGTTGAAGTGTACTGCTAAATGTTACTGACGAGCACTTACGGTAAACTATACTTTAAAAATATACTTTCTGTTGAAACTTTATGTCATGTATTTAAATGTATTTGTAATTACACACTTTTATAAATTTTATTTTATTACTTTTAAGTAATAATTTTGCTCAAGGATATTTTGGCAAGTCTTTATATCTGTATCACATACATTACGTAGTAAACCATGTAACAGCACCCAGCCAAGAAAAAAACATTAATATGTATGCTGCTCTACTGAATTTCACAATCATCTGTCCTAGAGAAAAAAAGAAAGAAAGAAAGAAAGAAAATGTGCAGAGTGTTGTCCTAAGGTTATTTTAATATTCATGGCATCAATGCATTAAAAAGCTAACCCCATCCAACTCGAATATTTCTTTCTTATGTCTCAATTCCCAGTTCTCCTTCTCAGTTCCTTTCCCTCCTAACGTCAAATCAAACCTTTTGTTCTCATCGTTCTAAATATTCAAAATCCCTTTATGAATATCAAATTACCTGTCATGAGTAATATAACAAAATACAGAGAATTTATAATTCTCCCAGCGTTCTGCCGTAACCTCATTTTAGACAAGAAATGACCCACTAATGCAAACAGCCCTATCGAGATGAACACATTTGGAGGACGAAAATACTCATCCGAAGATTAGCACTTTTCCGAGGTTAACACCTCTCCTAAAGCATTTCCCACACGCTGAACACTGCACACCAGATTTACTCTTCTTACAAGATTAAGACTTCTGCTAAGATTAACACTCTGCTTTAAGATTAAACCAACTTCTCTACAGATTAACTCTTTTTGAGGCTACTGCTAGACTTCGCAGCTCTAGAGAACTAATTTATACATTTACATTCACACCATTAAAAAGAACAGCATTTTGCCTATACGTCAGACTGGGCTCTTAAATAATTTTCCACTTCCATTTCCAGTTATGTCTTAATATTTAAATGTTACACTAGCATATCATATTCTTCAGAACTCTCCAACTTCAGTCAAACAGGGAAGAGAAAACTGATTTTACAGTTGTTTATCTATACTTTGTAGTCATAGTTTTGTCATGTAAGCACAGGATGGCCTATACTCATTTAAATGTGTCATTGCTGAACAATGAAGGACATAAATAGGAACAGAATAATATAGACCATACACAGAATGTGAGTCATGATTACGTGAGACATAATTCACTTCCAGCAGTTATACTGAAATCCATTATTCAGATCACATCTTAAACAGCATGCTGAGGCTAAAGGCAAGATTCTGTGCCATACAATATTCCATCTACAGTTAAAGAAAATAATTCTCATGCTGGGCAGGGTACTTCACCATATGGGAGTCCCGAGGGGCTGAAATCTTTGAGATATATCACATTTATATAACGTGAGACCTTCTGGATCTAAAGGGGGCACAGATTATTTTGAGTCAACTTTTGAATGCAACTCACCCCATAAATTGTTATTGATGAATACATTCACATTCCAATCAAGTCACACCTTCTGCAGGTCATTTACTTAAAGGAACACTCCACTTTTTTTTGAAAATAGGCTCATTTTCCAACTCCCCTAGAGTTAAACAAATGAGTTTTACCGTTTTGGAATCCATTCAGCCAATCTCCGGGTCCGCCGTTAGCAATTTTAGCATAGCTTAGCATAAATCACTGGATCAGATTAGACCACTAGCATCTCGTTCAAAAATGACCAAAGATTTTCGATATTTTTCCTATTTAAAACTTGACGCTTCTGTAGTTACATTGTGTACAAAGACCGACAGAAAATGAAAAGCTGCGATTTTCCAAGCTGATATTGATAGGAACTATACTCTTGTTCTGGGGTAATAATCAAGGAACTTTGTTGCCGTACCATGGGTGCAGCAGGCGCAATGATATTACGCAGCGCCTGAATATAGTCCCCAGCTATTTTACTGTTAGCTTAGTGGCTTAGTGCTGATCATGTTGGAAGTTACCTAGCTGGGGACTATTGCGCCTGCTGCACCCATGGTACAGCAGCAAAGTTCCCTGATTGTTACGCCAGAATAAGAGTATAGTTCCTATCCATATCAGCCTGGAAAATCGCAACTTTTCATTTTTTGCCGGTCTTAATACACAATGTCACTACAGAAGAGTCAAGTTTTAAATAGGAAATATATTGAAAATTTTTTTGAACGAGATGCTAATGGTCTAATCAGATTCAATGATTTATGCTAAGCTATGCTAAAAGTGTTTCCGGCAGACCTGGAGATTGGCTGAATGGATTCAAAAATGGTAACACTCATCCGTTTATCTCTAGGGGAGTTGGACAGTGAGCCTAATTTAAAAAAAAAAAAAGTGGAGTGTTCCTTTTTAACTGACTACAAAGCCCAAATGTCTTTTCCCATTTATCACTGGCTGTCTGTAACATGGAGTCAAAGGCAAAGGGATCCATTTGCAGCTTTATTTGATAAAACACAGATTACAGCAGGCAGGGGTCGGCAGACAACAAACAGGAGCAACGCAGGCTGGACAGGAGAATGGTCAGAGTCCGTGCAATGGTCGAGGCGGGCAGCTAGCAAACAAAGGGTTAATCCAGAGACAGGCATGGGTCGATAGGCAGGCAGAGAACAATCAACAAAAGGAAACAAACAAGGTCAGCAACAGGAAAACAAACACGGGAAATAACACTGGGAATTGTAGCCGGGGCAATACAAGACTTCGCGAAGAACTGACAGAGAGCATGGCTTTTTATAGTGTGTGTGATTAGGGGAAACGGCCGATACCTGTGCAGGTGATCAGCTATGAAAGGGGTTGTGGGAAATGGAGTCTGTGATAAAGTTCAGAGTCTCAGTGATGGCTCCTTCTGGTGGTGAAAGGAGGGAGCTGCAGTGGCATGATTCGTGACACTGTCAAGTACAGTTGCATTTTTAATTGAATCTGGGTCTACTTGCATTCCCTTTCAGAGGCTTCCAGATCTTTCATAAAATTGAGAAATAAGGGTTAAAAATGTGTTGTAACAGTAAGAAATAAAACTGTAGAGTTTTTCCTTGCCAGTCACCTTTATCTTATCTGATTGTTGTGCATTGTTTTCTTTAAAGGATTTGTTCATCTCTGAATTAATATTTTTCAATAATTTACTCAACCCCATGTCATCCAAGATGTTTGTGTCTTTCTTTCTTCAGTCAAAGAGAAATTAAGGTTTTTGAGGAAAACATTCTAGGATTTTTCTCTATATACTGGACTTCAGGTGAAGCTAACAGGCTGAAGGTCCAAATTGTAGTTTCAAAGCAGCTTCAAAGGACTCTACAAAATCCCAACTGAGGAATAAGGGTCTTATCTAGCGAAACGATCTCGCATTTTCTATTAAAATTATATACTTTTTAACCACAATTGCTCGTTTTGCACTAGCCCCCGATGTGTGTCTATGACTTCACGCATTACGCAATCAAACTGGAAAGGTCAAACAGGGTTAGTTCTTTTCCTGTGTACCTTAGTTCAAAAAGTACTCATCCTCATGTTACTCCAAACCCATAAGACCTTCGTTCATCTTAAGAGCACAAACTAAGTTATTTTTTATTAAATCTAAAAGCTTTCTGACCCTCTATAGTCAGCAGCACAACTACCAATAAAGGTAGTAAGGATCTCGATAAAACAGTCCATGTGACATTAGTGGTTCAACTGTAATGCTGTGAAGCTATGAGAATGCTTTTTCTGCTCAAAAAAAATTAAAATTGCAGCTTTATTCAAGGTTTTTTTTTATGTCAGTATTCAACACGTTCACGAAAGTACCACGATGTCTATGCAGCTCTTGGATTTAATCAAAAATATCTTAATTTGTGGTTTGGAATTACATGAGGGTGAGTAATGAATGATTTTTGGGTGAGCCATCCCTTTAAGCGTATTGCTTCTCCTCCAGCCCCCCTTTCTTCCTTCAAACCCCTGAGCTTGTTTGTCAGATTTTAACCTGTGTCTTTCCTGCGGCTCCAAACTGTCTGAACTCATTTGACATGAATGGGATGTGGCTGCTCATGCCTGTGTGCTGTGTGTTAATGTGTATGTACAAGTGTGTCTTTGTGTCTCTAAGATTCTGGAGCCGTCTCTCCCGCATGGTTGAGTCTTAGTGGGTGTGCACTGACATTTGCGTCCTGTTGGCCCCCCGCCTCTCTCTCATCTCCATCGTGACTTCAAGGCACTCCTGTTCCTCTAAGGTTAACGTGAGGGTCTGTGCTCTCTGACAAACCTATTCATTACCTCTCTCTTTGGGCTTTTCTCTAGCCGTGTATTTGCCCTCTGTCTGACAGAGATTTGTGCAGGCTGCTGTACTTGACATGATGATCTAATACAAAACTTTCTGATTCTTACAATATATGCAGAAATAACAGATTATAATCATTGTAAGTGTTGCAAAACCACAAAGAAGGGTCAACTAGTGGTAGCTGTTTAGAGTAAGACGACAGGACAAATTAGACAATCTCTATCACACTTGAGAAGCAAAGAAAGTTTAAAAATGTTAAACTAAAATGATTTAAAAACAACTACTAACCAATATGAATAATTCAACCAAACTTTTGCTGTAAGTATATAATACAAATAATGTGCAAATTGCTTTATACAAATCTGTGCACATTAAGTAAATGACACGAGGGCTTATTCGGATGGCACAATGTAAATTTGACTAATTGGTAATCTGCGAGTTATGCATTACAAGAGTAATTCAGCTCTACACAGCATTAAGCGAGGCGAAGATGTTTCTCTTGCGACATAATTAGATCCGGCACCCTACGAATAATTGCTGATAAAATCATTCAACACAAATCCAAAGATCCAGATCCCCGTCCACACAAAACGCAACTGCATCGAGGAAATGTGACAACGCTGCCTGTACAAACTCTTATTGGGATGACTGCGTTACAACCGGTTATTTAACTGCAATAAATTATGTGGTAATGATTATTACAATTAAAGGAGACAATCATACTAATTATAGCTTTGAATCAAAAAGACATAGCTCTGTAATTTGTGTTAGTGTAGCTATCAGATCTGTATTAAAGGGGTGAACCTCATTAGGCTCCCATTGTTTTACTGATGTCTACTGTATGCATGCAAAAGAAGTGAAATAACAAAGCCAAACTAATTTAAATGCTCACACATTGTGTAGTATGATATTTTTGAGTAGAAAAAGAAACATTTTACTAATATTATTTACCTTGCCATCAATATCTGCCTTTCAAACTGACTATTAAATGATTAGTTGACTTCCAGAATAAAAAATCCTGATAATTTACTCACGCCCATGTCATCCAAGATGTCTTTCTTTCTTCAGTTGAAAAGAAATTAGGTTTTTGAGGAAAATATTCCAGGATTTTTCTCCATTTAGTGGACTTCATTGGGAGCCAACAGGTTGAAGGTCCAAATTGAAGTTTCAGTCCAGCTTCCAAGGGCAAATTTATATATTTTTTAACCAAAAATGCTTGCACTAGCTCTGTGACTTCTACATTACGTAATCACATTGGAAAGGTCACGCGCAATTAGTTCTTCGTCTGTGTACTTCAGTTCGAAAAGGTAAGGTGAAAAACTCCATTACATTTTCTCCTCCAGCTTCAAAATCATTCCAACATTATTATTTGACCTTTTTTTGTAAAGGGCGTTTGACTTTCTTTGCATGTGCACTTTGTAAACACTGGGTCGGTACTTTTGCCTACGTCATGCGTGACCTTTCCAATGTGAGTACGCAATGTGTGAAGTCAAGCTAGTGCAAAATTAGCATTTGTGGTTAAAAAGTATATATGATTTAATTGTTTTGCTACACAAGACCCTTATTCCTCGGTTGGGATCATGTAGAGCTCTTTTGAAGCTGAAATTTAGACTTTCAAACTGTTGGCCACCATTGAAGTTCAATATATGGAGAAAAACCCTGGAATGTTTTCCTCAAAAAACCTTAAAAGGTTAGTTCACCTAAAAAAAAAAAAATCAAGAATTATTCACCCTCATGTTGTTCCAAACCCACAAGACTCATCTACTGAACACAAATTAAGATTATGAAATCCAAGAGCTTTCTGACCCTCCATAGACAGCAAGGATCTTAGCATGTCAAGTCCCTCCCGTTTGCGAGGGGGGGAATAGAGGGAGGTAACCCACCCAAAAACCAAAACTAGCAAGTACAATTTATGCTATTAACCAACTTAAACATATAGCCTAAGCAAACAAACCAATAAATAAACCTCGTGAGGGAGCATGACCTGGAACTCCACTAAAACGGGTCACGCTTCAACCCCCCAATGTTCAAACCAAAACTACGCCCTCGGATATCGATAAAGTAGTCCATCACGGGTTCATTCAAAATTTTTGAAACTATAAGAATACTTCTTGTGTGCAATAAATAAATAAATAAATAAATAAATATTCACAGTTCTCCTCTGAGGGGGGTTTGGAATGACATGCATGAGTAATTAAGAGAATTAAAATTTTTGGGTGAACTATCTCTTTAAAAAAATTTATCAACTGAAGAAAGAAAGACACGGACATCTCAGATGACATGGGGGTGAGTAAATTAACAGGAAATTTTTCTCAACCACGTTCCTGGAGCCCCCCCAACACTGCACATTTTGAAGGTCTTGAAGTCTCTACTAATGAGATGATTATCTGAATCAGGTGTGTTTGATTAAGGAGACATGGAGTGTTGGGGGCTCCAGGAACGTGGTTGAGAACCACTGCTTTAAGGTCATCTGGACAAAAACACATTCTCGGGTCTAATAAGTGGACACATATATGTCCATATAAGCTAGTTGTTTCTTTATTAAGCAAAAAAGGCTGCACCGTATGAAAAGAAGGATGATTTAGAGATGAAGAGAGACAGAAAACTATACAAAATTGGCTCTATTGTGATTGAACAACCACGTCAGATAGCATTGCTTCTGACCCAGCATGGCTGGCTGCCAAGGACTCAGTGGTGCTATCCCACGATGCCCTTGTTTTCAGTCCTCACTGTCTCCTAGGCCCTGGTCTGTGTTTTTTGTTGTGGGCAAAATAAATGTGTGTCACTCTGCACAACTCATACGGTGTGCGAGGTCAGGATTGAGTCTGTATGCATTGAGGCATTGGGTGAAGCCAAGCAGGACATCTAGCAAAGCTGGGGTCGATGACTTCAGCCGTCTGAACTTAAGCATGGCACATCCTTGAAGTCACCCTTAATCACGTCAACATGACTGGAAACAACCATTTAGAGATAGGTTGATACAAGGTGGAAGCTGGACTTAAAGGGATAGGTCACCCCAAAATGAAAATTCTGTCATTAATTGCTCACCCTCATGTCGTTCCAAACCCGTAAGAACTTCGTTCATCTTCAGAAGACAAATTAAGATATTTTTGATGAAATCTGAGAGCTATGTCCCTGCATAGACAGCCACAGAACTGAAACGTTCAAGGCCGAAAAAAGGTAGTAAGGACATTGTAAAAATAGTGCATGTGACATCAGTGGTTCAACCTTAATTGTAAGAAGCTACGAGAATAATTTTTTGTTCTAAAAACACAAAAACCATGTCTATTCATGTCCTCCCTTATATCTGACTCTACTCAGTTCTGCCAAAAATGCTTAGGGACCCAAATCACAGACATACTTGGAGAGGAGGACAGCTGTTTAGGATCGTCCAGTCCAATGACCAATAGGTATGAGCTCCCCAGAGAGATCTATAACAAACAGATGATGTTTATCATCTAGTTTGACTTCAGTTTTACTTTCCTCAAGAGAATTCCAAAAGCACTAGGGTGGGATGCAAACGAACACAGCACAAAAATGGCTCCTGCCATCCAATTTCATTGCTATCCATTTCTCTGCTCCACTGCAGATGCCTTTTCTGTGCTCCCTGGAAAACATCATCACCGGGGTGAAAATATTCTCATGCCTTTCTGACGTGTTGTTTTTCTTAGGCCACGGTGGCCTACTGCCATTGGCATTGGCCGGCCAAGGGCCAGTGCGCTTGTGCCTGACAATCACATTAGATCTCATCACAGTCCCCTGTTGGTTAAAGGGTGTTGGACAGAATTAGAGACCTCACCAGGGATACAAGCGGAGGCCGTAGGAAATAGAGCAATAATGGAGTGTCAAGGATTTGAAGAACACAGCACCCAGGAGGACCCAGGGATGCAGAAATGGGTTTGTGAACTCTAGGACAAGACCAAGCAGCACAGGCGTCAAAAACAGTCCTGCGGATGCCAAGAGTTGTTAACTTTTTTAATGTGACCAGTGTAATAGATATAAAGTGTATCCAGTGTATACACAGAAAACATATTGAGTGTGATTTCTTTGACTGCCTGCTACACAAACAGTCTGCTGACTGCCAGCTGATACTAAATGACTGTATTGATAAAATATGACAATATGATGATTGTCAGCCTTAGGGCTCACAGTTCCGAATGATGATGCACTGATATACACAGCCATAGCTACAAATCCTTACCATTACCACTTTTTCAGGAAGATGTTTGGGATGTGGCCTTATGGTCAGTACACTGCTCTGATGAAGTGCCTTATGTCAGCAACCTGAGATCAAATCCAGTTAGTGTCACTGATCCAACCTATTATATGGGATTATATAGGATTAGAACATCAAACATACTTCAAAATGTAATATTTCTGTCAGACTGAGTGAAACAGATGGTAGTGCACTTTGTCCCTGACACAAATTTGAACCCAGCCTCGGTCATGTCCTAATCTTCTTTCATTTCTCTGTTTCCTGTAACAGTACACTTTTTACAATCAAATAAATTGGTAAATAAATAAAATAACTAGAACATTTCTCAGTATTCTGTTTAAAGGTTTGGGGTGAGTATTTCTTAATTCTTAATTTAAAAAAATATATATACTTGTATCCAGCAAGGACACATTAAGTTGATCAAAAGTGACTTTACAATAAATACTGTTAGTTTGAACTTTCTACCTTTTTTTTTTTTTTTAAGAATCCTGAAAAATGTATTAACACTTTCGCGAAAATATTAGGCAGCACAAATCAGCATATTATAATGATTTCCAAGGCATCATATAACAGTGAAGACTGGAGTAATGGCTGCTAAAAATTCTAATAATATTCTTGCTATTATATTTTTTATCAAATAAAATGTTAATTATTTTCACCTAAATTATTATTTTTTTTATTTTTTATTTTTTGCTGTTTAGTGAAAGTTGAGGATGATAGTAGTGATAGAGTCCTTTGTTTGTCCTGAACAGTTAAACTGTCCACAGTTCTTCAGAAAATTCCTTCAGGCCCCACAAATTATTTGTTTTTTCAGCATTTTTGAGTATTTGAACCCTTTCCAACAATGACTGTATGATTTTGAGATCCATTTATTCACACTGAGGACAACTCGTCGTATGCAACTATTACAGAAGGTTCAAACGCTCACTGATGCTTCAGAAGGAAACACAATGCATTAAGAGCCAGGGGGTGAAAACTTTTTGAATTTGAAGATCAGGGTAAATTTAACTTATTTTGACTTCTAGAAAACATGTAGCTTCTGTAGAAGAAAAAATGGATCTCAAAATCATACAGTCATTGTTATAAAGAGTTGAAATACACTGAAAGGCTGAAAAACCAAATAATTTGTGGGACCTGCAGGATTTTTCTGAAGAACAGCAGGCAGTTTAATTGTTCAGGACAAACAAGGGACTCATGAACAACTACCACTAAACAAAAAAAAAAAAAAAAAAAAAAACAGCTGTGGATCATTCAGGTTACAACATTCAGAATCAAGTGTATGTAAACTTTTGAACAGGGTAATTTTTATAAATTCATCTATTATTTTCTCTTTATTATTTGGACTATATGGAAACATCTTTTATGTGAAATTTCTTATTCATGTCAGTACTTACGCAGTAAAGAAAATAACATGCAATTTGCAAGGTATATGTATTTTTTTTTTTTTTTTACCTGAACTGTATATGCAACACTTCACTCTTCACTCAAAACATAACATTTTAACAACCCCAAACTTACGAATTATAGTGTCTAATTCTAATAAATTTAAAATTTAATTTTAATTGCACTTTCTAAAATTCATTTGGGAACCTCAATTCTAATTCCTGTTTGCTACGTCAATTTAAGTTCAGAATTAAATCATACATATGGAAGCATTCTCTGTTGGATAAAATGGTCATGTAAATGATTACTGCTGTCTCCTCGCAGGACTCTGCAGGAGTTGCTGAAGCAGCCAGGTGGGGAGATGAATCCTGTGGATGGACCTCTGAGCAGCACAACATCTATTGGAGCAAATGGTATCTCTGCCAGGATGCTTCGCAGCCGCAGCGGTGAGATTAATTACTCTGCTGTTTTTATTTCTTTTGTACATGTCTGCTCACAAAGCTTACCAAGAGGCTCAATTCCCAAGAGTCCTGCATGACAACCTGCACTGTGAATTTATGTCACAGGCTCACAGCTGCTCACTTCTTTCTGTTCTTGTTAATAGCAAAAAAGACAACAAATAAACAAATACAAGACTCAGGAAGTGTAGAGGCCCTTGCTTTGAATGACTTCAGCACATCTGGACATCACTAGTTACTCTCACTGTGCTGGTGCGATTTTTGTCTTTTTCCATTCTCTTCTATAGTTTGGTAACTGTAGTGGATTTCTTAGCCATAACTTTGTCGTAGGGATGGCTTGATACCATAATTTTGGCTTTGGTACGATACCAGAATGTAATACCTCGATAGCGATACTGTAGTAAGTAATGTTAACATACTAAACATGTATTCGTTTATTTATCATTTATAAATAATTATTGACCTAGATTAATAAGTGCTGTAATACTGTTTACCTACAGCTTACCTACAGAATTTAAACAAAGGTTGTTTTACTGTAAAGTGTTATTCTAAGTGTCCAAATATTCAAAATCATGTTATTATCTGTCTCTCTGATTGTTTTTAGATTTCAGACTCTTTTACTTTTACTCTGCTTTAAAAGTACTTTTCAAGTGTCTGTACTTTATTAGAGTGAAACTTTGCTTCACAACATTCCAAAGCATAATATTGTACTTTACTACACTATGTTTCATATTAAATATTTAATACTTTATTACATTAGAAATATATTACTTTCTTACTTTTACTCAAGTAAAAGTAATTCTAAAATTTACTTGAGTACAAGAAAATACTACATTGTTTATAATTATTAAAGGTAAAACAAACCATTTTTATTTATGAAATGTGGTTTAGAAAAAAGTATTATGCTTTGGAATGGAATGTAAAAATGTTCCAAAGAAAAACACTCTGATAAACTACAGATACTTTTTAAATTTACTAGAGTAAAATAAAAATACTTCACTACTGTCCACTATCATTTGTAAATAAAAGTTATTAAAATCAGAATTTTTGATTGATGAATGATGCACTCACCTGTCCATCTCTAAATTCGTGGAAAAGATCAGGATGAGCAAATGACAAATGCTTATAGCAAAGCTTGCACACAGGTGCAGTAAGGTCAGTTCGTTCACCTTTATCATCTGTTTTGTATGCAAAATAATGCCATATTTCACTTCTACTGTCTTTATTTACTAGTTTCGAGCGCGTTGATGGAGTTTCATCTGTTTGATGATCCATTGCGTTTTTCTGTTGTCCAGTTTACCGGTTTTGCAGCAATTTGGGAAGCACTGCCGCCTACAGGTGAACATCGGAACAGCAGCTTATGAAATACCGAACTGGGCAAAATGATGATATCGAACCGTTTGAAATGTAATATACAGGTCCTTCTCAAAAAATTAGCATATTGTGATAAAGTTCATTATTTTCTGTAATGTACTAATAAACATTAGACTTTCATATATTTTAGATTCATTACACACAACTCGAAGTAGTTCAAGCCTTTTATTGTTTTAATATTGATGATTTTGGCATACAGCTCATGAAAACCCAAAATTCCTAACTCAAAAAATTAGCATATCATGAAAAGGTTCTCTAAACGAGCTATTAACCTAATCATCTGAATCAACTAATTAACTCTAAACACCTGCAAAAGATTCCTGAGGCTTTTAAAAACTCCCAGCCTGGTTCATTACTCAAAACCGCAATCATGGGTAAGACTGCCGACCTGACTGCTGTCCAGAAGGCCATCATTGACACTCTCAAGCAAGAGGTCTGTGGGAAGGAAAAAGTGTGGCAGAAAACGCTGCACAACGAGAAGAGGTGACCGGACCCTGAGGAAGATTGTGGAGAAGGACCGATTCCAGACCTTGGGGGACCTGCGGAAGCAGTGGACTGAGTCTGGAGTAGAAACATCCAGAGCCACCGTGTACAGGCGTGTGCAGGAAATGGGCTACAGGTGCCGCATTCCCCAGGTCAAGCCACTTTTGAACCAGAAACAGCGGCAGAAGCGCCTGACCTGGGCTACAGAGAAGCAGCACTGGACTGTTGCTCAGTGGTCCAAAGTACTTTTTTCGGATGAAAGCAAATTTTGCATGTCATTCGGAAATCAAGGTGCCAGAGTCTGGAGGAAGACTGGGGAGAGGGAAATGCCAAAATGCCTGAAGTCCAGTGTCAAGTACCCACAGTCAGTGATGGTCTGGGGTGCCATGTCAGCTGCTGGTGTTGGTCCACTGTGTTTTATCAAGGGCAGGGTCAATGCAGCTAGCTATCAGGAGATTTTGGAGCACTTCATGCTTCCATCTGCTGAAAAGCTTTATGGAGATGAAGATTTCATTTTTCAGCAAGACCTGGCACCTGCTCACAGTGCCAAAACCACTGGTAAATGGTTTACTGACCATGGTATTACTGTGCTCAATTGGCCTGCCAACTCTCCTGACCTGAACCCCATAGAGAATCTGTGGGATATTGTGAAGAGAAAGTTGAGAGACGCAAGACCCAACACTCTGGATGAGCTTACGGCCGCTATCGAAGCATCCTGGGCCTCCATAACACCTCAGCAGTGCCACAGGCTGATTGCCTCCATGCCACGCCGCATTGAAGCAGTCATTTCTGCAAAAGGATTCCCGACCAAGTATTGAGTGCATAACTGAACATAATTATTTGAAGGTTGACTTTTTTTGTATTAAAAACACTTTTCTTTTATTGGTCGGATGAAATATGCTAATTTTTTGAGATAGGAATTTTGGGTTTTCATGAGCTGTATGCCAAAATCATCAATATTAAAACAATAAAAGGCTTGAACTACTTCGAGTTGTGTGTAATGAATCTAAAATATATGAAAGTCTAATGTTTATCAGTACATTACAAAAAATAATGAACTTTATCACAATATGCTAATTTTTTGAGAAGGACCTGTATACCGGTATTTTTCCATTACCGGTATACCGCGCATCCCTATTTTGTCGCCTAGTTATTTTCAGTCGAGCTTAGATCAGGACTCATTATTTTAATGTCCATAGCTTCCAGAAAGGGCTTTACCCATTTTGCAGTGTTTTACTTGCAGGGAAGAAACTGCACATTGCTGAAGGAGGTTCTGATAAACATTTGCATTCACCTGCCATGTATCTGTATAAGAGGCTCAACTCCTGCTCCAGAAAACACTCCTCAAACCATGACACTTCCTCCTCCACCTTTCACTGACTTCTTTAGACACTTGAGCTTCAGACTTTCCTCAGTTTGATGCCAAAAAAAATGTTTCCCATCAGACCCAAATGAATTAAACTTGCTCTCATCACTAAAGTGAACTTTAGACCAGTTCTTCTTTTTCCACACAACATGCTCCTCAGCAAAGGTGAGCTTAGCCTTTTGATTCTTTATTTTGACAAGAGGTTTGCTCTCTGCAGAGTGCACTTTTAGACCGACTTCTCTTAAACATTCTGAGATTCATACCCTGTTCAGCGCCGGACTGGCAAGCAATTCCAGCTGCAGTGTTGAACCCATTCCCCATTGAGGGTCTCTGCTTTATTCTGTCCTCTTATCCATTTACATGGATGACCAGCCGTCTTTGGGGACTTGAATGAAGTACTGTCATTGTAAACCTTCAATTTTTGAGAAATCACAGATTTGGATTGTCCAGCTTCTTTTGCAGTGGCTGAAAGTGTCATCCCTTTGGCCTTCATTTGGGCAAGCAGGGTTTCAGTCACCTTAGATCAGACTCTGTCTCTCTAAACCTCCTTCTTTATCTTTGGTTTTCTCCCCCATAATTTCCATTTCTCCTCAAGAGCCAGAGGAAAATACATCTGTAACCTCTTTTTTCGTACTCATCTATAAACGCAAGCGAGGTCGTCTCATCTGTGATTCCACTCGGTGGATTTACACAGGCGTGAGATGCAGCAGGCTTCAGACCGACAGTTGATGTAGGGTTTATGCTGATAACCAGCATCTGTGCCAGGCTTAAGCGGCACACTTTCCTCTCCTCTTTATGAGGAGGATTTAAGTTTCGCTCCACAGTGCTTAGAGGCTTTAGCGATGTGACTGTACACATCTCTCTGCGTCCTCAGTAATGGTGTGAAGATTATAGCGCTTGTGTAGTTCTAGGTCTTGCACTGGGAAGGTGACGTTTAATGCCAGGGTTCAAAAGACATGTCTTAATGTTGGCTTTCATCTGGGTAGGGTCAAATTAGGAAGTTTAAACTGCCAAACTGCCTGGAAGAGCAAGTGTGATGAAAACTAGATGGTTAAAAGGATATGTGATCACAAGAAGCCTGGAAAAGAATAGCAATATGTTGTAAATCAGCGCAAGTTGACATCTTTGGCCCGTTTGAATAGCCAAGGCCCACCCATTAGGCCTAAGACTGACAGGTAAAGCAACCAATCACGTTTTGTTTTGTGCCACGTCATGTTTATGGGCGTGGAAATGTCGCCACAATAGCAGACCGTGTGTGAAACTCTCGTACATATTTTAAAGATTCTATTCCATGAACTTCACATTTTTAACATTCTTTTGAAAGTCCAGCATTAAGTTGATCCTAATAGGCGCTCGTCATCACAGTTTCGACTTTCTAGTTTCGTCAGGGGGCTGGGCGCCACAGCATTTTTGTTTCCAGGCGGAACGTTAAAGAACGCGACACACGCGTCTCCTGGAAATCCCGTAAAAACTAACCAATCCGATGACGACTTCGAAACTCCTGAAGCGTTTCCAAATAAGTGTGCCATATGCATCAGGCATCTGAGACTACCCAAAAATGAAAATCACTCTTATCATTTATTTACCCTCATGTTGTTACAAACCTCTATGGCTTTCTTCTTCTGTAGAAGGTATGACATGGTACCTATGCACTGGTCCCTATACTCTTTACTTCAAATGATACACACAGATGAAACTTGAGTCGCACATGCAAAAATTATGGGCTACTATATGACGGATGCTTGAGGGTTAAACCATAATCATTACAGTTGTATTATAATGAATTTTAATTTTGGGGTGAACTGCTTGAAGTTATTGAATAACGTTAAACAATATCCCAACAGATATTCAGGCAATATTTTAGGAAACTTGGCAATACTCACAAATACATTGTAATGGTCAAAGAACATGTTCCATGAAGATATTTAGTAAATTTCCTACGTAAATATATCAAAACTTCATTTTTGATTAGTAATATGCACAGCTAAGAACTTCATTTGGACAACTTTAAAGGCAATTTTCAGATACCAGATTTTCAAATAGTATCTCAAACAAATATTGTCCTGTCCTGATAATGAACTGAAAGAAATTTACCCTTATGACTGGTTTTGTGGTCCAGGGTCACATTTGGTCTCATTCCAGCATCCTCTTCTTATTTTTACTCATTGAATATCCTGTTTCAAATAGAAATGCATTACATTACAAAATAGCTTGTGACAATTCAGCATGCAATTCAAATTTAACATGCAGTAATTTATGTGTGTGATGTTGTTTTGTTCACGCAGTAAAACTGCTAGAAGATATTCTCATAAGCTGGAATGTGCCAGAGTTCGATTACCCTTCATTTCTACTCAGATTTCAAATAGCCCTGAAACTCATCTGGTGAAATCCATTTACTACACCACAATATATGTACATCCTTCAACAGTTTTGCATTAAGCCTCCATGAAATTACCTTTCCTTCTATCTACCTATTTCTTCCTGTAAGAGGGTGCACAGCTATTTGTAAATTTTATGGGTCTAGCTTCCGGTCTCATCCGCTATTTTTAGCTTTACAAAACAGATCATTTTGTTGCTTGATATTGCAAATTAGTGTGTCTTACCATGTTATTCTAATGTATTATCTCAATTATGAACACACACTGGTTTGTAGTGCAAACAGTTTTAAGGTTTACTGCTTGTTGTTATTCTTCTCATTATTTCCCGGAAGTCTAAGGATGCATTGTACTCTTTAATTCAGTTGCATCTGTTGTTTTCTTTCTCTTTATTATCTTACCAAGATGCCTAAAGAATCAAATATTATGCACATTTTCTATAAATTTGCAAGAAAAATCAGCAATAGTCAAAATATTAAACACTTTTCACTTGGACTCTTAAAAATAAAGATTCTTTATTGGCATCTATGCTTCCATGAAGAACCTGAAATTATTCCACGGACAAAAAAGGTTGTTTAGATATTTACATATTCTTTAAACTAAGAATAAAATAGTTATTTTGAAAAACTATGGTATCAATACAAAAGCCTTTTGGAATCTTTAGTTTAAAGAGTATATTTAGAGGTATATTAGGTAGGTATAAAACCTCGGGAGCCATGTGTGTTTATGTGAGCACATGTGCTATGGTATGACAGTTTCATACACAAAGACGAACAGTCCAATTTTAGACTTCCCCTTATGCAGTCCGCTCTTTAATTCTTTGCCTCCGGCATTTCAGGCTTTGTTTTTATATGCCACCACACACACACACACACACACACACACACATACACACCTCACACTACAGCATCACAGACATCTCTACTGCTTCAGGGCTAAGAACATACACAACAGTCCCTCATAGTAGGAGATGGTGGCACTCCAATGAAGAGCGTGAACAATGACGCACAAATACACAGATGCCACCCTGTCCTATATTAGTGCTTCTCTGCTGCACAATCTCAATCCCCCATTCAATTCACATTGCCATTCCCAAATATGACTGGCAGGATGTTTACCTTTGAGGTTATATAGACATGAGATTTCACTTTTGGACACTTTTGGGCTCTCATTTTGTTTTGAGTCATACATCAGCGTGTCCCTGAAGCCAAACCTCAGCTAAATGATAACTCACTTTAAACCCATCAGCGGTACTAAATATAATTACCACAATCGTAACATGGATGCTTTTGGAAAAATGTGACATATGGAGGAATAGAGTGGCTATAGGCTGCACTCAGACTTGTGGGCTGTTGAAATTACTGTTACTCTTGATATGTATTACATAATATATTTTACAGTGTACTTAAAATATTACATGTATTTTTATTACACTACCAGTCAAAAGTTTTTGAACAGTAAGATTTTTAATGTTTTTTAAAGAAGTCTCTTCTGCTTACCAAGCCTGCTTTTATTTGATATAGCAAAAGCAGTAATATTGTGAAATATTTTCACTATTAAAAATATCTGCTTTCTATTTGAATATATTCTAAAATGTAATTTATTCCAGTGATAAAAGCTACATTTTCAGCATCATTACTCCAGACTTCAGCATCACATGATTCTTCAGATATCATTTTAATATGCTGATTTGCTGTTCAAAAAATATTTAGTATAATTATTATCAATATTTAAAACAGTAGAGTACATTTTTCAGGATTCTTTGATGAATAGAAAGATCCAAGATCAGCATTTATCTGAAATAAAAAGCTTTTGTAACATTATTATCCAATCAATTAAAGAATAGTTATAGGTATTATAGAAATTAATACTTTTATGCAACAAGGATGCTTTAAATTGATCAAAAGTGATGATAAAGACATTAATAATGGTACAAAAGACTTCTATTTCAGATAAAGGCTGTTCTTCTGAACTTTCTATTCATCAAAAATCTGAAAAAAAATTCTACTCAGTTGTTTTCAACAACATAATAATAATAATAATAAAAAATGTGTTTTGAGCACCAATTCAGAATATTAGAATGATTTTGGAATGATCTTGTGACTGGAATAATGATGCTAACAATTCAGCCTTGAAATCACAAGAATAAATTACATTTTAAAATATATTCAAATAGAAAACAGTTATTTGAAATAGTGAAAATATTTAAAAAAATTTTTACTGTTTTTGCTGTACTTGTATCGAATAAATGCAGGCCTGGTAAGCAGATGAGTCTTCTTTAAAAAACATTAAAAACCAAAAACTTTTGAATTATATTTTTATTATATGTATATGTATTTTATTTACCACTTACTGTTGACTGGAACACACATTCAACACTTCATTTTATTTTATTTGAATTTTTTTTGTTTTGTGTCTGTACAATAGCAGTCAATGGACTCTTTTGTTTTTTTTTTCTTTTTTATTTATTTTTAATAGTTTCCGTTTTTATTAACAATTACAAAACTGGTTGTAGTGAGCTTGACTCTTTTTAATTAATAAATTAATAAATTATTACTAATTCTAGTTCATCCCTGCAGTTATGGAATATTTTTTGTAAATCCCAACATCATATCAATTATGACATATCAAAATGTACCCGCATCTTCACATATACTTCACAGTAATGCTGTGCTTTAGGACCTTTAGGAATCTGAAAACTGTTCGGCAACTGCTTCGGAAATATGTATGACTTTATTAATATCCAGCTAAAATTCACAGTACACAATACACAAAGCCCTGAAAAAATTACATAATGCATCAAAAGATATTACCCCTGTGGACGTCCTGACAATGATTTTGACTTCAAAGGACTAGTCAGAAATACCTAATGAAGATATTAACGTGCGCAGAGGACATCATCCTCACTTTTCTATCCTTCTCTTACAATTACATCACATACATTTAATCTTACGAAAAATCTGGTTTGATTTCTCGCTGTGATGTCTTGTGAAGATGTGAAATCTTGCAGCCTAAGAGATGCTTTACCCTGAAAAACCCTGTTCATTAGTTTCTCCCTTTATGCCTCATCATTATCATAATGGTGGTTAGCGGCACTGCTGATGTTGTATTAAAGCTATTGTCCTCAGGGCAGCACACTCTCAGTTGATCAAGGTTTAAAAAAAAAAGATGGTGAAAAAGGTAATACTTCCCTTAACAACATAAAAGACTAATCTACACCTGCAGAGACTAAAAAGCACACTATCACAAATGATCTTGAGCAATGTAAACGGCATGCAAATAAACAACCAAATTACCCAGACATGCCTTTGATGCCCCATGATGACATCAGAACAGTCCCAGACATGTTTTCGGGCACTCTGGGTCTAAGCGTACTTGTCCAATTTAACACACTGAAGGGTATGCTCTTGGCTTTCATGCAACATTCATTTAAAGTGTTAAAAACACTGTTTACCGCTACTAGGAAATGCCAGGGTGATTTCAGAATGTGTAACACAGGTTCACCCCAAAAGAACGGCTGTCCACATCTCTCAAAACACCGCTCATGTTAAATGAAATGTGACTAATGAGTAATGGAACAAACAGGAAAGAAGGAAAGCAACAGCTAACGTTCATTAATTGCATCAATGTCCTTCCTGTGCTGTCACCCACAGCTTACAAGGGAAAATAGGTCATTCAGGCTGAACCACATCTCAGTGGTCAATATAGGGTCGCTGCATATAGAACGGATTTAAATAGGTCTCTATTGCAGTTCTACAAAGTGGGTCAAACATAAACACAGCATGTTTTTCCACTAATAGCCTAATGAATTAATGCTATCACTTGAATTTAAGATTTAAGATACTGTATACAGTTGAAGTCAAATGTTTACACATACACCTTGCAGAATCTGCTAAATGTTAAGTATTTTACAAAAAGCAAAATAGTTAAATCTACAAAAATGACTCAGTTCAAAAGTTTACATACACTTGATTCTTATGTAGAGGAAAATTGGTATTTCAAACCGGAAAAACACAAACAAACATGTATTATATTAGCAATATTAATATGTGTAATTTGGCGGTAGGTAATCACAATATTGCATGGCTATGAGTGTGATATTGCATTTTATAAAACA
The DNA here is from genome assembly GCA_033026305.1 of Cirrhinus molitorella. Lineage (NCBI taxonomy): Eukaryota > Metazoa > Chordata > Actinopteri > Cypriniformes > Cyprinidae > Cirrhinus > Cirrhinus molitorella. Next base: position 19,692,898 of record CM065136.1, on the reverse strand, counting down.
GTCTGACAGCACAAGTGTGTAAATACATAAGAAACAACAATGGAGTATTTTTTAAAACCTTCTTTTTGTGTGGAACTACTTTCTTTCACCCTGGATTCAAATCTTAAGTTGACAGTTTAACAACTGAGCCCAAACCTTTGTTACTAATTTGAAAGCATCACTTTAGAACTAGTAGATAAGGAACGTTGCGTTGGTTCATTAAAAGCTATATAGAGTATTGTGAGTATTAGAGAGAGATGGACTGAGTGTGTGTGATTACCTGCATCTGACACAGCATTCATTCTTCAGCTCAATCTCATATTGACAAAAAAACATTAGTTTGAATGTCACTGAGGAAGGCGATATCTTTGTCATACTATCATTTACAGCATTAAAGTTACATAAAATACAGCATGGTGAGATTTTGCCCTTAGCCTAAACTTGCTCTGGAACAAATAAATAGATTAATGAGACCAAAGACTGCCCGTTAGATTTACCTAAAATTAATTTTATCTCATGTTTAACCACTATAAAGACATCAGAGCCTGTGGCACATTCCAGAAGGTCTGGGTGACTGCCGCTGTCGCCCTGGAGCTCATATCTCCGAAAATGTCATCAAAAATGTTTATTAACAAACCGCATAATTGAAATCTAAACAAGTACATTCTGGCCTAAAAATCTTTTTAAACTACATTCCATGAAATCCACAAAAACAGTATTATTTATAAAAATCTGCCATGACACTCGCTGAGAAATGTCACAAACGGAGTAATACAAATGGTTAAAATGGTTAGAGTGTTGTTATCACTAGAATATCGCACTCCTGGAAAAGGCTTTCAGCCAATAAGGTTCGAGGATCAGAAAGAACGGATGTATAAATAAATATCATTTTGTTAATTAAAAACTGGGGTCTGTATTTAATCAAAAATACAGAAAAAATCATATTTTGTAATATTATTACAATTAAAGTTTTATGTTTTTAAAGTTTTTAAATGATTTATTCATTTGATAGCAAATAATTAATTATAATATTCTGATTTGGTGTCAATGTTTAAAACAGTTGTGCTGCTTTATATATTTTTGAAAACTTTTGAAATTTGAAAATTGTTTAGAAAGTTCAGAAGAACAGCATTTATTTGAAAATGAATCTGTTGCAGCATTATAAATGTCTTTACTGTGAGTGTGATTTCAATTTAATGCATCCTTGCTGAATAAAAGTATTATCTACTTAAAAAAAATAAACTAAAAAAAAACCCTTTGACCTTTACTATATACAATAGAAGTCAAATGTGACACATACACCTTGCAGAATCTGCAAAATGTTAATTATTTTACCAAAATAAGAGGGATCATACAAAATGCAAAATAGTTGAATTTACAAAAATGACTCAAAAGTTTACATATGCTTGATTCTTAATACTGTGTTGTTACCTGAATGACCCACAGCTGTTTTTTTTGTTTAGTGATAGTAGTGATAGTGTTTAGTAAACTGTCCACTGTCCCACAAATTCTTTGTTTTTTCAGCACTTTTTGTGTATTTGAACACTTTCCAAAAATTTTTGAGATATTTTGAGATATATCTTTTCACATTCTGTAGTGTTTCTTTCTGAAGCATCAGTGAGCGTTTGAACCTTCTGTAATAGTTGCATATGAGTCTCACAGTTGTCCTCAGTGTGAAAAGATGGATCTCAAAATCATATTGTCATTGTTGGAAAGTGTTCAAATACACAAAAATGCTGAAAAACAGTGGTCAGTTTAACTGTTCAGAACAAACAAGGAACTCATGAACAACTTTCATTAACAAAACCAAACAGAGAAAAAAAAAAAAAACCAAGCTGTGGACCATTCAGTTAACAACACAGTATTAAGTGTATGTAATTCAGGTCAGTACTAAATAAAAAAATAACATACATTTGTATGTGTTTTTGTATAAGATCCCTCTTATTTTGGTAAAATAATTAACATTTTGCAGATTCTGCAAGGTGTATGTAAACTTTTGACTTCAACTGTATATGAAATACTATGAGTATTCTACCATTTTATTTTTGTAATTTTCTTCAACGTTCTTCTGTATTCCAGAGCAGTACCATCTAAACAACGCTGGCTTCGGTTTTGGTACATCAGCCGGACTCTCTCATCCTCAAAGCAACCTCAGTATACCAGGCTTGGCGCTGAATAAGTACAACTCTCTGAAAGCAGTTGGTAAGAACCACAGCATGTTACTATGTGCACAAGCACACTTCATTCACAGATGTTGAATGATTTCATTCTCTGCTGGATGCCATAAACAAGAGTCCCTAAATTTGACTGACAGAATCAGGGAAGCCCTCTGGTGTGGTGAGGACCACAGTTGGGGCACTACAAGGTTACTCAGTTTCACCCCGGGGTAATTTAACATTGCAATACTGGTGACTAGACATCTAGACAGAGTTGCATATTCAAGTGTTTTGTCAGATTTATACATATAAACCTCACTACACAAAAAATGTTGCATATTATTTTCTGCATCACTGAATTTTCATAATGGTAAAAGAAGTGGTATTCAGTTTTATTCTCAGTCTAAACTTTATGCTTTATTATTCAAGAAAGATGCATAATATTTAATCAGTGAGGAAGGCAATCAGTGGCCAGTTAGACACACAAACCCTATTGAATTGCAGTAAAATGACTTTTTCTGGTAAATGTAACACTTTATAAATGCAACAGCTAAGCACCAAAATGCAGTTAAAACTTTGCCAAGTGACCTTTAAATATACCCTTAATCTGTGGACAAATTTCTTCATCTGCTCACATGGATAAATTCTCCTTTCTTTCAAGTTCTGTCTAATTTGATGGCATTTTTACCACAATGTAGATAACCTGTCTAAAAACCTGTTTTTGATAGTCTTAAAACTTTTTTACTTCTGTACTTTAACTTTATTTATCATATGGCACTTGTTCACACATATTAATACATATTTTTTACATCCCCAGCCATCAAATTAGTGGAGCTGTTTTGCTGCATTTCAACAATGGGTGTTTTTCACACATGACCTCTAAACGTGAAATGTTGTTAAATTCACAAAAATAGGCTGTTTGTGTGAAAGCACATCATTACTGTTCTAGTTTTCTCAAGTTTAATAAACAGATCTCATTGCATTTTTTCGAATGACTCATTTTAAAAAGAGAGCTGTGGGCTTGAGAGGTACTTCTTGTAGTCCATTTATTTTCCGGCAGAAGCATTAGCCTGCCCTACATTCTGGGAACATGTTAAGCCAATAGTGTCTGGATCACAATGATTCAGTGACATAATGACACATACATAAGGCATACACATTATTAACTACTTACACAAATGAACACGTCTGTATCTGACTGCTACCAAACAAAGATCCAGTGCCAGCATGGTCTGCAATCAGCACACCGTGATGATGATGATGATGATGATGATGATGCACACTGACAAATAAGCCTTTGGAATAATCTCAAGGATGCTCAGTTCAGATGTCATCTGTTTGAATCACCTTGTGGCAAGAAGAAAGTAATGTATTAGAAAAGAAGCTAAAAAAATAACGTTATAACTTGAAAGAATGCCATGTGACATCAGTTAATACATTTTAAACTGGATTTGCTCAAAAGATCGCACATGTACACACCTCCTAAAACCTTAAGATTTACTGCAGTGCAAGAACAAAAAGAACAAGTATAGCAGACACTAATGCGACGAGACAGAGCAGGCAGCTTGCAGGTAAATACCGTGAGAAGAAAGATAACTCATGTCCAAGGCATGACCTTTAAACATTTCAGGCAACATAAAGTCAGTGTTTAATAAAATGGACAAGCTCTCAGTGGACATCTCAACAGGAATACAGACACTGCTGTTTCATATGCTTCATCAAAACTTGACTGAAAGATGATACGTCCAACTTATGGTTCCAGTGGATAGATTTCAAATGATGCACATTGTATTGTTTGTTCTTTGAAATCAAAGATTCCATGTTTTGGTTAGACTGAAATCATACCAGTTTGTCTTTTGCGAAGTCAACATGAATAGATTAATCATACTACAATTGGCCTTGTCACTCTGCACGACCATCCTGATTTTGCTGAGTCTTGTCCACATCCCTACACCTAAACCTTTCCCTAAAATCAGAGGAAATGATAGATGAATGACACTGATGTACAAGCACCAAACACTGATTACAAACCTAAATTTCACAAAAATGATAAACTCTTTTTTTTTTCAAATCTGATTGGTTAATCACAATGTTGTTCCAGGATTAACAAAGATGTTGATCTAGGAACATATCACACTTGGTAAAATCTGGTTCTGCCCCCGGCACATACTCCAAAATATAGAGGTGACATGCAACATGAATTTATCCTTTAAATATGTAGAAAGTCCCCTAAGGGTACATGCTGATGGAGAAATTTAAATTTAATGCTTTTACATTTATTCACAAAATGTTTGTGTTGCCCTGAGACACTGCGTTTGCTTACAGAACTTCTGCATTCACTTGTAAAACTGTTGCATTTTCTTGAGAAACTTGCATTTTCTTTCAAATTTTTCACATTCTCCAAAATTTTTGCAGGTCCCTGAAAAATTTTGCATTCACTCACACACACACACAAAAAAATTGTCAGAGAAACTTTTGAAAATGTTTAGCAAAACGTTTGCACTTCACAGAGAAATTTTACAACATGCATGTTCCCCTGAGAAACTTTCAATTTGTTGAATTTTGTTTTGCAAAACTTTCACATTACAAACTAACTTTCCTCACAAAACTTTCAAATTCCTCATAAAAACTTTGCATTTATTACCAAAATTTGCACTTTGCGCTTCCCCGAGGAAAATTTGCATCACACGCAAAACTTTTGCACTCCCCGAGAAACATTGAGTTTGTTTGCAAACTTTCACATTACCTTTCTTTTCTCACAAAACTGCATTCTCTTGAGAAACTTTACATTCGCTTACAAAATTTCAAATTCCCCCGAGAAACTTTCCCCCAAAATTTTGCATCACACACAAAACCTTTGTGTTCCCCCGAGAAACTCTGAATTTGCTTGCCAAACTTTTGCATTACCCAACAAACAGTTTGATAACAAAACTTTTGCGTTCTCTTGAGAAACCTTGCATTCGCTCACAAAACTTTAGAATTTTCCTAAGAAACTTTGTCTTCAATTGCAAAATAATTTTGGCATCACAGGCAAAATTTTTGCGCTGCCCCCAAAAACTTTGAATTTGTTTGCAAAACCCAACATTTTTTTTCCTCATGAAACTTTTGCGTTCTCTCAAGAAACTTTGCATTCACTCACAAAGAATGCCATAAGTTTTATATATAACGTTTGCAAGTGAACACAAAGTTTCTAAGGGAAATGTTAAACTTTTCTGATAACACAAATGTATTCAAATTAAACTTTTTCTCCCATCTCAAGTTCTTTTAATCACATGAAGTAGTCACATGAAGACTGCAGCTTGACTACAAATGTGCCCATTGCAGCTCATTTATTATTGTGCCATGTAAATGTTTGTCCCTCTAATTTTTTCAATTTTTTCTTCTCCCTTACAGCCGATACTGCAAGCAGGGGCTACTACAAAAGTTATCCACTAATGGATTTCTCTCAGCATCATTCCCCTCCTGTACCTTTCCAACCAGTGTCGATGCACCAGAAAGACAAGTCCTATCTCCACCAGGTCCTCCCTTCCCAAGACATCCATTCCCCCCTTTCAATCTCAATCCCAACCAACCAGCTGGAGAGGACCCGCATCCCAAAAACCATCACTCACCCTCAGCTTTCCAGCTCAGCCTTCAAAGCTTGGGATTCTGGACAAAGACATGTCCACCGGCAGACCTCACATCCAGGGCACTCCGTTCGCCACCAGACCCACAGTAGGAGACAGCACAGCATAGAAACACTACCAGAGTTCCTCTCCCAGCCCACAGGCTATGGTGGACAACCACTGTATCAGCCACATCCCAAACTTAAGGCCTACCAGACCAACAGCAAGACGGAGGTCACTGTCTGAGGAAATGGGAAAGAAAGCAACAAGACTGCTAACTGTTAACAGACTGTATGAACAAATGGCAGGACTGTGTAGTCATCCCTACTTTCAGTGCTAAACCCCTCTAAGTTTATAGAGCTTTTTATGCGTCCCACTTTTCTGAGTTCATCTCTGGCCTCTGTGTCACTGACAACGAGGTGAGTTTTCACTTTGGAAGAGAAATGGCGCCCGAGGCCACATTAACTCAACGGGGACAATGCCATCATCACGTCAGCCTAAATCTAAGTCATTAAGGGTAATATCCTGGCCATCTTTATGTAAACACAACCTCAGGATCAGTTAAAAAAAGCAAACGTGTTCTCTTGCCCAAGAACAGACAAGAATCAACATCCAGTTGCCTGGTCTCTCACTAGGATTTAAGTGTAAGCTTTGCTATGTGAGTTGAGGATTTTGTGCTCATGAAGAAAGGTTTATTTTTAGTTTAAGCAAATTTCACACTCTTCCTCTCTGGCTTGGACAGTCTCGTTATGAGAAAGTTACTCATTAAATCACTAATTTGTTTAAGCGGAATAAGGTCGAGAAAAAACATATGGGATACTAATCTGGTTCCAGTGGGTTACAATCTATGGAACCCAGTTTCTGTCACTGAATTAAAAAAAAAAAAAATGTAATTGCAATGCTTTATCTCACAATTCAGACTTTTTTCTTAGAATTGTGAGATATAAACCTGAAATTTTCAGCTATAAAGTAAGAATTGCAAGATATAAAGGTGCAATTCTGAGAAAAAAAGTCTGAACTGTGAGCTTGTATCTTGCAATTCTGACTTTTTTCCTTACATTTATGAGAATTGCAAGAAAAAAGTCAGAATTGTGAGATACAAGCAATTTAGAATTACACGAAAAAGCCTGAATTGCAAAAAAAGTAGGAATTGCACGATAAAAACTCTAAGAAAGTCAGAACTGCGACAAAAAAACGCGAGATACAAACTTGCATTTACAAGGAAAAAAGTCAGAATTGCCAGAAAAAAAAAGTCAAAATTGTGAGATACAAGCTCACATTTACGAAAAAAAGTCCGAATTGCAAGAAAAAAGTCTGAATTGCGAGATACAAGCTCACATTTACGAAAAAAAAGGCAGAACTGCAAGAAAAAAGTCTGAATTGCGAGATACAAGCTCACATTTACGAAAAAAAAGGCAGAATTGCAAGAAAAAAGTCTGAATTTGCGAGATACAAGCTCACATTTACGAAAAAAAGGCAGAATTTGCTAAAAAAAAAGTCACAATTGCGAGATACAAGCTCACATTTACAAAAAAAGTCTGAACTGCAAGAAAAAAGTCAGAATTGCAAGATACAAGCTCACATTTACGAAAAAAGTCAGAATTGCAAGAAGAAAGTCAGAATTGTGAGATACAAGCTCACATTTACGAAAAAAGTCAGAATTGCAAGAAAAAAGTCAGAATTGCAAGATAGAAGCTCACATTTACGAAAAACTCCGAATTCCAAGAAACAAAAATTCAGAAGTGCGAGATAGAAGCTCACATTTATGAAAAAAGTCAGAATTGCAAGAAGAAAGTCAGAATTGCGAGATACAAGCTCACATTTACGAAAAAAAAGGCAGAATTGCAAGAAAAAAGTCTGAATTGCGAGATACAAGCTCACATTTACGAATAAAAAAGGTAGAATTGCAAGAAAAAAGTCAAAATTCCAAGAAAAAAAAGTCAGAATTGTGAGAGAAAAAAAGAATGGCAAGATACAAACTCTCATTTACAAGAAAAAAGTAAGAATTGCAAGATATAAACTCATTTATGAAAAAAAGACAGAATTCTAAATATTTCTTCCAGGTTTATATCCTGCTATTCTGACTTCATAACTTGCAATTGCAAGTCTATATCTCACAATTCTGAGAAAAATAAGTCAAAATTGCAAGTTTGTGTTATGCAATTTTGAGGGATTTGTTTTATTCAGTGGCGGAAATGGGCTTCCATAACAATCACCTTTGTATGAAAGAATTAAGATGAGCTGTCAGTGAAAATAACACAAACTTAACTAATCAGATAAAGCACCACAAAACATGTTTATACTTAAAAGACAGTCCTTTTTTATGCATCTGTTAAGATATATTTTTGGCATGTTTGCTTTTCTTGGGACAGGAAACAAAGCCAACGTGAAAGAAGGTTAGGACTGGGAAAGAACCACAAGTCAGGACTCAAACTCTGGTCACCCAGCTGGAACTGCACTACATGTTGGAACATTGTCTTAGATTAATTTTCTGTGTTTCATTAGTTTAACATTCAAATCACTTCAATCATGGAGTGTAGACATCATGAAACATATAACTTCATCTTATCTTCCTGTTTATATCTCTTGTTTGCTTAAAAGAGTCTGATCTTCACTATCTCCTCTGTTACTCAAGACCTCCTGACTAAAGTGTCCAGTCCTCACTGTCATGCTGAGTAGCTCACTTTACAGTCTGTTGACCAAGGCGGATTGCCTCATAGTGTGAGGCTGAAAAAATGATGCCAGCCAGCAGCAATAATCTGGACCTTGGTACTAGGAATGAAGCACATCATTCTTGTAAAACAAGCTATGCAATGGCAAAAATATCAACTCTAGTGAATTAACCATCCTTGAAATCAAGATCTTACAAGCACTAGATGTCTTGTAGGCAAGCTTTGCACTGTTTACCTTCTACTTGTGTGTCCTTCCTTTCACTTGGATCACTGGAGTGAGTTACCAGAACTTTTACCTCAGAAACAATGTATACAAATGTGTACAAAAACAAGATCTACTTCAATACCACACAGCAAGTCTGATGGGAAAAAGTCTGATACTGATATAAAATCCAAGTTAACTGTGTCGGCTAATCACCTGGAGATTCAAACTCTGATTCTGTTATGATTAAAATTGGAAAATGTAAAACCCATAGTGATTACAGAACTCTTTGTGCGAGGAAGGGAAATCACTGTTAATCCAAGCACTGTTATTTGTTAAACTGTTGTACAAAAGTAATATATCACACTCACTGTCTTAATATTAGTACATCTGTGCTGATCATTCAGACCAACAGTGTGATATTTCTTATAATGTTGTAGTATTAAAAATATATGTACTTAAGTGCTTCCTATCTGTTCCTGTACTGCACTGTGTTTTGCTTTTAATTCTCTTGTTTTAAAATTTATATTAAGCATATTAAATATATTTCTGTATTCATGTACATGAATTCTATTTAGAAACTACACAGACGCTTTGTAACATTTAAGATATCCGAAACTGGAGTGTTTGTATAAACTACTCTTTGTTATGTTGGTAATGCCTGCAGTATTGTGTGAACAGTGTTAGGTTAATTAAGTAGTCATATAAGGGCTTTTAACAACGCTTGGGAAAGCCAAAACTAGAGAGGCTACATAACATTTATTTTGACAGTAAATTTTATATTTACATTTTTGAGTAGGTCTAAATATGAGTCGCACCACCAATAACACCAAATCAGTAATGCTTGAAATTGTTAATCAAAGTTATTGGATGGATTTGACATAAAACAAGTTTTCAAATGTGGATTTGTACCTCTTTACAAAATAAAACGTTTCAGACATCCGTAAAACTGCGTCATTTTTTAAAACTACTTGATGCACTGACAAATAAAATATGAATTAATAATAATAATAATAATAATAATAATAGTAAAAAACTGGTAGCTAGTTAGTTGAAACTAGTTAGTTGAAACCGTAACACATCTAGCTTCAGTGACACCTGCACCATTTTATTTCTCTTTTATCAAAGGACTATCGAAAGTAGCCATTCTTTCCATTGAGAAGATTAAAGTTGTGTTATATTGTGTTAATAAAGTTAATCATTGAAAATTCCTACTCCACCTACTCCAATTGATTTATGAAAATAATGAAACAATGTTGACATATGCTGATGTTATAACTTGTTGATGTTTCTGAGGTTATGTTAAAGGAACACCTCACTTTATCTGAAAATAGGCAATGCATTTTCCAACTCCCCTAGAGTTAACCAGACGAGTTTTACCATTTTTGAATCCATTCATCCAATCTCTGGGTCTGGGTCAAGCATAGCTTAACATAAAACATTGAATCTGATTAAACCATTAGCATCTCGTTTAAAAATTACCAAACATTTTTTATATTTTTCCTATTTAAAACTTGACACTACTGTAGTTGTGTACTAAGATCGACAGAAAAGTTGTGATATTCCAGGCTGATATGGATAGGAACTATACTCTTATTCTGGCGTAATAATCAGGGAACTTTGCTGACGTACCATGAATGCAGCAGGCGCAATGATATTACGCAGCGCCTGAAAATAGTCCTCAGCTAGGTAACTTCCAACATGACAGGCACGTAAAATAGCTGGGGACTATATTCGGGCACTGCGTAATATCATTGCGCCCGCTGCATTCATGGTACGTCAGCAAAGTTCCCTGATTATTACGCCGGAATGAGAGTATAGTTCCTATCCATATAAGCTTGGAAAATCGCAACTTTTCATTTTCTGTCAGTCTTAGTACACAATGTAACTACAGAAGAGTCAAGTTTTAAATAGGAAAAATATCTAAAATCTTTGGTCATTTTTGAACGAGATGCTAATGGTCTAATAAGATTCAATGATTTATGCTAAACTATGCTAAAAGTGCTAACGCCAGACAGGGAGATCGGCTGAATGGATTCAAAAACGGTAAAACTCATCTGTTTAACTCTAGGGGAGTTGGAAAATGAGTCTATTTTCAAAAAAGGGTTCCTTTAAGACTGTAATGCTGTTTACAAACTGGCCTCATTTTAAAGAAGACCCTTGGCAGATTATTGTTAAAGTTAAAAAGCTGTAAATTTTTTTTTAAAAAAGTTAGAGAGGTTTAAGTTCATAGAAATGATTCATGAGCATTTTTAAAAATATAAAATATATATTTTATATATATTGTCAACATAATAAAAGCCTATAACAAATAATGCATAATTTTATAGCTAAATGGCCCTAGGATTAAAAATCCTAGTTTTAATGGGTTTCAATGAGGACACTTTTGTCAAAAAGGTGCTGAGAGGAATTATTATTTTTTTGTATCTAGTGTAAAATAGATTTATTACAGGAAATGAGGGTGAATTTTTCAAATTCCAATGTACTTTGTAACCACACATGTCATTTCAGAGAGCAGTGTGGTGGAAATGACATTTCTGTAGTTTTTTTGTGAAAAATTGAAGATTAGCTTCACTGATTAGCTTTGAACTAATACTTAGCTTTTCATGTATGTAAAAATACTCTTATTTAAACTCTTTAAACTCTAAATTTAAAATTTTAAACTTTTTTAAAAACACCCTTGAAGATACAGCATGTTTGGAAATGACATAGAATAAATATATTAACTGATCAAGCGATATTTACCTGATTTTTCTTCATTTGCTGTTGATGAAAATTTAAATTCCCTCCATGTCCAACATGTGCTCTGATGCCACTAAACATTTCCACAGAAACCACCTAAACAATCTTTCACACAAATTTTTTAAAGGGACATTTCTGTGCTGTGGTGGAAATTACAGCAATACTGTGCGACAGCTATATTTTGTATAAAAAGTAATATTGATAGTGGTCTCACATCAAATACTATAATGTATTTTAATTATTTACTAGTGCTTAATTCAGGTACATTAATAGTTACCAGATAAGTCATATTTTTGAACTGTATTTTGTTGAAGTTTAAAAAGTCTGAAAAAAATCAAAATAGAAAGGTAGTAAAAATTTTAAGGTGGTTTCGTTGTTAGTTTAACAAAGAAAGAGGAATTTGTCCAAAATTATGTGTATTTTTAAAATTATGATCAAAGAACATAAAAGTGCCCACAGTCTAAGAATCACCCTTATACCGTCAGTAAAACAGCTTGTGAATAGCCATGTAATGTGATTTACATCAGAAAAGACAACATTTCTACAGCTTTCTACTATTCAGACTCAATGCTCACGCGACTAGCCTTGTATAATTTGATGAGTTGATTTACTGTGTTTTAATGTTCCTTGGATTATAGATCATTGTGCAGTATGTAACATTGCCAACTAGCGGTTGAAATGGGTACTGCAATTCCGTCCCGGAATCTGCCCGAAATGCACATTGCAGAGTAGAATTACTGGCTATAGCATTAGTTTTCAGAGAAACGGTTATGTAAACATAACATGTTTCCTAAATATCTACAAACATTTTATTTATTGGCTTAAGAAGAGTAAAAAACTTACATACAGCACCTTTAAACTATCTTACTACTCACCAGGCACAGCAGGCAGGTAAAATTCAAGGTGTCTGTCATAGTTATCGATGCAGAAAAATGCAGCATATTTGAAATATTTTGAACTCGACGGCCTCTGCTTATCATATGACCCCTTCCCTTCCAATCTGTAGATCTCTTGCGCTCTCTTTTGATCACCGATGATATTGCACAGTAAAGTGTGACATTAAAATATTAAATAAATAGAATTAAAGTATATGCTATTCATTACAAATATACTTGAGTGCATCCTTATAGCTCCCCCAAAAATTGTCATTATTTCATCACCTTCATGTTAATGTGAACCTGTAAACACATTTATGACTTTAATTTAATTCAATTGTATGGGGAAAAGATGCTATGAAAGTGACCAAGGCTGTCAGTCATCAACATCTCCTTTAGAAAATCATATTAATGTATTACATTTTAGCCAAAATATCCCAATAATTTAGTCTCCAGCCATTTCTATCCTAACAACAGAAACCACAATTCTCCACACAGTACAGTTGTTTTTTTTGTTTTTTTTTTAGGGGTTTAAGCAACTGAACTGATATTTAAAAGCATAACGGTGTAAAATATATGCGTTTTATTTTTTGCTGGAAGGTTAAAATGGATAGAAAATGGCCTAGATTTTTCGTGTAGCTCAAGCTTTTCTTTGATGTATGATGTATGTTTCTTAGGATAGGACAATATTTGGCCGAAATACAGCTAAAATGTGGAATCTGAGGGGGAAAAAAAAATCGAAATATTGAGAAAATCACCTTTAAAGTTGTCCAAATGAAGTTCTTAGCAATGCATAGTAATAATCAAAAATTAAGTTTTGATATATTTATGAAATTTGCAAAGTATATTTATAAACTATCTTTACTTAACATCCTAATGATTTTTAGCATGTCGAAAATCATCGATATATATATATTTTTTATTTTAATGTATTGTTGGCTATCATTACAAATACCCCATGCTACTTATGACTGGTTTTGTGGTCCAGGGTCACATTTTTTGAAAGCAATGCAAGCCAAACAAAGTTGCTTTTATTTGTTTATCTGTATTTATTTTTTCAAATATCACTATATATTTAAAAACACTGAATGTCCACAAGGGGCAAACACTAATGAATTAGGTAATTTTCAGTTTTTTTTGCTTCAATATTAAAAGAAGAAATGCCTTTCATGGATGAATGTACTGTGTATGTGAGCACAGGTGCAACAATAAACACACTCCACTCAGCATTTTTTTCTTTTATTTTTTTTTTCTTTTTTAAAAAACAAGAAGTTCCATCTACTCTGAAACCTGAACCCCAGCACTGACCTCCACCAGCGAATCGCTACAATTAGAAGGAAAGGAACAAAGGTTTCATCAATACATGATCCTAAAGTACAGCAATGCATAGAGATCTGGTGAACGTCACCAAACCTGGTTCCCTGCAGAGCCCATTACATTGGGTCGTGTAGACCAGAGCACCAGTCGGGTCGGCTTAAGTGCAATGTCGGAAGAACTAACAAGCCAAAAGGGTTCAAAAGCAAGGATGTCTAGGACATCTCATATTTTTTCACTCCATTTAGTTTGTCGATGAAAGGAAAAGTGTAAAAACCTGTGAAGCAGAAACAGCCTCATATAATGGTTATGAGGCTATAGGTAGAAATAACACTATAGGGTGCCAAAGATAGGTAGTGGAGTGTAGTAACTGGTGTGCTTGAAGTGAAAAATGATCTTAACTAGCATAGACCACTGGTCTAAAAACTAGACAAAACTATGGATTCTTTAGCTGAGCTGTCTAAGTTTTGAGAAGTTGGTGGTGGGGTCCAGATTGGTCTCTCTGTTGGCAAATGTAAAACATTTGGGTATGATGAGAGCTTAAAATTCAGTGCTTAAGAGAACCTATCAGACGCAGGAACTGTTTAAATGCCGTTCGGCATCGGAATATGAAGAAAAAAATGAAGCTTTTCAGCATATGAAACAGCATGTGCGTCTGGAGTGTTTTGTGTACAGCCTATACACAGTAAGGTTGAAGGTGCTAAATTGTGTGTCGTCAAGCAATTAAGACCAAAAGCTACAAACATGAGTCCCAGTGGAGCTGCAGATCCGAACTGTCCAAAAAGTCTGCAGAAAACACACTGGGTGGGGTGTGCGAGCTCAGAGGGGCAAGAACCATACCCCCACTGTTAGAATTACTGCCCCCACCTACCACGGGTATGTCCAGCCAATCCATGCCATCCAAGGTGGGGTCTTCAAAGTCCAGGCTGGCCGGGTGTGGTGAGAAGCTCAGGTCACTGGTGTCCATTGGAGATGGGGGATGGTCCAGAATACTGGAAGTGCTCAGCATTTGATTGTGGAGGTCGTCGATTAACGTTAACGGGCCGTCCGGCTCCACGCCGAGAAGAGGAGCACCGGTGGTGCTCTCCAGGAAGTCCTCCAGGCGGCCGGTTCCAGAGCAAGGCCTGTCCTGGTTGTCCAGGAGCTGCTGGGAGATGGGGGTGGGGTGATGTGTGGGTGGTGAGAGGTGGAGTGGAGAAGGAGGTGGTGATGGAGTGGGTGGGCTGGAGTGGAGGTCTGACAAAGAGGGGTCTTGACTGGCTTTAAATCCAGATGAAATTTCTGCCATTGGAAAGAGGAGAGATTTATTATTATTTAATACATATGCTACCAATCAAAAGTTTTAGAACAGTAAGATTTTTAATGTTTTTGAAAGAAGTCTCGTCTGCTCACTAAGCTTGCATTTATTTGATCCAAATTACAGCAAAAACAGTAAGTAAGTTTGAAATCTTTTTTCTATTTGAATATATTTTAAAATGTCATTTATTCCTGTGATTTCAAAGCTGAATTTGTAGCATCATTACTCCAGTCACATGATCCTTCAGAAAGCATTCTAATATTCTGGGGCCAGATTCACGAACATCTTCTCAAGAAATAAATAAGAAATAATAAAGAAATAGATATTTCTTGAGATAAATTCCATGAAGTTCATAAGAATGCAATTCTTGAAAAATTATTTAGAAGTTCTCAAATATGTTCTTAAGAAGACCATAATTTTTTTCTTAAGAAAAAAAAAACAAACATCTTGGCTGATAAACTCGCACTTCAGGAATTGTCTTTTTGCGGTTTCTGCAGATTATAATAATCAAAATTAAAGCTGCAAGCAGCGATGAATGGGCCTTCGCACCCGGGCTCACTGCTGACCGGTGGCATTAGGAATACAGCAAATGTTTCTCTTTGTAACTTTTTTCTTAACTTAGAAAATAATAAGAAAATGGCAGTTAAGAGGAAATTTCTTCTTTACAATATTTCGTGAATCTGGCCCCTGAATAATAATAATTATTATTATTTGTTGAAAACAGTTCACTAGTATTTTTTCAGTTTTTTTTGATAAATATAAAGTTCAGAAAACAGCATTTATCTGAAATATAATTTTTTTTATATTATAAATGTCTTCACCTTGCTAAATAAAAGTATTAATTTCTATTATTTCTTTCCCAAAATATAATAAATATATGTAAAATATTATAAAAATATGTAAAATGTTACATAGGGATATTCCCATATTAATTGATCATGTTGTGATGAATTGCTAATGTTTTTATCACGGTATACAATTTAGTTGCAATAAAGTTGTTGTCAAAATACAGTATAACGTTTAATAACTTTTTTCCTTATAACAAAAATATCTGAACATTTAAATACAAAAAAAGCTAAACTTTTACACAGATTAAAGTGCAAAAGAATTAAAAGACCAACAGATATCACTTCAAAGTAAGATCTCATTAGTTAACCTTATCAATGAGAAAAAGATACATTTGCTACAGAAGTTATTATCTTTTGTTTAAAAATAATACAAGTCTTAATTCATGGTAGCTCGGGTTCATAAAAAAAAAAAACAGTTTATAACTTTTGATTTGAACATGTTATTATTATTTTAATATTGGGATTACCTAAGATTAATGAATGTTTAGAAGAATTTTCCGGTGGGAGTTAATGTTAACTAACTAATTAACTAATGTTAACTAATGAAGCCCTAATGTAAAGTGTAACCAAACAATAAAGAATAAAAAAAAGAAGAATCAAAACACGTTCAAAACAATATCTAGGGCATGTGTAGTCTAGACTAAAATATAACAAAGTATTAAAATAACCTATTGAGTCTAAATATTAAGGAACACCACTACAAATACAAAAAACTGAATGGCTATTTAAATCATTTAAATACATTTTAGAAAGCAAACAAGCTGCTTTGTTTACTGCGTTCAGCGCCATCTGCTGTCAGAAAGTGAATGTGTACTCTTTCGTGCATACAAGTCTTCCACAAAGCATTTAAGCAATTAATGGGAAAAGTATTCTTAAAGTCCATTCAAAATTCTGAATAATTATTAATAAATAATTATTTTCTGTACTGTAAAGTAACCATGATGCTGATCTTTGGATTTTTCTACTAATTAAAGACTCCTGAAAAATGTACTCAACTGTTTTAAATATTAATAATGATAATAATAAAAAAAAAATTCTTGAACAGCAAGTTATTATTTTTTTCTTTTTAGCATTCTTTGATGCTTAGAAAGTTCAAAAGAACAGTAATTTGAAATATAATTCTTTTAAATATTATAAACATCTTAACTGTCATTTTTGATCAATTTAAAGCATCCTTGCTGAATAAAATTTTCAATTTATAAGGTATCAAGTCTCTTTTACCTCCACTCTTGATCAGGATTTCAAACAGATCATCTATTTGCTGGTTGTTTGAGACATTATCCTGTAAACAGACAATATCACCAATGTTACAAGGAAAAACAAACCTTTAAAACAGAAAAAGATGGTAAAAGAAAAAGAAAGAAAGGGAGAAAGAAAGAATGTGAGTGAAGGTCATACTTTGAAACGCTGAGGAGGGTGAGGGTTCGGCTTTGGGGAGGAAGGGGTAAATAAAGTGTGTCGATCAAAAGTTGGGCAAATGTCCTCCTAAATTTGGCCAAGATGATGGGTGAAGGAAGATTGAAAAAGAAATACTAGCTTTAGCTCAAAACAAAGCAAGAAGGAGAAAAGAGTTAAGGAAAATAGGTAATAACATTTTTAATGCTTGTGCAATACCTTAAACGAAGGGGGGGAGGAGGGTTTGCTCAGTGGATTGGATTCCTCACAGAAGAAGGGCTCAAAACTGGGTGGTGCAGACACCGGCTGACTAGACTCTTTAACACTTGTGGTTTCCAAGTGGAGCCCTACTTTCTGAACCTGGAAAAATTGAAGATTTTAACATGGGTCAGTTGTGGAGAGGAGAGAAAGTACCACTATCTGCAGCTCAGCTCCTTATATTCCAGTAATTACTATAATTATAATACATGTAAAATGTTTGTTAGCTCATAATACAATCCACAAATGCACACAGGTCATTTCATATCTATATAACTGTATAATGCACAACTAACACTTTTGCATTTGTGAATTCTTTTGATTGACTGAAAAAGCACTTGTGTTATGAAAAATCATGAGTGTGTGTTCAAACCTGGTGTAAATCAAACAAATCTAATTCAAAACCATGTAATGTTCACTATTATTGACTGAAAATAATGCATGCTTATTGTCATCCATCATACACTATTTATACATATCTGCTATACATCTTAGTATTTCATGTACCTTTAAAGACTTCAAAATCAACAGAGCTCTCTATTTTATGCTATTTTTCAGAACTGTAACAGGTTGAGCTGAAAAAAGCTCATCCACTCGTATATGCACATACTTTGGTGACAGGCTCTCTGACAGCTTGTGATTGGTTGGTAGAACTAGCCATATCAGTAGGTGATTGGCTAGGGAGCTTGGTAGGGGTCGACTGCAATCTCTGAAAGACAACAAAACAATGATTATGACTCACATTAAAACATATAAAGAAAAAAATAGCTGCAAGCAGTGATTATCAGGGTTCAACCGCTTTAAGGCATTTAAGCACATATAAAAAAAGACATTACATATTATTTAGCAAGTCTGTAACCACCTAAATCAATAATAAATAAAATACATGTAAATTGCTACAGAAGTGTGATGTTTTTTAACGTTTATGAAAGTTATGTGGTCTGATCTACCTAAAACTTTGCATGCTTGTTTAGAATCACCTGCCACATGTGCTCACCAGGTTTTTTGAAGTTTTGAGTTTTTGTTTCAGCTTTATAGGCTTTTGAGTATATTTGGACAGGCCACTATTGTAAACAACCTATAGATTCCAATGGGTAAATTTCAACCTGTTATTTGATAATTATTGACCTAGAGAGTCCAGAGAATTGCACTGCAGTGTTTTTTTTCGCAGATTGAGTGAAAAACCTAAATTTTCTCAATCATTTAACGGTTTGACTGACAGCAGTGGTTCTAGAGGCAAAGTCGTCCAGAAAGAGGAGGTCTATCGTATGATACAAACATTGCTTATGTGTGGAGAAAACGTGTAATATACGATCATTTCTGCTCTTGAAAAATGCAATACGCCACCCCCAGTGGCTGATTTCTTTAGAATTTCTCACAGACCTCAGTCAAATAGGCACACAGAGTTTTGTTCCGATCAACCTCCGTTTACCTCGTCTAATAGGTGGTCCAATTTCATCGGCCTATAACGCCCATGTTTTTTGAGAGACTGTTGTGCTTACCGTTTTTCACCGATTGCATAATTATGGTCGTTTTTATGTATTTTTCCCCCTCTTATAGCAACAGCATGTGCCCAAGCACTGCTATTTGTTTTTTTTCACGTGACCTCAGATTCAACTCTTACATATGTGCTGAGAGTTTTGTAACAATATCTCATTCCGTTTAAAAGTTATATCCATTTTAGTAAAGGCAGTCCTGCCCCTTTCAAATGTTTTCACATCCCTTTGCAACAGAGGGCCGAAAGTTTTTTTTTTAAATTATTGATATTAACACTCCAAAGAATCTTCCTGCACTGGTTTGGTTCTGATTGAGTGAAAAACCTAGGACTAGTTCGCACACTTGAGCCTGTGACAAACTGTTTAGGAGTTAAGAGTGATTTTGTACTTTTGATTGCTATATTGTCCGAATCAGGCCGATTGGGGCGAGACTTAGTGACGCTGTAGAATGGTGCGAGTACTACCATCCCTCCAAATTTCAAGTCTCTACGACATATGGTTTGGTCTGACCAATCCGTTTTATGTGGAGATTGCTGATCCATGGCCATTCTTAACAATTTCAAGAGTTTCAGCGCTATGCACTTGAACCCCTAAAGTGTCAGCATTGATTCAACAACATTTTTCTTGAGCACCAAATCAGCATATTAGAATGATTTCTAAAGGATCATATGACACTGCAGTAATGGCTGCTGAAAATTCAGCTTAGTCAATAAAAGAATAAATTGCATTTAAAATATATTAAAATTGACAAGTTATTTCAAATTCTCAAACCATTAAAAATGTACAGACCCCAAACTTGAACAGTAGCGTATATATAAATAAATTAAGATATTAATAGATAAACTGTTGTTTAGTCACCTGTAGAGTGATCCGTCCATTGGATTTGCTCTGAGGAGACTTTCCAGTCAGACTGTCTACAGTATTACTGGTGAGTGCAATCAAATAACGGTTGCCATTGCTGTCAGTGACCAGCGTGGGTGTGGGATGAGCTTTCAGGAGATCCAGTGGGAAAGACGTAGTAATTTGAGTGCTAGACTGCTGGTTGACAAACACCTGTGAAACCTGTAAAAAAAAAAAACATAATGTGAAACACTGCCATCCAAAAAACATCTGAGCTATCAGAAGAGCTGGAAGTGTTGCTGACCTGTGGTGTCTGTAACTGCTGCTGTGGCTGACTTTGCAGCTTCTGCTGCTTCTTCTGATTGCCTTGTAGCTGCTTTTGCTGGATGATGAGCTGATGCAGCTTTTGCTGCTGCTGCTGTTGAAGTAACTGGTTTTTCTTTTGCTGCTGCAACTGAGTTTTTTGCTGCTGTTGTAACAGAGTCTTCTGTTGCTGCTGTTGTAGTAACAGTACCTTCTGCTGCTGCTGAAGTAACTGTGTCTTCTGCTGCTGTAGTAACTGTGCTTTCTGTTGCTGTTGCAGTAGCTGCATCTTCTGCTGCTGCAACTGCAATGCCTGTGTTTTTCCTTGATCTTGCTGCAGTTTCAATGGGTCCATTTGCTGCTGTTTCTGCTGTTGCAGTAACTGTGTCTTCTGTTGCTGTATGTTTGGTAGGTCCACCAGAATTTGCTGATGCTGCTGTATCTGCAGCCGGTGAATCTGCTGCAGCTTGAGAAGAGTCTGCTGCGAACACTGCGTCTGGATCTTCTTCTGTGGCTGGACTTGTTTCTGCAGGTCCTCTGATGTGTCCATTTCATCCTTAATCTCTTCCTTTACCTTCACTTCCACTCCATTAGACAGCAACGGTATTTCAGTGTTATCAGTGTTGTCCATAACCTCTGTGGCTGCTCCACGCTTACCCTGCTCTAGCTGAGAGCGCAGGGTCTCCACCAGCCTCTGCTTCTGCCTAAGCATACGTGTCAACTCTTCAATCTGCTTGTCCTTCTCTTGAAGCATTTGGTCTTTGTCCAGAGGAGACACAGCAGATCCTGGATCCTGAGGCGGTGCAGCTGGCAGCGGACCCAGGTGAGAAAGTCTGCAAGAGGCCTGCATCTGCCCATGAGATTCCTCTTTAATTGGGGATGGGTGGTCTGGAGAGGGGTGCAGGCTGAGCTGGGTGAGAGGTGAGGTAACCTGGTAATGGAGAAACAAGTTCTTAAAAGAACATAAACATCCAAGTATAACCGCTTACTGAAAAGAAAAGACCTACCATTTCTCCAAATACATCACCATTGCAGCTGGTCTCATCAGGACTCAATCCAGCCAGAGAGCGGTCAGAGGGAGTAGGAGATGCAGGAGGTGAGGAGCTAGTACTGCTGAAGCGCATAATTTGAGGTGGAGTTGTACTGTGGACCCTAGTGGTAGCCGTTACGGGAAAGACTGACATTGGAATAGCCGTTTCTTTCAGGGTGGCACCAGATGACTGAACTGACACCTGTGGGATGGTTTTTGTAGTGGCTGATGAACCACTGTTCTGCTCCTGGTAGTTCTTGAGTCGTTCGATGAGATCGTTCTTGGTGCCCGATACTGTCAAACCCCTCAATTTGAGCTCATGTTTGAGTTCAGCAACCTGGAAGAGAGGTTACCAGAAATCAGTTTCACATTATCCACAATAAAGCAAAATATTCAGGATCTGGAAGTAACAATTCACATCATTTTCTCCAAAGGTTGTGATTCATTTCAGAGCTGGTTGGTTTGGTTCATGGCTTAGATATAATGAGGATATAATTAGGTTCCAGTGGAAAAAATACTGGAACCAAGATGAACACCATTAGTGGTCAGTGTTATTGCTTTAGTGTAAGTAAATAAATTACAACTGTTACCCACTTTGAATTCATCCAGGTTTGCAGGCAAAGTGCTTGGCTTAGCTCCTCCCACCGTAGGCTGGCTCTGACGGTTGGGCCCATTCTGATTGGAGGAGACTGTAGAGCTTGTGGAAATAGTCTGGGAAGGGGAGGGGCTGGGATTGGTGGATGGTTGCTGCTTTTCAGCAGGAAGTCTAGATTTGAACAGATTAATTATTGATTTACAGTTAAATCAGTTAGTCATGTACACTTGAAATCTGGGACTAGAAAAATATTGCTTCAGAACCCAGTCCATGTAATATGTACACATTATGGGTCATATATTGTTTATATATACACATATACATACATAGTTTGTATACACAGTTTTGTCTATTTTGTTTTCCTAATTATTCATGATTATATGGTCGCATTTGTTATTTTTTTATTTAAATTCGATTTTTTTGTGACAATAAAAACAAAGGTGTGACCCAGTTTCTACACTATCAATTATAGGTTTGAGGTCAGTAAGTTCTTTTTAAAGAAATTAATACTTTTATTCAGTGAAAATGCATTAAATTAATTGAAAGTGACATTTATAATGTTTAAAAGATTGGTATTTCAAATAAATGGGGTTCTTTTGAACTTTCTATTCATCATAGAATAAAGGCATTACAGTTTAAAAGAAAAAAAAAAAAAAAAAGGGGCTGGGATTGGTGGATGGTTGCTGCTTTTCAGCAGGAAGTCTAGATTTGAACAGATTAATTATTGATTTACAGTTAAATCAGTTAGTCATGTACACTTGAAATCTGGGAATAGAAAAATATTGCTTCAGAACCCAGTCCATGTAATATGTACACATTATGGGTTATATATTGTTTATATACATAGTTTATATATACACATATACATACATAGTTTATATACACAGTTTTGTCTATTTTGTTATCCTAATTATTCATGATTATATGGTCGCATTTGTTATTTTTTATTTAAATTAGATTTTTTTGTGACAATAAAAACAAATGTGTGATCCAGTTTCTACACTATCAATTATAGGTTTGAGGTCAATACGTTTTTTTTTTTAAAGAAATTAATACTTTTATTCAGCGAAAATGCATTAAATTAATTGAAAGTGACATTTATAATGTTAAAAAGATTGATATTTCGAATAAATGGGGTTCTTTTGAACTTTCTATTCATCATAGAATAAAGGCATTACAGTTTTTACAAAAAATAAAAATAATAATAAAAGCAGAACTGTTTTTAACATTGCTGATGAATAAGAAATATTTCTTGAGCCAAATTTGCATATCAGAAGGATTTCTGAAGGATCATCTGGCACTTTCACATGTGTGAAAATTCAGCTTTGCCATCACTGGAATAATTTAAATTTTAAGACATGTTAAAATAGAAAACAGGTATTTTAAGTTGCATTAAACATTTGCAATATTACTGTTTTTAATGTAATTCTTATCATATAAATACTAAAGAAAAAGACATAATTTGCACATACATAATTATAACACAATTATACACAGTTATTGATGTACAGTTAAATCAGTTAGTTGTCTGTACACTTCTCTAGAACTCTAGAAATCTCAACTAGTTTTAATTCAGAACCAAGTTCATGTAACTTGCATTTAATATGGGTCATATTTTGTTTTATTGTGCATAGTTTTGTCTATTTTGTTATCCTAATTATTCATGGTTATATGTTCAGTTGCAGTTATTTTTGTTTTAATTGGAATCTTTTGTGACAATTAAAACAGATGTGTTACCCAGCTTTTACACTATCGTCCAAAGGTTCAGGGTCAGTCAGTTTTTTTATTGTTAAGAAATTAATACTTTCATTCAGGAAGGATGCATTAAGTTGATTGTATAAGACATTTATAAGATTTAAATTTGAACTTTCAATTCATCAAAGAATAAAAGTATTACGGTTACCTAAAAATGACAAAGCACAACTGTTTTCAACAATGATGATGAATAAGAAATGTTTCTGATATCAAATCAGCATATTAGAATGATTTCTAAAGGATCATGTGACGTGTTCACAAGTTCAAATTCAGCTTTGCCATCACTGCTATAAAGTACATTTTAACAATATTAAAATAGAAAATTAAATTGCAATAAAAGTTGCAATATTATTGTTTTACTTTTTTTTTTTATATTTAGGATAAAAATCATACTGACCACATACACAGACATAATGCATACACAGACAATTATAAAGTGTGCTTGTACTCACTTTGGAGGTGCGGGTAAGATAGTGTGGTAGTTGTAGTGCTGCTGTTGCTGGTTGATGATTTGAAGCTGAAGAAAAAGCTGCTGCTGGTGGAGGATCTTGGCATAAGAGGAGTCCAGCTGAGGCGGCGGCTCCCGGTCGTTCTTCTGGTCAGGTGGGATATACTGGTGATATTTGAGTTTCTTCACTTTGGGCTTGTTATCTTTGGGTTTCTTGGATCGTTGAGATGTCCGATCTGTGCTGGACTTCTGCTTATGCAAAAGAAAGGAACACAAAAAGAAACATTTGTATGGCTTTAGACCAAAAAACTAAACCGATGATAGATTTGATGGCTATTACTTTACCTTATGCCCCGTTGGAGGACGGGAAGAACTCGTCATGATAGTTTCACTGGTTAGATTCTGTGGTGGCGAGGCGTCGGACGCAACGAGAGGAGGTGGTGGGGCCTGAGTGAGGAACTACAATAAATACACTGGTCAAAATTGAGTATGTGGTCTTAAATGCATTTCTCACATTGTCTATGTTCTCAACCCTGCACCAGTTTCTTTGTGGCTTATAAAACTAACTAATTTAAACGAACAGTTCACTCAAAAAATTAAATACAAATGGAAAAAAGCAGCTTGGACATTCTGTTATATCCACCTTTTCTTGTACCATGGAAGAAAACAATTCTAAAGGTTAAAACAACATGATGACATGCTGGGTGTCTCTGGATGAACGTCCCTTTAATTGTAGAGCAGTGCTGCCCTCTAGCTTACTGAAAGCACAAAATTAATATTCCATTCAACTCATATTGAACAAATGAAACTGCAATATACCTGAGTGGGTGAGAGGTCTCCATTTATTTTCAGCATATCAGATGGGGAGTGTTGAGGGGCAAGACCCAACGGAGAGTCCTGGCTGCATTGGGGATCTGGTGACAGGGCATCGCTACTGTCCTCGTCCAGTGAGGAACTCTCACCCTTCGGAGACTCTGTACCTGAAAATACACAGAAATTGGTTGTCCGATATGTGAATGGACACATGTAAGGGGACAGTTCACCCAAAAATTGTCACTGATTACTGTCATGTCATTCCAAACCCATTTTTTTTTATTTTGTTTTTTATAATTTTTTTAATGAAACCTGAAATGTTTCTGTGTCTACACTGAAAGGCCAGGTAACCAAAATTGAAGATCCAAAAAGGCCATTAAGCCATCATAAAATTATTCCATATAAATCGATTTGTCTAATCAAAGTCTTGTGAAAATGAGGGTGATTATATGATGACAGGATTTTTGAATTTTTGGGGTAACTATGCTTTTAAGACTTTTAAGATGAAGCAGAGTGAGCGAATCTATTGAGAACAAACTGACAAATTTTTTGTTCACTGAACTGTACTGAACTGCTTTACAATTAAATTGACAGGAACCTTACTGACAATAAATGCAGATAAAGTTTCCTCTTTTTTTGTCAGCTTTGCAAATAACATTTGCACTGTTGTCATTCGTGGAGAAAATGCTTATGGTTTTTAAACCGTAACACTGACACAGCTGACATTGCGATAATATTGCATGCAACATAAATGTTGTTTCTGACGGTGGTTACAGACTAACCAATGAGCGCGTGCACAGGGAGGATGTTCTTGTGGACAAGCTCGATAGGACCAGGGCGGTGAGAAATCTTATCGTTGAGATCATCTGCCAGTCGAGCTCTCTTCAGCTTCAGCTGCTTGGCCTGCAGTGAGGGCTCAGCTGAGGTCTCTGTGGGTGAAACAAATATAATCATTGACAACCGAATCACTTCCTTTAAAGTAAATACCACCTAAATTCCCCTCTGAGAGTCTAATGACTCCGTTTTTATAGTATTTTTGCATGTTGATCAACGGTCTGTTTCTGTTGTAACAGAAATGGAAAATATTTTAAGGAATACAGAAGTTACAGACAACTCCACAATTGAGCAGGAACAGGTCAAAATATGGTTATGGCTATGGACCCTTTCTAATTTACAGGTTTCTCAGAAGCGGATGTCATCATAGTTGAACCGAAACTACAACAAATACATATTTTTTGCATTCCCATTTTATCCATCCATTTATCCCATTTTATTAACAATGACTATGATTTTGAGATCTTCTGAACAGAAAGAAGATGTATACATTTTTCTTATTTTGCCTAAATATCTTTTTTTTTCATTTCGTACTGCCCTTTAGAAGCTACAGAAGATACTTACATGTTTCCCAGAAGACAAAATAAGTTACATTTACCCTGATCTTCAAATTCAAAAAGTTAATTTTCTCACCCCCCCCTCAGTGTGAAAAGATGGCTCTCAAAATCATACAGTCATTGTTGGAAATTGTTCAAATACACAAAAATGCTGAAAAACCAAAGAAATTGCGGGACCTGAAGGATTTTTCTGAGGAACAGCGGGCAGCTTAACTGTTCAAGACAAACAAGGGACTCATGAACAACTATCACTGAACAACAAAAACAGCTGTGGATCATTAAGGTAACAACACAGTATTATAAATCACTGTAAACTTTTGAACAGGGTAATTTTTAATAAATTCAACTATTATTTTGTGGACTACATGTAAACATCTTTCATGTGAAATACCCTC
Organism: Cirrhinus molitorella; assembly: GCA_033026305.1. Lineage (NCBI taxonomy): Eukaryota > Metazoa > Chordata > Actinopteri > Cypriniformes > Cyprinidae > Cirrhinus > Cirrhinus molitorella. The sequence continues at coordinate 19,666,489 of CM065136.1, read as the reverse complement.
GTATTTTGGTAAAATAATCAACATTTTGCAGTCTCTGCAAGGTGTATGTAAACTTTTGCCTTCAACTGTGTGTGTGCTTTAGACTTATAATGTTAATAGCTGTGAAATTCTGTCATCACAATCAGTGAAATAGTCCACTGCAAGAGGCAGAAATTGCATAACAGAAACATGACTTGCAATAATTACATTGCAATTACACTGCAAGTGCAATTTATTTACATTGCACTAGATTTATTTAAATAAATAAATACTTCATTTTCATATATTTAAAAGAAAACGATGTGACACTCGCCTTCGAGGATGTGCATCCTGACCAGTTCTGACCTCTCTGGCCGACTCCTGATCTTCCTCTTCAGGTAATCCTCCGTCTGCACCAGTAAAAAAGAAAACAAGTGTCAATCAAAGATGACAAGAAAGTGATTTTTGTTTGTTTTTTTCTTTTCTTCAAAAGCAAAGAGATAAAGTCACTCACGCGTGCTCTCTCCAGACTTCTTCTCTGTTCGTGGAAAGCAGCCGGACTCTTCAGTGCTGTGTACAGAACACAGACAGAGTCTTACTTCCTTATGTTCACTCATAGGGTGTACATTTTGGTCATTTTGAATGGCAGGTGCTCAACGAGTTAATTAAGAATGTTTTTAAGAACACCAAAATGCTTCCTGTGTAAACTAAAACACTGTTTGAACAATGACCCAATACATTTTGTGCTTTAACTCAATCCAAGTGTTCACATATATCTATGTACATATGTACGTCATATATCTGTGCCCACCTGTTTCCCTTAATAATTCATATTTGATATTGAGGAACTATATAATGAGAATGAAAAACTCAACATTAAAGGTCATACTAAAAGGTCATACGTGAAAAAAGAGAACATCCCCTTGTATAAGATTAGCTCAAATCACCTGCTGAAAGAACAAAGGCAGTTCAGTGTAATAAAAGCAAGTGTGCATATCCATCTGTCTGAATAACTACACTTGGGAAATCAAAATCAATGTTTTTTGACAGATATAAAATAATACAGTTTTTTTTATAACCCTTTACTTTTACAAAAATGCATTTTTTTGCTAAATAGTTTGCAACTGGTAATCTTAAGAGCAGTGGATCTCAAAGCATGGGGCGGGGTTAAGAAATAAAACAGTAAACACAGTAAACATCCTAAGGATGCAACTTAAAATGGGAGACGAATCGGTATGTGAAAGGGAAGAGAAAAGCCATAAATTAAGTCGCATGGACCCAGACAGGTGCTACTCATTCAAAAGCTAAATGCAGAAAAAATGAGGCACATCTTTCTTCTCAGCTTCACTCAACATGTCTACACCGGACGCTACAGTTGTCGCGCTGCAACAGCTCTACATGGGACGCAACAAAGCTAGCGTTGCAAACATGCTGTCTCTACTGGATGTGGAGCGGCACGACAAATCCCTGACATTAATCTGATGCCTTGTCCTGTTTATGACATACTGACACAAAGTTTAAATGTGCGCCAGATTTTTTTATAGGTTTAAAGGGGGGCAACAACCAAAAAAGTTTGAGAGCCACTGTCTTAGAGTATACCAAACAGGTATATTCCTACATTGGTAGTACTTGTACAGTCCATGTACAGTATATATTTACTAACAAGGACAGTAAACTACACGTGATTGAGCTGTAATATGATGTGATGTAACAGCCAAGATTGTGTAACTAACTTGAAATTTCTGAAACCACAAGGAAGGGTTAGCAATGATCATCCATCTAGTCTCTGTGCAGCAGAGGCTCACAAAAACAAAAGGGTCAGAAAGGTTTCATCAGCATATTTGAATGATTTCAAAAGGATTTAATTATTATAAGGCAAGTTATTTCAAATGCTAATACTATTTTACAATATTACTGCTTGAACTGAGTTTTTGATCAAATAAATGTAGCTTTGCTACCTTAGAGAGCATAATTTCTTTATAATATAAAAAAAAAGATATAAAACTGATATAGATACATAGTACTGATATTTAGTTATATCAAAGCAGTGGGCTTTGAAAAAGCAGAGTTGTGGATAAATGACATTAAAACATTAGGAAATTCGAGGTGAATAAAAACATGGTGAAAAAAATAAAAGCAAGAACTTTACATTGAATATTTAATATTTAATTTAACAATCTTTGATGAAACTACTCTCATACAGCTACGTTAAACAGTGATGAAATCTTATGTGTGCTTATGTGTGCAGCAATGTAAGTATTTTGTCAAGTGCAGTCAATTAATACTGTAACACACAGGTTTAGCACTGTTTAAAGTTAGCCAAACAGTTCATTTTTGGCTTTTGGCTGTCGCTATTTTAAAGAGCAAAGCTAGAGCTGCTAAAGCACTTCCTCCTTCCCACAGAGGCCACATAGACAGCTCAGTGTGAAGACTGCAAATCCTCTTGCCTGATGAGCAGAACACAGAATAAGGAAGTGGAAACAATAGGGGAAGTAGATCCACCTGATAACACAACAACAGGCCCTTTCACAATGACTGTGTGTTGGCAATCAAGAGTCAGTCTTCTATACCACATCTAGAGAACACTCCTATCCATTACTGCCTGCTGGAGGGAGTCTAAAAGCAAAATACATGTTTATGCTGGAATATGCAGCATAATGCATAAACTGGGAGCTCAGTATTTTGGCTTTTGAATGGGTGTTGATTGCTACATACAGTAAGCTTTTTTGAAATATTTCATGATAGTTTCATGCAGAATGAACGGCAGTGAATGTTGCAATATCCTTCATAGTGCCATGAAATACTTGCGGCCATAGCTGCACCACAACAGCAACTTATTGTCATGCCAACAAATGGTACTACAGTCCCATATCAAGAGTCTGCATGTCATTGTGGCTAAATTGTATGTAAGTATTGTCATTATAACTAGTTTTAAATATACAGTCGCCTCCTAAACAAAATTTTTAGACACTCAAATCACACTTAATGTATGAATGTCACTGCATACTAAATATTAATGCAAGTGACGTGAAAATATGATGCTAGATTTTCTCAGGGAGCCATTTTTGCATTGCAGTTCAAAAAGGATTTTCCTGTCAGTATCCACAAGTATAATTTAACACATTAACAATTTGTTTAACTAAATAAAGCCTGACATCACAGTCAGAAAAGTTGTACCTTTTGACAAAATATAAAAGAAAATCTTCGAAAATATGCGAAAAAAAGATCATATTTGTGACCGAGGACCACAAAACAAGTCTTAAGTAGCACAAGTATATTAATATAGAAATGCATTCTTTGGGTCAAAATGATCGATTTTTCTTTTATGCCAAAAATTATTAGGATATTAAGTAAAGATCATGTTCCATGAAGATATTTTGTAATTTTTCTACCGTAAATATTATCAAAATTTAAGTTTTGATTAGTAATATGCATTGCTAAGAATTAATTTGGACAACTTTAAAGGTGATTTTCTCAATATTTAGATTTTTTTTGCACCCTCAGATTCCAGAATTTCAACAAAACCACACATCAACAGAAAGTTTATTTATTTAGTTTTCAAATGATGCATGGTTTCAAAATGACTGGTTTTGTGGCCAAGGGTCACATTTGACCAACCAGGATTTAATGGCTCATAGTGAGAATGTGGAGCTCATACTCGAAGATGAAAATACATCTTCATTTTATTTAGAAGCCAAAACTGAAAAAAATGCAGTTTGGTGCAGACTTTTCTGGTGAGTTCCATGACCTAAAGGTGGAAATTTGTACAATTATTTTACTTGCTAAATAAAGCATAAACTAGACCATGTTGATTATTTGCTTTAACTTCTTCATTTTGCACATATTGTTTGTTTTATAATCTGAAATTTGCATTTGTGCTAGGGCTGCTCGATTATGGCAAAAATCATAATCACGATTATTTAACATGATTATGAGTGGGTCCGGAAGTTTATATGATTGACTAATTTAAAGATAGCAATACAATAGAAAAAAACTGGCAAAAGAATGTTTTTTTTTTTTAATAATGTAATTAATTGAAATGGAAAATAAAATGACATCACTCTAAGAATTAAACATGCTTTGTTTCTTATAAAAACTACAAAAGTCCTTCTGTCAAGAGCAGTGAGTGATTATGTCTTTTGTTGTTTGATTAATATTAAAAGCAAAGACAGCAGTAGAAATATTACCTGTGGCCACTTTAAGAGCTGCACGGATCCAATATACTGTTACACACGTATTTTCACTCTCAACTGTTTATGTTAATTTGAGACAAAACTGACAAAAGCAGCATTTTGACATACATTTGCATGTATTTGACGGTTTAGTTAACATCTTAAGCTAAACGTTCACTTTATTTGTCCGTGTTCTGTTCCGTCTCTGAGCACATACACAGAACAGTGCAAATTCTTTTTCGCACTTTTAAAAACACGACATCAAATAAACATTAAGAAATCAAGCGCGTCCCATTTTGCATGTGAAATTGGGCTTTTATGGAGGAGCAAAAGCGCGCTACTGGAAAGGGGGCGTAATCTGGAGCAATAATCGTTTTGTCTCGATTATTGTATTTTCATAATCGCTTGAAGCTCAAATCAAAATCAAAACTAAATTTCAAATAATTGTACAGCCCTAATTTATGCTGTATTATTATAAATGTCATTAGTCTGAAATTGCTTTATATATTGGAAAGACATTTATACATTGACTTAAGTGCCCACAGACTTTATGAAGAAACTAAATATCCAGCATTCACAAACATTCCCAAAACAAACCTATTAATTCTGTGCAATCTGCTTTTGCTGTGATGTGATGCTAACTAGAAGAGTGAAATCTGACTTACGAGGCATGATTCCTTGGCTGACCAGCTCCTCTCGCGTCCTTCTCTGTTGTAGTTTGAGCTGAAGAACTGCATGGGGAAAGAGGAAAAGGATTCAGATACAGAGAATGACAGATTCGATATTCACATCAAGACAGCTGGAGCCAGATGACTACAACATAGTCAGGACAAGAGCTCGAAAGGGCCCTCTTTCAGTTTCTTTATAACTAAACAGTCAGTGCTTAGGGGAGGGACTGTGAATATTTAGGTTGTTTGGGTGGTTTTTCACACTTCCTGTTTCAGCACACTCAACTACTTTCCTGAATTCAAAAAAGTGCAACTGAGAGGCAATAGGCGTTCTACAAATCAGGAACTTGCGTGCTGGCACAATACACTGAGTAAGTTGCTCAATGATTATAAAAAGGGTGGTGTGTAGACAGCATGAGAGATTTGTTATTATTGCTTTGTTCTGTGAAAAAAAGCCGTTACAGTGCTATTATGTCAAATGTCACGTTGGGAGGGATGTGGCCCGTGAGTATAGATGGCATCCCAGGACGCTTTAGAAGCAAGCGTGCACCTGTCACTCCTGTTACAATGACATCATCACCCACATGGCATTGCTTTGTGTGCACTAGTCAGCTGTTCTGACCTTCATACTCACAACGTCTAGGGAAAAGGAAACCAGAACATCGCCTGTGCATGCCAAGACCTACAAAACACTCATTTTTGCTATATAAACCATAAATAAAATAAAACAAAAAGTTCTATATTGGAATCAATGGCTCCATGAAGAAACTTTAAAGTCCCCATTAAATCAAAATGGAAGGTTTTTTGGCTTTTTAGTATGAATATGTTAGCCATTAGGTTATCTATAAGCTAATGTGCTCTAAAACAATGACAAAATTAGCATTTAGAAGACATAAGCATTCAAAACTTACAGTTTCTAACTTGGATCAACGTATCAGACTCATTTGAATTCTACACAGAATGCTACATTTTATAGCAATATGGGTAAGATTGTGGATGTGTCAAAAAAAGCTTTCCCAGGCACAATGGGTCTGGCCCAATGGCTATTTAAAAAAAAGGAGACATGCTTGACATGTCCCGCCCTGTCTTCCTGTTTCAGTTGAGATTATGTCAACACCAGGCGTGACATTAACTTTTTGCTCACCAGCCACTGTGGCTAGTGGTTTTCCAAAATTACTAGCCACTTATCTTCACCGGCCACAATTTTGTTGTTGGGAAATTATGTTTGATATGACTAAAGTTACTGCCAGCGTTGGGGAAAGTTACTTTTAAAAGTAATGCATTACAATATTGTGTTACTCCCTAAAAAGTAACTAATTACGTTACATAGTTACTTTTTATGGAAAAAAGTTTGATTCTTAGCAAATGTAAAATCCCTTTTACACCAAAATAAAATTAAGTGAATAAGGCTAAGGCTAAAGGAAAAGTAAATTCACGTCTGTACAGTAGAACTGTAGGAAAAGAAAGTTCAACACTACTTAGCAATGAGAAAAAAAGCACAAATGTTAGTTAATCTAAAGTAATTTTTGCTTATTATTACACTGCAAAAAACACTTTTCTTACTTAGATTTTTTGTCTTGTTTCTAGCCAAAATATCTAAAAATTCTTGAATCAAGAAGGATTTTCTAGACAAGTAAAAATCATTGTCTTGTTTTTTTCTGAAAACAAGTCAAAATTAAGTGTGTTTTGGCTTGAAACAAGCAAAATAATCTCCCAATGGGGTAAGCAAAATACGCTCTTGTTAAAAAAACCCTTGTTTTCTGTTTGAAATAAGATTTTCTTTGCTTTCCCCATTGGCAGATTATTTTGCTTGTTCTAAGCAAAAACTCACTTAATTTTGACTTGTTTTCAGAAAAAAACAAGACAATTTTTACTTGTCTAGAAAATCCTTCTTGATTCAAGAATTTTTAGATATTTTGGCAGCAAAGTCACTGGTTAATAAAATAGGACTAAAAACATAAAGGAAACAAGCTTTGGCGTTACTTCTTTGAAATTTTCTTGGAAATTAAAAAGTAAAGCGTTACTTTACTAGTTACTTGAAACAAGTAATATTATTACGTAACTTGCATTACTTGTAATGCGTTACCCCCAACACTGGTTACTGCATACTAAAATCTACTTAAATTGATTTCCAGGTCTTGTTTTTGCCTAACACCTTCCCCTAACCTTATTAAATGCACGCGTCATCTTTCATTTCAAATTCTTATATTTTATTAATAATTTCACTTAATTTAATAAGACACTACAGGGCTGTTTACCAATCAAATAAAATCGGTATTAACAAAATCCACTGCAGAAAAAAAAGCAGCTGAAGCGGCATTTAGATGCGCGTTTAATGAAGCTAAAATGTAGCATGAAAGCATTTACATTGCAAAATTGCAACAGAATAAATAATGTTATGAGCTTGGTGTTTAAAATCATGTTTGTTTATATAAAAATATGAAAAAAGCAAACCACCAATAGGTGGCAGCAAGTGACTCTTAATGAATGAGTCATTGAGACATGCTTTCAAACGATTCATTCAGATGGCTGATTCATTTAAGAATGAAGCCAGTGCCTGTCTTTATGAATGGACCACTGAATCGAAATGATAAACTCAGAAAAGCAGAATCACTTATAACAAAACACTGCTAAATGTTGCTCAGAGATGCATGATTGTACTACTTTCATTAACTAAGTCTATTTCCTAATCTATTAAATTAGTTAATTTTCATTAACTAAACACCGACGCTTGCTTAATGTTGCTTAACTAGGCTATAAGTTATACCGCAGTATGTTTCTTCACACAGTATGTGTGCTGTTGTGTTCATTTGTGTTGATTTTCAATGAGTTTGTCTCACACAGACAGGCTGTGCGATCCTTAACTGGTGTGACCTTGTTACAATCATACATTATCCATTATCAATTGCCATTTACACCAAAAGTAAAACAAATCTTAATCATTCTCGCTGAAATTTTGGTTCTTCCCCAATTCCCTAATTCCTAATTAGATGTTTTATTTAAAAAAAAATGACTTGTCCTGTCAGGCAAGTAAAATTCTCTTTCACTTGCCCCTTCAAAAAATCCACTTTTCCCAGACAAGCATTAATTTTGAGCTATGTTATAAAATTCAACTCGCTAAAATGACTAGTGGGAGTGACCGTGTTACCCGCCACTACTAAAATCCACCCGCATTTGGGTGGTTGGAAGGCGTTAATGTCAAGCCCTGGTTAACACGTAGAATAACACTGCATGTTTCAAAGCACTTCATTTGACCTTTAACATCCAACCTTCCACTGTACAAAACGATCTTTATAGAGGAAAGTATCAAAATGGTTATTTTAAGAACTGTTCATTGAAAGGTTCTTTTGGGAACCCAAAAAGTTTTTTCTATGGCATCATTTGGTGATCACCTGTGAGGATGTGAATCCTGCGTTTTTAAATCAGGGCCCCCTTTTGTCACAAGTTCCTGTAAAATCCCAGAACACCCACTCTGGTTCTCACTTGCAAATTGAATACAAAAAGTTTCGCTATTTCTTCTAAAGTCATCCAATTCCCACTTCATCTTAGCAGCTGTTTTTTTGACCACCCACTCCTTATAGCTCCTCAACACTATTTTTGTACCCACTGAAGGAGAAACACAAGCCCCCTTGCACCTCTTCGAGAACCTGGCCTGATACTGTAAATCAATCAGACACTTTTAAATGCCAACACCCTCTACATCTTCTCTTCGCCAGGCTGGAAAATTCCGTGGGAGACCTGGAAAGTGTGGCGTCAACATCTTGAAACAAAAGGGAGGAAAAGAATCAAATCATACAGACAACTGGGTTAATCCTAGAGCTTGAGTGTCTGGGGTCTTAATTAAACACGCCTCTTGCTGACTGTCCTCAAAGCCCCCGGGCCTGGCACGGTTTACGGGTCAACCGGTGCTCACTCTTGGCTCTGTATGAGCAGCTGGGGTGATCTCACCACTAAGACACTAGAATAATCAGGTCTGATGCGTTAAGACTCAGGATAAACACTAATAAAGCTAAATTCAGTGTATTAAGGTACACACCTGGAGGGTATTCATACTCTATTAAAGCATAAAAACAACAAAGCCCACCTTCTTTGAGACTATGATATGCATGTCTGTCACAGTCCAAACTCTCAGGCATCTTATCTTCATTTGGGATTGGTTGATCCTCAAAAGAGGAAGCATCAATGTGAAGGCAGTGGTTTGTATCTAGCATGTTTGAATCCAGTGTTGAAGTCTCTGCAAATCTCAAAAAAGTCAAGACTGATATTCCATTGGTGGTCCAAAGTGAGTAAGATTTCCGTAGCAGGTATGTTAGTCCACAAAAACGGTATTTACAGCATTTCAAATCACAGAATTGGAGAACAGACAGCTTGAATTCTTCCTCATCCAAAATCTGAATCTCGGTTTCGTCCTTAAAGGTGGATGCAGAGGCTCTGCAGCTGCGTCACGCAGAGGCAGAAAATGAAGCTGAAGCATATAGGTGAGGACGGCAGAGCACAGAGCCTGCTCTGCACTCAGCAGAAGACATTCACAGAACAGTGTGTCTCTCGCCCTCAAACAGAGAGGAGGGTCTGCTGAGTGCCAATGACTGTTCGCTTCAGCTCAGCTGTTGCCTCTCGTTTACACGCTACAATCTGGCAGACCTCCATTCACCCTATCAGCTTTTTCACTGGTTCATTAGGACAGAATATATATATACACACACTAGCATTTAAACGTTTGGTGCAAGTAAGTTTTCCATGCTTTTTAAAAGTCTCTTATGCTCTCTTATGCATTTATTTGATCAGTAATATTGTGAATAATTATTACAAATTTATTTTAATCTAGTTTTAAATGCAATTTATTCATGTGATGGCAAAGCCGAATTTTCAGCATGGGTCTTTAGTGTCACATGATCCTTAAGAAATCTTTCTAATATGCAGATTTTGCTCTGAAGTAACATTTGTTATCAAAGTTTAAAAAAAAATGTGCTGCTAATCATTTTCTTGATAAGTAAGGAAGTAAGATGAGTTTTGCAACAATGTAAAAGTCTTTATTTTGCTACTTTTGATCAAGTTAATGCATCCTTGTTAATTAAAAGTATTTGTTTCAAAAATAGAACATACATTGCTGTTCAAAGGTTTGGAAAAAAGTAAGATTTTGAGTGTTTTTAAAATAAGTTTCTTATGCTCATCATGGCTACATTTATTTGATCAAAAATACAGAAAAAAATCTAATATTATTACAATGTAAAATAAAAGTTTTCTATTATTTAATATACATTAAAATATAATTTATTCCTGTGATGCAAAGCTGAATTTTCAGCATCTTTACTCCAGTCTTCATTGTCACAATATCCTTCAGAAGTCATTCTAATATGCTGATTTATTATCAGTGTTGATAAAACATTTTTTTTTAACCTGTGATAAATTTTTCAGGATTCTACGATGAATAAAAAGCTAAAAAGAACAGCATTTATTTAAATAAAATAAAAATCTTTTGTAACAATATAAACTACAGTTGAAACATTTTGGGTCAGTAATTTTTCATTCTTTCTTTTTTTAATTCAGCAAGGATGTGCTAAATTGATCAAAAGTGATAGTAAAAAAGACTTTTTCTAGAAGGCAATTTCTATTAATTCTATTTTGAATAAATGCTGTTTTACAAAACATTTGAATAAAATACTTCTTATTCAAAGAATCCTGAAAAAAAGAATCACAGTTTCCAAAAAAAAAAAAAAAAAAAAAAAATTAAGCACCACAACTGTTTCAAACATTGATGATGATAATAATAATAATAATAATAATAAATTAGCATATTAGAATGATTTCTGAAGGATCATGTGACCCTGAAGACTGGAGCAATAATGCTGAAAATTCAGCTTTGCATAACAGGAATAAATTATATTTGAAAGTATACTAAAATAGAATACAATAATATTAAATTGTCATAATAATATACAATATTGCTGTTTTTTCTGCATTTCTGACCAAATACATGCAGCCGTGATAAGCCTTCTTTAAAAACATTAAAAAAACTTTTGAGCGTCAGTGTACAACATACATAAACATTTTTGAACAGTAGTACAGTAATACATACATTTTGTGTCATATTTTTAAGAATTACATAGACCAAAAGTAATTTAAAACAAAGTATATATGGATTCTTTCAATTGTTAGTGCTCCTATTTTTAAACAAAAACAATGCAGTTTTCATAGGCCGTTTCTCAATATGCGTTCTTGCGTCCTTGTGTTCTCGCTCAACGCCATCATTAACCGTCAAAGTTCAATTCCAGTACACAAGAACGCAATTACAAAGGACACATGAAAGTGCCCGGATGCGTTCTTAAAACCGAGGATGCATCAAATGCAAACTTGAGAGAATCGAACTGTTAGAAATCCCAGAAGACGCTGCAGGCGGGTGACGTATGGAAGCCTGTAAGCTTTAAACTACTCCGTCTCGCTTAAAAGATTCCCGCTGCAAGTGAGCAAATACGTGACGGCTCATAAAAGTAAACATTTGTCATTTTGTTTTGCATTATTTTAATGACGTAAGAAAGAGTGCTTTTTTCACAAATACATGGTGTTATGGCATTTGTTTGTATTGTTATTGTGCATTGCGTGCTGCTTGTCTTGTCAGATGAACAGCAAGAACAGCGCATCTCAATTCTCACAAAGACGCGTTCTGTGTTCTCGCGTCTTTCCGAGTTCGTTCTTTCAAGGAAACCTGGCAAGACCGGTCTCCATGAAAACACAAGTCCGTTCTTTGCGTTCATGGAATTGAGAAACAGCCAGAATCAGTAACAACACTTTTGTTTATATACAGACCAAAAAAATTCTTCTTAGTTCTTTTATAATACGTTCACAAACTACATGCTTCTAAAAGTGTTTTTTGCATCCACAAGTGAACAAAATCAACTGCAAAAAAAAATAAAAAAATTCCAAACAACTCTCACATATGACATGCTAAATAAAAAATTCCGAACAACTCTCACATATGACATGTTAAATAAAAAATTCCGAACAACTCTCACATATGACATGTTAACAAGCTAACAGTTCATATTTCACAAGGTATTACAAAAAAAATGTTCACATCGCTCTCAGAAATGGTGTCATGCAGTGCTCCTGGGAATCACAGTGACATGAGCAGAGAGAGTGAAAGGAAGGAGGTCACAGAAAGAATGTAGGTCTCCTTTGACCTTTCCTTTCTTACTGGCAGATAATGTACAGGAGTTTGCCTGTCAGGACTTGACAGGCTCACATACATCACACATGTTGGACTGCTGGCAAAACCCCTCATCCCCCCAACACCCGGGTCCTCTCTCAGTTTTAAATAGTAAGGCCAGCTGGCCAGAAGGCTCTATATTCAGCTCAGTATCACCTGTGCAAGCACTAGATAGGGTTACCCACTGCTATCCCAGCGCTACAGCTCTTGCAAACATGACTCACACACATTTTCACAAACATGAAACGCACACAAAAACAGAATTCCAGAACGCAAAACACCAAAGGATAGTGACTGAAAATGTGGATAAAGTGAATGCTAATCACTTAAAGGAATGGCTCACCTAAAAATAAAAATTCTGTCATGTACTCACACACACATGTTGATCTGAACTGTATGACTTTATGAACTCATTAACTGTTTTTATACAATAAAGTCAATGGTGTCCAAAATAACATCGGAACAAAAAAAGGTTTTGTGATTCACAGAAGTAGGTCAAACTGTTTTAGAATGACATAAAGGTGAGTAAATGACGACAGTGTCATTTTTGTTTAAACTATCACTTTAAGAAGACCTGTGTGCAGGAAAAATTTAGATCACTCAGTATTTAATAAACATCTTCCGGCCACTGTATATTGCGTTCAGATCGAATATGCTAATGTAAACAGTCATCTAATCTTTTCCATATTATAGGGAAATGAAGACCACAGACTCCCCAGAGACAAAAACATTACCGTGATCTGCTTTTAGCCCACGAGCTCATCGCCGTCATCATCACTTGTTGGGAATTCATAGCAGTTGAGGCTCATGTTGTCACTAACCACAAGGGCCCAGCACTGCGAAGTGCAGAATGACCACAGAGGAAGTCTACTACCAGCCTATGGCTCATAAGCTGTCACAATGAGCAAAACACCAACTTTATCAATAATAATCAAGTCATAGTTCACCGGGCCCTCAGACAGATCAAAAACACCCAAATGAGTAATGACATGTAGATTTATTACATGCAATGCAAATAAACCTGTCAGAATCATTGTTGGTTGATCTTTATTGGCCAAAGGTTAACTTAGGGTGGAGCACCAAACTGATTTTTGCAGCTGCCACATCCGCTTTTATATTTACAACATTATTTTAGGTTGTTCCATAGCAACCTCTAATTATTTTGAAACACATGTTTAAAGTCATGAGAAACTTTTCATTTTCACTCTTCTTTTAACCGTTAAATATTCGGACCGCATCTCCTGTTATTTTCCTTTCTGTTTTCAATCACCCACTTAAACACACCATCAATGTTACTTCATTTCCAGCACTAGCCAGAAAAACAGGCCCTAGCGGACTAGTTTTCATGCTGTCTATATTTCTACAATGACGCATGGGATTGCACTGCCATATAGTCATCGAATTGATATCCACACGAGAGCTAGACGCAGAAAACAGGATTATACAACTAATCTCCTCAGTTTGTTTCAAATTGGACTCCACTAACAAGTTTTCAAATGAGTGAAAATCTGAAGGAATGAGAAACGGAGTATACAGAAAATTAGGCCAACTGCCTGATGAGAGTAATCTAAGCTGCTGAAGGGACGTTAGATTGAGCTCAGCAAATGAGGTTATGCGAGGAATGAGAGAGAGTCGAGTGAAAAAGAGAGGTTTGTGTCCAAGCTCTCCTGTTTTTGTGAGCCTGTTACATAACAGCCTTCTGAACTCATTTCATCCAAAGCTTTCCACCTCCTACCCTACTTTCCAGCATCTCTGCAAATCATGACTCTTGTTTTTATTGTGTTTAACATTCTCACATGATGTTCCATCCTGCAGTTACAGATGAAACAAATGGCATTTTGTTCTATTCCATAGTTTCCTTAGAGCTGATTTAACCCTGTAAAGCCTACTGCAGGGGTAGGCAATGTCGGTCCTGGAGTGCTGCTGTCCTACAGATTTTAGCTCTAACCCTAATCAAACACACCTGAAAAAGCTCTGTAGGACATCGGCTCTCCAGGATCGACGTTGCCTACCCCTGGACGACTGAATAATATGTAATACACAAATTTACATGCTTGCTTTTTTATTTTTGAAACTGAATTGAAGCAACATCATTATTTAGAAAAAATACTGTAAACTGTGAGGGTCAAAAATTCTACATCAGGCTTCTGAGGAGCATTTTATGGCAGCCCGTTTCCGCCACTGAATAAAGAATAAAAAAAAGGTAATTGTGATCTCACAATTTGGACTTTTTCCTTGCAATTGCGAGTTTACATCTCAGAATTCTAGCTTTTTTTCTCAGAATTAAGATAACTTGCAATTACAAGATATAAACTCTGATTCTGACTTTTTTTTCCTCAGAACTGTGTGATGTAAACTCACAATTGTGAGTTATGAAGTCAGAATTGCTGGATACAAACTTGCAATTGCTAGAAATAAAGTCAGAATTGCGAGTCGGAACCATAAACAAAGTCAGAACTCATAACGTCCAATTCTGAGAGGGAAAAAAGACTGATATTTTCTCAGAGCTGCGATTTAATATATTACAATTCTGACTTAACTCACAAGTGCGTGTTATAAAGTCAGAACTACAAGATATAAACTTGCAAATGTAAGAATAAAATCAGAATTGCCTGTTTATATCTTGCAATTCTTTTTTTTTCTTGCAATTGAAAGGTCATATCTTGCAATTTAGTCTTTTTTCTCAGAATTGCATGATATAAACTCGCTATTGTGAGATATAAACTAGCAACTTTTTTTTTTTTCGCAGTTGCGAGTTAATGTCCAATTCTGAGGAGAAAAAAAGACTCATATTTTCTCAGAACTGTGAGTTTATATTTAACAAGTCTTACTTGTCAAAGTCAGAATTGCAAGATATAAACACGCAATTCTAAGAAAAAACTCAGAATTGCGAGTTTATATCATGCAATTGTATTATTTTTAGCAATTCTGAGTTTGTCTCGCAATCGTCTCGAGTTTATATGACAAAATACTAAGAAAAAAGAATTGCAATTTTGTATTACACAATTCTGAGGAAAAAGAAAGTCAGAATTAAGAGATATTAAAAAAAATGTAAACTCCCAATTAAAGTTTTTTTTCTCTCGCAGTTGTGAGTTATAATGTTCAATTCTAAGGGGAAAAAAGATTGATATTTCCTCAGGACTGCGAGTTTATATCATGCAATTCTGACTTAACTTGAAATTGCATTATAAATTCAGAACTGCGAGATATAAACTTGCAATTAAAAAAAAAAAAAAAAA
The DNA here is from genome assembly GCA_033026305.1 of Cirrhinus molitorella. Classification (NCBI taxonomy): domain Eukaryota; kingdom Metazoa; phylum Chordata; class Actinopteri; order Cypriniformes; family Cyprinidae; genus Cirrhinus; species Cirrhinus molitorella. Next base: position 19,651,248 of record CM065136.1, on the reverse strand, counting down.
AATCAAAATTGCTTGTTTATATCTCGTAATTCTGCAAGTTTAGATCTTGCAATTCTGATTTACTTTTTTAGAATTGCATGATATAAACTCGCAAATCTGAGTTGTAAAGTCTGAACTGCAGTATATAAACTCCCTATTGCTAAATATAAATTCGCAATTCTGACTTTTTTCTCACAGTCGCGGATTATAATGTCCAATTCTGAGGGGAAAAAGACTGATATTTTCTCAGAATCGCATATCACAATTATTACGTTTAATATTGCCGCAAACGGGCTTCCATAACATTCATTTATCTCTCAGTCATCATTGGATTGCATTGTATTATGTGTTTTGAATAAAAAAACAGAGCTTTGATCAAAAAACTAAGCATTTAAATATCATTAGTCATTAGTAATATTTCATGTTATGCTTTACAGCAGGGGTGGGGAACATTGATCCTGGAGGGCCACTGTCCTGCAGAGTTCAGCTCCAACCCTAAAAAAAAAAAAAAAAAATGCCTACCTGTATCCTGAAGACCTTGATTGACAGCAGCGGCCCTCCAGGATCAAAGTTTTGCACCCCTGCTTTACAGGCTGAAACCATGCACCATGTCATAACCAGAAGTGACACAATAAAGCAATAAAACATATCTGCACAATAAAAGAAATTGCACTAATACTAATAAAACTAAAATTAAAATTAATACTACATTATTAAAAAGCAGCTTCTGTTATTTGTTACTGGACAGGTCACAAAAAAGCAAAATCAGGTAGTCTCCAATTCAGATTATTGTGGCACACTGCATAGGAGTTTGGCATTCAGTGCAGAGGAACTGTTTGTTGCAGTAAATTTGTCACAGTGTGACTGTTTAGGACTATTTAAATAATTGCTATGAAACAATGCACATTCTTTTTAAACTTGAAAAATCACTGCACTAACGCCTGAGTATTTAAACCTGGCTTGTCACGACTTGTTAGCTTGTTAAGGGAGAGTCACTAAGTTATGTCACACTGATCATTAACTTCTGTATCCTTTCTAAATGTGTCACTCTATCCAAACACAGATAGAGTGTACTGTTTTTGTTACTTTCACAGGGAATTAATGAGAATCATAGGAATATTCAGCAAATTCTGATTTTAACTGACATTATCTGTTGGAAATTGTACAGAAAGATTTCAACAGGATACAATTTGGTCAGAGACAAAAGGTTATTTTTGTATATAATCATGTGCAATCAATTTACAACCGTTGATATGTGAATGAGTCAGTGGATGCTATCAATTCAGCCATAAAGCTGGTATCGCAAGAACAGACAAAAAGCAACTGATGGGAGTGGTTCCTCATGTCCCTGTGTTTATGTCCAGAAGCTCCAACATAAACAATAAAACTAAATGATATGCATTTATAGGATCAATATCACTTTAGATAACAGTGGAGATTTTTACATTTTTAAATCAGTAAATATATAATATTGTAAAATGTTATTACAATTTTAAAAGATTTGAAATTTAAATATGCAATATTCAAAAAGATTCAAAATATAAATAAAATGCTATTTATCAGCCAAATCTGAATTTTCAGCAGCCGTTACTCCAGTCTTCAGTCTGACATTATCTTACAACTAGAAATGTGGATCAGATTATAATTAAAGTTTAAAACGTTAATGATTTAATTACATAAAGTTAATGTTTACCACCACTCAAAGGATTTTTTGTTTTTTTTTAAAGAAGTCTCTTCTGCTCACCAAGCCTGCATTTATTGACCCAAAGTACAGCAAAAACAGTACAATTTTGAAATAGTTTTACTATTTAAAATATTTTTAAAATGTAATTTATTTCTGTGACCAAAGCTATATTTTCAGCATCATTACTGCAGTCTTCAGTGTCACATGATCCTTCAGACATCATTCTGATTTGCTGTTCAACAAACATTTATTATTATTATTATTATTATTATTATTAGCAATGTTTAAAACAGTCGAGTCCTCTTTTTCAGGATTCTTTGATGCATAGAAAGCTCCAAAGATTAGCATTTATCTGAAATTAAAAAAGAATAGAAATTATATATTATAGAAATTAATATTTTTATTTAGCAAGGATGCTTTAAATTGACCAAAAGTGATGATAAAGTCATTTATAAATGTTACAAAAGTTTTGCATTTCAGATAAATGCTGTTCTTCTGAACTTATTAATAATAATAGTTAAATATTATAATAATAAATATATTAATAATAATAGATGTTTTTTTGAGCAGCAATTTGGAATAATAGTATGATTTCTGAAGGATCATGTATTATTCTGCTTTTAAATCACAGGAATAAATTACATGTTTTAAAAAATATTCAAATAGAAAACTTGTTTTAAATATTAAAAATATTTCAAAACTTTTTGCTGTACTTTGGATCAAATAAATGCAGACTTGGTGAGCAGAAGAGACTTCTTTAAAAAAAAAAAAACATTAAAAATCTTACTGTTCAAAAACTTTTGACTGGAAGTGTATGAAGAGTTCAGATGCAAAAGCCTCTAAATCCATTTGATGTCTTTCTTTTAAAAATGCATTTTTATCTATGGTTTCTATGCAAGTGCAGGTATTTCTGATTGGGCTGAGGCTGGTATTTTAGCGATTTTTAAGTAAAAGTATTTGATGGACGCATAATATGTGTCGAGAGCATCACTCAGTATCATCATCTCATTTTTGATCAAACTGCTTTTTGCTAGTTTTGCATCTTAACTCTTCTTATGTATTTGTGTGAAATCAATGAGAGTTTGGTTGTTGGGTTTGCTATGCAGATGTGGTGCATTGGAACAAGCAAACAGCACTGTGGATGTCTAGCTGACAAAGCACTTTTCATAGCTGAGGGACATGAGTGCATTATTGGTTCTGGCATACTGCACTTGAGCAAATCAGATAAATCAAAGCAGCTAAACTGATGTAATCTTATAAAGGCCACTTTATTACCAAAAGCTCTGTCTGTGCCTGCAAGTACACGCTTCTTTCTTAACAACAATGCCAGAGAATTCTAGGAAGCTTCCTTGTTCCTGAAATACCCATTTATCCAGGTGTCAGCCTTGTTTTCATTTAATCATCTTCATCACCACGGTAAGCATGGTGTGTTTTCCAGTGTTATGATTTACCTGACCTGTTAGTATGCAAGATAGAAGATGCCTAGATAAACCAAGAGGCTGCTGGAGGATTAAGGCCAGCTGTAAGTCGTGTCTATTCAATGCAAAGCAACAGCTCTGTTTTCCTCCCTCCATCCTGTTATGTTCAGGGCCTGTGTAAGCATGCTGGAGTCAAACTTGGCAAGCGGTCCTAAAATGTTACATAACATAGAAAACCACAGAGCAACCCAGAGACAGTCAGCGCAAAACCCACAGCAGAGTAACTAGGCTCTAGAAAGCAACAATGATGCAATTTGACATGCAAACCATACATTTTCACAGGACCAACTGTCTAAATCTTGACCATTTATACCCAAAAATCACTGTTAGCTGAAATTAACTATGGCAGTGGGACTGAAAACAACCTGAGAGCTTTGATCCATCAGTTGCACTTAAAAAGCAATTTTAGTATCTCATGGCGACTGGTACCGAAACCACAAAAACTCAACATAACTGTTTTTTTATCCAATATCTCACATCAAGGCACCTCTATCTGAAGGAGTAAGCCCTCACAGATAATCAATCACTCTTTACGCTGACTTTTGCCAGGACTCTGTCAAACCTCCTTATCCAGGATCTGATTTATAAAACGGCATCAAACATGGTAACTAGTGTATGCTTCCTTGTCTTGTTGACCCAGGCTTTCTGTCCCAAATGAGTCTGTTCTTTTCTTCAAGGTTCTGAGCTCCACTGCCAGACCTCAGGGAGAAAACAGCTGGTTTTAACAACAGAGAGAGGAAAAACTCCTATCCATCATTGACACATCCCACCCCTTACAGCTGGAGCAATTCCAGGGTGGGCTCTCCAAATATCTGTTTCTATGGTGTATAATTCTGGGGAATTTCACTATGAAAGCAATGAAAAGAGAAGTAAGTAGTACAAGTAAGTGTGCTTTGGCACTCTGGAGTGTTTAGGGGGGTGTGTCGCAAGCAAATGAATGATTTTTAGGACTGTGTCTTTGTGAGTTTTATGCACAAAAGAGTATCCTAATAAAGTTGTGATGCTCAGGACATTTGAGTCCAACCTGGGTCATGTCATGCTCATGATTAACAGTGCTCATAATTTACCAAAACTAAAGCTGTTAAAATGGCTTTTGTTAACTGAAATAAAGCTGAAATAAAATAATAATAATAAAAAAATAATCTAAAATAAAATGTAAAAAATGCTAAACTAACAAATAAATTAAGCTGATTTACTAATACTTAAAAAAAGAAAAAGACAGAAAAAATAAACTAATGAAAATGTCAAAAGTAAAACTATTAAAAGTTCATTAAAATGAGAACTGAATTATGCTAATATACAGAATTATATTATACACACACTTTCAAAAAAAACACTCTTTATAAAAAAACCCTGATAAACTCGTAAATAAAAAAATAAGCCAAATTACTAAAACGTAAAAATAAAATTTAAAATTTAAAAAGGTAATAAACAAGACAAAAGTAACATTATTAAAACTTAAAATAAAATGAAAACTGATTTATATAATTTTGTATAATCTATTAGTAAATATACATACATAAAATTAAGTAAGTAAATGACTAAAACTTAAAAAAAAAAAAATTAAAAAGGTAATAAAGACAAAAGTAACTTTATTAAAACAAATTAAAATGGAAACTGAATTATACAATTTTGTATAATCTATTAGTAAATATACATACATGCATTAAATTAAATTATTAAAAAATTGAATTATTTTTTAAATAAAAAACTGATAAATATAAATAAAAAAATAAGCTAATAATACATAGATAGATAGACAGATAGATAGATCTAGTAACACTATTAAAACTTAAATTAAAATATATATTTTTTTTATTTATACATACTGACAACCTCCCAAAAAATAATAAATATTATTTTTTAATAATAAAAAAACTGATAAACTGGTTACTGTTAAATAAAAAAAGTTGTCAAGACCGTTCATAAGTATATTTGTAGCAATAGCCAAAAATGCATTGTATGGGTCAAAATAATGTATTTTTTTATGGCAAAAATCATTAGGATATCAAGTAAAGATTACGTTCCATGAAGGTATTTTGTAAAATTCCTACCACAAAAATCTCAAAACTTATACAACTTAATATTGTCCTATCCTAGCAAATCAATTATCAATTTAAAGCTTATTTATTTAAAAATAAATTAACCTTATGACTGGTTTTGTGATCCAGGGTCACATATAATGAATATTCATGGGGAATAATTAACCAGTCACATTCCACAACGATTTGATTAATCCAGTATTTATCTGAAAACCAAAGCCCAGTTATTTTCCATATACACAAAAATGTTTAACATCTTCAATAGCTAAAAACCAAGTCAAATGCTTAGGCTCAGGAGAAAGTAAATGTTGTGGTTTAGTGAGACTTCAATTCAAACAGCAATAAATCCTGTGCAGGACTTCACAAACAGCAGGCTTAAACAAAGTTGTTAAACCTCAACCACGGTTACCACACCTCAACATGACTTCATTCACATCAGCAAACATCTAACATAAAAAAATAAAGAAATAAAAATCCAAATGTGTAATTACCTGAATGTATGGCCATATCCTTCCAGTGCAGAAGGATACAGATACAATTACTGCCACACTTTATTAATCCATTTCAAGACCGGACAACACAACAAGCTGAATAAAGTTGAATGATTGAACTCCAGGCTGTTCTGCCGAGAGATAATTCCCGCAGTAGATCCAAGAACTTCAGGGTGTGTCTATGTGCCCCTCACCTTCCTCCGCTCCGCGCCGGCGTGTGTGAGCACGCCCTACAGATGTGGGTGTGTTAGCACAAGTGTTTGTGTCTATGTGAGCCAGTTTCTTCCTTATTACTGCTTAAGTGCTGCTTTCAGGCTCGGCTTTCAGCTGTGTTGAGCAACTGCTAGTTTTCCTGCTCCTTGAAGCCATTTTTTTTTTCATTCCAAGAGAGAGGGGAGGAGGGACAGGAACTTTGTGTCCTGATTTGAGGTCACTCTTTACTATAGAAGTAAAAGTGTGTGAACTACAAGCCAGAAACTGAAGCCAAAACACATTCCAGGTTACCTTTTGCCCCCCCCGTCATTCTCCTGACCGCATGCTTTTTGAGAGGCAGGATTTCTGCTCTGTACACAAAGTTATGCAATCAAGTGTTCAGGACGGCTACCCAACACGCGTCCTTCCTCAAGCCTCTGCTTCCTCGTCCAAACTTCTTAACTTCAAACAGTTCGAAGTGATTACTTAAGTTGTATATTGTTCATTTTGACAACTGTTGCTTGAATTTCCAAGACTACCATGTAGAAAAACTACCTCCAAACTCACTTTGTTATTTGTTCATGTATTGTCTTGCTACATGTGGCTTGCCAAAATATAAATTCTTGACCAAATGGAAACTTCCATACAAACTAGGCTAAAACAGACAAAAATACATTCATTCATTATGTCTACTTTAAATATGAACTGCAATTCTGGATCCTATTTTCTACCTCAATATAAATTCAATTCCAATTCAGGAAATTAACTGCAATTTAAAGAGCATTTTAAATTCAATTCTCAACATAATTTTACAATAACATCAAGCTCCTTTTTTTTTTCTTTTTTTTAAATTTTGGGAATGTCACTCGCAATTCTAAGAAATAAAGTCATAAACTCAAGATATAAACTTGCAATTCTGACTTTTTTTCCTCATAATTGGGTGATATAAATTTTCAATTGTGAATTATAAAGTAAGAATTGCAAGACAAACTCACAATTCTGAGAAATAAAGTCACAATTGCGAGTTATAAAGTCAGAATTGCAAGATACAAGCTCAAAGATATGATATAAACTGAATTCTGACTTTTATATTTATAAAAGTTTATAAAGTCAGAATTGCAATATAAACTCAATTCTGACTTTTTTTCTCTGAATTGTGTAATATAAACTCACAACTGTGAGTTATAAACTTATAATTCTGACATTTTTTCTTATAACTGAGAGTTTATATCTCGGAATTGTGACTTGCAATTGTAAAATAACACACTGTAAAAAAGAATTTGATGAGTCAACTTAAAATAATTTGTTACTTGGCTGCCTTAAAATTTTTCAAGTTCAGTCAACTCAAAAAAAGTTTAGTCAACTTAAAATGTTACGTTTTACAACTTAATTCTAAGAAAAAAGTCAGAATTGTAAGATATAAACTCGCAACTGCGAGAAAAGACATCAGAATTTCGAGTTTTTATCTTACAATACGGACTTTATTTCATGCAATTGTAAGTTTCTATCATGCAAGTCTGAGAAAAAAAGTAAATTTCTATTCATGTTTGAATTCAGATAACAATACTTCTCCACAGACAGTGAGTTTGCGAAATATAAGCTTAGAAGGATAGTTCACCAAAAATTGCAATTACCCCATGATTAACTCACTTTCAAGCCATTCTAGATGTATATGTATACAACAGAGATTACGGTTTCTAAAGTTTTAAACTCATCTCAGAAGGCCTTTAATAAAGGGTTACTCCACCCCCAAAACGTAAATTGTTGTCATTAATCACTAACCCTGAAAATAACACTGTTAAGGCCCAGAAATTCATTTTGGAGAGTATCCACTGGACACAAACAGGGTATGCTGTTCTCTGTGAGCCACAGCACACAGATATATTATTTTATGTTTATTTATGCTTTGATTCGAATGAAAACAGTGTATCCACGTGACGCGGCTGACAGAGAACAACGTACGCTGTTTGTGTCCAGTAGATACTCTCCAAAATGGCACTACGGTGACACGGAGGAGACGAATGGGTTGAATACATTTTTTTTTTGTTTTCTTTGTGTACAAAAAGTATTCTCGTAGCTTAGTAAAATAATGGTTGAACCACTGATGGCAGATGGACTATTTGACAACGTCTTTCATACTTTTTTTGGTCTTGACAGTGTTATTTACTTGGCAGTCAACGGGACAGTCACAAAGCTCCCGATTTTCATCCAATATATCTTAAACGAACAAAGCTTTGGAACGACATGTGGTAGGTGATTAATGACAAAAAATTTATTTTGGGGTGGAGTAACCTTTTAACCCCCGGAGCCATGTAGAGTACTTTTTTATGAAGAATGGATGCACTTTATTGGACTTCCAAACCTCAACAGCCATTCATGAAGCTTAAAAGAGCCAGGAAATTTTTTTAATATAACTCTGAGTGTATTCGTCTGAAAAAAGAAAGTCATAAACACAGAAGAAAGTAAAAAATGGGGTGATTTTCATTCTAGGGTGAGCTATCCCTTTAACGCTATTTCAGCCAAAGAAACAACATTTATGAGACAGTTAATATCGGATTTTGTTGCAGCATTTGTGTGATTATGTGATTGTGGCCAGCAGTTTTTGAGATTTTAGGATTTCACCATTCATGCAGATAGGACTTGATCTTGGATTCCTGAAATAGCTTCCCAGAGGCGTTGCAAATATGGCTGCAGAGTGAACAGACTTTCCTTGAAAGAGACTTTCTTTTTTCAGAGTTGCTGTTAACAGTAAACTGATCTGATGAATATCGGTTTCAGCGGTTATTTTTGTCTAAAATTATTATGCTGTAAAAAACAGTCTGTGCATCCCTATATACTTGCATGCAAAAGCCATCATTGTTTTACACATGCCTTCTGTTTTGTGCAGAAGAGAGAGATCCTGCATTAACATGTTTGTTACTACCATCTAACCCTCAATGAAGTGCAGCTCGGGGGGCTGAAGACTGAAAGAAGGGAGTGGTGACTGCAGGCCATGAGCTTCTGAGGTGCTGTTACAAGGGAGTTTAACTCTTTATTGGCATTCCTGCAATTCTGGAATGGCAGAGTTACAAAAACAGCAACAACAACCCACCACTCACCTACATACCACAACAAACCTTGCATAATAACATCCCACAGATTTTTCAGAATAAAAATGTAGCATCCCCCGTCTGGAGTGAAATCACAGCTTGCTGCAGCGTCTGCCTGTTTTCCAGCAAGCTCTGTTTAATCTTCACTTCTCTAAACCGTCCTTTCCTCTAAGCTTCCTGAAGTCGAACAGAGCGTCTGCTGTATATCAGAGAGCTGAACGGACACACTTTGAAGTGTCCTTCTGCATGTCACACAGATTTAAAGGGTTAGTTCACCCAAAAATGAAAATTACCCCATGATTTACTCACACTCAAGCCATCCTAGGTGTATATGTTTTTTTCTTTTTTCAGGGTAATACAACTGGATTATATTAAAACATGTCCTGGCTCTTCCAAAGCTTTATAATGGCAGTGAATGGGTGTTGAGATTTTGAAGCAAAATAAAGTGCATCCATTCATCATAAAAAGTACTCCACACAGCTCTGGGGGATTAATAAAGGCCTTCAGAAGTCAACCGATGTGTTTGTGTTAGAAAAATATTCATATTTAAAATTTTATAAACTGTAATCTCTAGTTTTCACCAACTGTCGTAGGGCTGCACGATTAATCGAAGTGAAATCGCAATCGGGATTAATCGAAAGCTGCGATTGTCATGCGTATCTTTTAGAAAAGCACTGTTCTGTGTTTAGTAAATCTTCATCCGAAGGCCAGAGGGCACTCTCATTCTCATGCAGAAACTCAAAATACACCAGAAGAAGAGAAATAGAAACGCATCTTTGCTATTGCTGCAGCTAAACAAGATTTAACTGCTGTCATTGATTCAACGTGACTAATAAACCCACGACTATAACAATATATGGTTTATCTGACTTCTTCTCATTATAATTGTCCTTATAATGCAGTATATAATAATGCAATGCCTTTATCACTGCTTATACTATTCGTGCTTTATTCTGTGTAAATAGCTATACTATCTTACAGAAAGATTTATTTCAAACACTCGACTGATATAAATATTATAATATGAAGTGAGTTTGGAGTCAAAACGTTATTAAATGTGATATTTTCACATGCTTTCAGGTGTAGCAGCATGTCTACACAAGAGCCGTAGTTCACTGAGAAGCTACGCAAACAGCTGTCATTATCGCAAATGATTTCTTTCAATTTCATAATCGCCCGATTAAATCGTTTGCGATAATGAACGCGATTCAGCGTATCTTTTCTGTGAAGTACGGCTCTGTGTAGTACATGCCGCTCCACCCAAACACAGGTGCTGGAGATTTACTGCTGATTATACAACCGGCTTCACTGACAACATGCGCATGCCAATCGCCTTCGATTAATCGTGCAGCCCTAAACTGTCGTATGCGCATTCACAAGAGAATGGCTTTCCAGTAGAAGATGTAGGATGCATGCGTCTTTTTATGATGGATGAATGCACTTTTTTGGGTTTCAAAACCTCAACAGCCATTCACTGCCATTATAAAGCTTGGAAGAGCCAGGACATTTTTAATAAAACTCAGATTGTATTTGTCTGAAATAAGTCATGTACACCTAGGATGGCTTGAGGGAGAGTAAATCATGGTGTAATTTTCATTTTTGGGTGATCTATTCTTTTAACAGGCCATTTCATTTTCAATAATGTACTTCCTTGACACCCTACTCCCACAGGACCTAAATATTCATTACTTTATTTAAAAAAAACTGTGCATTACATAACTTGAATCAGAGACCTGCACAATGCTTATGACTTTGGACTTTTTTCTAGAATTTCCTTGTTCACGAATGCCACATTTAGCACACACATGCACAAAAAAAACTGACTCATAAATCAGCACTGCAAATGAATAGAGGAACAAAAGGAAGGAAAAATAGAGTCCACAAAAATGAAAAAAATGCCAAAAGGCATCATGGTTTTGAACACCTTCCATATTTTCAATGTAAACAATGTCCAAAACAAATAAATAAATAAATAAATAAAGCACATAATGCTATTTTCTTCCATTTCACGCCACCCAATGTCTCTTAGTGGAAAGAAACTGAAATAATGGCAACTGCATGAGACATTCTCTTTGTTTTTGTTGTCTCCTGTTGAGACTTGTACGTTTCTGCACATACAAAATTGTAACATTGTGACTGATCTAATTACGTCATTATTGTGTGCTAAATCTAATTAGAAAATCATCCTATATTTACATCCACAGAACATATGCTGCTGTACATCCTGTTGTTATCAGAGACATTACAACTCCACACCACTAAATTCTACCATCATTCTTCATTCATGAAACAGTCTACCTCTACAAAGAAAAGAAGTAAATCCTATTACATGGTACTTTCCACCTTATGTTGCAATGTACAAGTAAAATATAAACACCACTGCATTTGAACATTAGGGCTGTCTCTAAGACAGCATGCATATGGCGAAATAAGTTCTCTTTCACTGCTGGTTGCGTTTTAACAACTTGAAAATCACTTGTTTTTAAACCACAATGCTTAAGTGTGCAAACTATACATTTTCGTGACCACATAGCACAGCAACGTCACATGACTGAGCATGTATCTGCGATAGAGACAATAGTTGAAAATCTCTACCGGTGAACAAATGTTTACAGATTAATCATGTCTACTGGTATATCGCCCACCCCTAATGGGATTTTAGAAGAAGCTAATGAAAGGTTTAAAAAAATTGATTTCAGAACACTTGGAGTATAGTACATGATTTGTACATACTACATACAGATTTGCTGTGAATTTAATTAACAAGCTCTTGATTTGAATTCTTTTGCTCATCTTTGATGAATAAAAGCATTAAAAAAAATTACTGATCCTAAGCTTTTGAATGATGGTTATAAGTTTTTATATATAAGTTTTAGGCCACTAGTATTTTCACCAATAAAAGTTAGTTATTTCAATTTTTTGCTGTAGTGTGTCAATAGGAAATATCAGTTTACATTTCCAAATATTCATTTTTGCCATTAATTGTAATAATCAAGTGAGACTTTTGCTTGCACAAGGAGTCTGACAACATCCAGTGCTCCACACAGAGATCTGATCTCATCATCATTCAGTCTGTCTGGAATGACATGAAGAAACAGAACAAACTTGGACTAAATCCAGAATGGCAACGTCTTCAAGATGCTTCAAGAAACCTACCTGCAAAGCTACAGTACTGTTAAGAGTTTTAGGCATTTTCTTTAACAGTTAACTTCTATTAACTAAATGACATTAACATTTGGTGTGACCATCCTTTGCGTTTAAAGCAGCTTTTGCCCTAGGTGCACTTGCGCATAATTTTTCAGGTAGCTTTGCAGGTAGGTTTCTTGAAGCGTCTTGGAGACATTGCCACAGTTCTTCTGGATTTAGCATGATTCAGTTCGGTTTCTTCATGTCATTCCAGACAGACTGGATGATGATGAGATCAGATCTCTGTGTGGAGCACTGGCTGCTGTCAGGCTCCTTGTGCAAACAAAAATCTCACTGGATTATTACAAAATGAATATTTGGAAATGTAAACTGATATTTCCTACTAACACACAGCAAAAGATAGAAATAACCCATGACTTAAACCCATTTCACCTGGTGAAAATACTAGTGTTCTAATAATTTTGGCCATCACTGTACGCATGTATGACATGATATTGTGAGGATAACTTGACATTCAAGTCCTGTAACTCACCATTCTTGCGTTCTTTCAGAGGCAGTAAGCTTGGTACAGACTGCAGAGAGAGTTCCTGCAGTTCACTGGTCACCGCCTCGCTCTGAGGACTGGGCACGGAGCCGTTCCCAACAGCAGACACCATGCTGCCAGGGCTTAGCTCCTCCCCACGCTTGGCTTCCTGCGCTGCCAGGGTGACAGGTGGGTGAAGCAGTCAGACCTGTGACAGGTTAATTACAGAGACGAGGCTGAATTAGAAACTGCACAACACAGTCAGACATAACACAGATATAAAGGGCATCAAAGGTTTTGCTGAACAAGGTGAACAGAGGCTGAACAGAGGGTATTTTTCTGACATTATGTATCTTTATATTTTGAAAAAAGACAAATGAAGACATCACACCCAAAAACAAATTACCTTTTTTAAATAAATGCATCACATGTGTGCTAAAAGAAAAATTGTGCCTTGCATGTCCCATTAACCTATATTAAATCACTCGCTTACTTAAACCAGTGAAACCAGTGTGGGTGTGTTACATTTTATACAGCACAAACACTACAAGCTAAGACATGAAGTATTGTGCAACTCACACAGGAACTCACACATTCTCAGTGTCTTCTAATATGGCTGGAGGCAGCGATTTAAACAAGCATGTAAAATAACATCAGGTGGAGAACTCAAAGCCTCCAGCAGTAAGTGATTTAGAAGATTTTTGGAAAACGCTTTGTCTGGTCTTCTTTTTTCGACAGAACAAAGAGCGACTGTATGGCTGTCTAACCTGTGAGTGAGGATAATTCACAGTTCTACAGATCTGCTGCCCTGTGCATATTAATTTGGTAAATATTTTGGCTAATTTGTCTATGAAAACTGCAATAAAACCTGCAAACCATGGTATAACCACAGTGCATAGTACAAACAAAACCTAAATACTTAAAGGGATAGTTCACCAAAAAAAATTTCATTAATCTTCAGAAGACAAATTAAGATATTTCCGATGAAATCTAAGAGCTTTCTGACCCTCCACAGACAGCAAGGGTCCCAAAAACGGTTTACAGTTGAACCACTGATTGACTATTTTGATTGAATCGTTCTTGGTATCTTTCTGGATCCTGAACATGGTAGGACCTTTGATGTCTATGAAGGGGCAGAAAGCTCTTGGATTTCATCAAAAATGTTTTAATTTGTCTTCCAAAAATGAACGAAGGTCTTACAGGTTTGGAACAACATGAGGGTGAGTAATTAATGATATAATTTACATTTCTGGATGAACTATTCCTTTAATATCCAATTTAGGGGTGAGCGATATGACCAAAATCTTTTATCACGATATGAACAATTTTATTTTTATGTCAACGACATAGATCACAATATAATTTTGTTTTAAATAAGGCCTTTATTATATCAAAATTACTGATTGCATATAAATTTCATAATTTTTGTCACCAGTGTCACTATTATAAAAAACTAACACTAGCCTAAATAAAAAAAAAAAACTGTAAGTGATTAAATAAGAATAAGAAACTAACTACAAGCAATATGACAAAAAAAACTACAGTAGAACAAATAAACAAGGAATGCTGTATACTAGGGCTGCACAAGTAATCAAATTGCTAATCGCGATTACGAAAAAAAAAATCATACATTATTCTGCATGCTTAAAAGGCTTGTTTAGATATGCACAATATTGTTATCGAGGGCACATCAAAATACCAAGAATAATTGTTTATAACAAATTATTTTGAACTTTGAATGCACAACACCGCTGTATGCTGCGTCATAGACGTGTGTGAACTCTGATGTAAACAAGCACGGATGAGAAGCACATGGCGGAGTGTGTGAGAGAAGCTCTGGATGAAAGCACACTTCCATTCTCTGACAGCAGATGGCGTAAACATAATATAAACAATGCAGAACTTACCCAGAAACCCCGAAAACAAAAAACGTTTTTAGCTTGTTTTTATATTTTTATATAAAATTATGGCATGCAGTTGCTACAAGCAATAGTATAAAGCGATTTAAAACATCAGTGAATGTAAATTGTGATAATCATAATTAATAATAGCAATTACAATTTCAAGGGAATAATCGACAATTATGATTTTTTTCATAATCGTGCAGCCCTACTGTATACAACGTATAAAATAATCAAATGTATAAAACACTGCATATTCTTCACTGTGTAAATTAAATATATGTTTCTTCTCATTAAAGTTGCAAAAATGACTTAGTCAAGAGCAGTGATAGATTTTCTCTTTTGTGTTGTTTGATTAACAAACGACAGACAATAAGAATATTAGACTGCTATCACTTTAAGAGCTGCCCAGATCCTATAAACGGTTTCAGGTTTTCTTTCTCAGCTGTTTGCTTTCACATAATGCATAAATTACCCTGTTTTACAGGATACTTGCAGAGACAGGCATTTTAATACATAAAAGTGTGTTTTTAACCATTCAAGGCCTATAAGGTGAGAAAAATTAAACTTTATGCTTTATGATCACCATCTTTATATAGCGAAATTTCACTGCTGATTGCATTTCAACAGCTTAAAATCACTTGTTTTTAAACCACAATGCTTAAAAAGCATTGAAAAAATGATACGGTTTCACTCTCATGCCAAGTGAGTCTGTAGCCACAATAGACAATAGTCAAAAATCTCTACCCGTGTATATTTTGTTATTGTTATATAAAATGTTTTTTTGTGTTAGAAAACTTTCAATAAACTGTGAAACTCTACCTGCTGACAAATTTGTACCAGTTAATCGTGTCTACTGAGATATAGCCCACCCATTCCAATTTCAAAGGAAGCTAATGAAAAATTCTAGAAAAATGCAGTTGATTTCAGAACACTTAGAGTATAGCACATGATTTGTATGTAGTATTTAAATGATTTTTTAAACTAAAAGTTGTAACTGTATGAAAATGAGCAACCAGCACATTGTTCAAAATATTTTCTTTTGTGTTCCACAAAAGAACTAAAGTCATACAGGCTTGTAACAACAAAAGGGTGAGCAAATGATGACATTTTGTTTTTATTTTGGAGGGTACACACACACACACACACACACACACAAACTGTTGATTAATCTGAATTGTTTATCCACCCATCTGTCCACATCTCCATTTTGCAGATTTTATCATTTAGCCTGTTTTTTTTATCTTTCATTCTCCTTTCTATATCCCAACAGTTGGGCAGAATGAATTAAGCAGAAAAAGTCTGGCACAAGCCCAGGAAAGAAGCCTGGGACAATCCCTGTAGCTGTAAAGGCTCCACATTTAAGCATTAGATGCAGTTTCCAATGAGGCATTAAAAATAACTTAAAGTATCATTTGACTAGGAGCACAATGATGGCAATGGCCATTCTGAGCATTTATACTGTGGAGATGGCATTCACAAATGAACATTATGCAACTCTCCATTTGTGAGGTAATTGTCACACTTAAAGAAAACATTTTAATGAATGTTAGTAACCACTTTTGGTTTTCCTTTGACTTACATTGTATTTCCTTCTACATATTATGTAATTCAATTGGAACCAGAACTGTTCAGTCACCAACATTCTTCAGTATATTTTCGTTATGTTCCACAAAAGAAAAGACAACTTACAGGTTTGGAACGACATGAAGGTGAGTAAATGAAAACAGAATTTAGATTTTTGGGTGGACTCAGATCTGCATATTAGAGAAGTATTGCTGAATGCTGCTCTTAAAAGAGCAACCAAAATCAATGTCTATCTGTATGGCTGAGTTATGGCTTTGTGTAAGCATTGTCCACCTTGTTAGCTAATGCATTCTTCATTATGAGCTCACCAGCATCCAGAGTCTAAAGATACGCCAATCCCACCCTCCTGTCCCAAGAGAAGAGAGGTGGAGTGGAAAGAAGAAATTATTTTCCTTTGAGCAGTTATCTAATATTTGACAAGCCTTCTGAGACTATTTAAAAGTTTTCCAATTGCTGTAAGCCTTTGGAGCCATGGCAAGTTGTGCCATTTTCTTTGAGAAGTAGCATTAGATTACAGTACACTGTCTCCTGCCAGCTATGGCGAAAAAAAAAAGAAAAAAAAAAATCAATAACATGTTAATATTAAAACCTGGCTGGCTTATAACATGGCTCTCTGGAACACTCTGATCTAAGAAGTGAAATATTGTTTATGATGTTACCAAGCTGTACATTTAACAGTTATTCATGGAAACCACTTCTGCTTTTGTATCACTCCATGCTTTCTTTCTTCTCATTCCAATACAAATCAGAATGCTAAATGGCAGCATTGTGCAACTTAGTAGTTCAAATATAGTACTTCAGTATTACTTTTACGGTTAGCATAAATGGATAAAAACAGGTTACACTGCAGTGGATTGTTTAATACAGTGGTTACCAACCAGTGGGCCTCAGGGCTCTTTAAAGTCATCTCTAACAGAAGTTTAGCCACTTAGCGGCTGATCACTTGACACTGAATGCGAGTATCGCATCAAAAGCAAATAGAAATCACAATCACTCCCACTATCTTGTCTCCACTAGATACAGCTGTGTGCTCTGACACAGTCCACACGCTTGAGTCTGTCGTCAAATGGAGCGAAAGAACGTTAGCTTTGATGCGTTTGGTTTAACAGTTTGTTCGCGTCTTTGTACAGTTATCAGAAGAATCCCAGCCTAAGGAACAAGTGGATAGTTTATTTTTAATGGCATCAGAGGCAAGTCAGAGGATTGTTCAGAGTATTTTATTTTGTAAATGAGGCACAGTGTTATGGAGAGTTCACAAAAAACATTTGCTGAAAGACAAAGCGGTACTAGATCTGACTGCAGCTGCATCACAAACTGTAAGTAAATGATTTCTTTGTCTGGAAATAACTATTTTATTTAGATCATGTTGTCAAATCACTCACATGCAATATCAGGGGGCATTGATACTGTTTTTTATGCAGTGACGTTAATCAATCTTAATAGTGGCCGATTACCGAGAAGCCTTAAAGGACCGCTGAAATAATAATTTTTCCACATATTTATTATATTGTGCTTGTCTGTGTGCGCAAAAAAAACTTTATTAACATTATATGTAATCCTCAAAGAACACATTAAAATAACAAAAGAAATCAAGTCATGACCCCTTTAATACTTCTGAAATCACAAAATGAGTTCAATAAATCAAGTGGTTATTAGGGGTCGACCGATTATTGGCGCCGATATTAGCCTAAGCATTTTTTCGATTATCGGAATCGGTGATTTTCAAAACCGATTTGCCGATAAAAATAATTTAATTTTGAAATGCGCTATTTGGCTCCGAGGCAGCCTGTCAGGGCTCACCACTCTATGCCCTAGAGCAGTCTCCGCCCACCGCGCATCTGATTTGTTGGTAGTCACGAGTCCGACCAATCAACTTGAAGGCTGAAGGCACTCTAACACAGAAAGCGCTTGCTGGAGCTGCAGCGGTGTTGCTCAAAGGGAAGTCAGCAGCAGACGTTGCTTGTGTTTCAGTAAATCACAATCCTCTACGCTGAAGTTGCAAAAACACCTCAATATTATCTATGATCTTCCCGATGCGGAAAACGCGGACGGAATCGCGAAATCCAGTCACATAAATGGAATGTAACGTTAACACGAAATGTCACGGAATTTGTCAGTTTGGATGAATTAATCAAAAGTAGGTCTGTACACTTAAACTGACTCATGCTATAGACTAGTATCTATAAACATTAAGCCGCAAACAGACTATTTAAATATGAATCCAGCATGTTGTGCGTGTCTCTGTAGGCTATATGACACAGACGCGGTTTTGTTTAATACACACTGAAGTGCGCGACGCTCGTGGTGTTTTCGGCATCTACCGTTTCACTAAATGAGGACGTAAATACATTAACAACATTCCCAGAACTGCTCTCAAAATCACGTCATGAGCATTTGACCGTTTCATTTGAGTAAAACTATCGTTATCATTATCATATAGGTACGTACGCAGGGGCGTCGGACGGGGTAATAGTGAAACCGAGTAACAGGTATTTATTTGATGTCGTGTTTAAAAGAGAATTTGTGCTGTTCTGTTGCATTCAGAGACGTAACATAACACGGACAAGTGAACGTTTAGCTATTGTTTCAGCTATTAAAACAGTTCAGTTTTGTATGTATTGAAAAGTGATTAGAATTATATTTCGTTTCTGTTTTTTATTAAGTTAATTAATAATAAACAGTTAAAGTATAAAACAATGTTGGTTTAAACGTTAAACCTAGATAAATGTGTAAGCGCATATCAAATCGTTTGTGCGGAGAGTGGAAGAATCTACTTTGCAGAACATTGAGTCGCCAGCGCCGTCACTTGCATTTTTTTCCAGTGGAAACAATTTAAAGTTCTCCATCAAAACAATACATGCCTTACAGACATGATAAATACATATATGGAGAACTTTAAATTATTGCTTAACGAAATAAAACAAATCAAAAATAAAAACTCTTTCATTATGTGGCTAATCTGTAAAG
Source organism: Cirrhinus molitorella (assembly GCA_033026305.1). Lineage (NCBI taxonomy): Eukaryota > Metazoa > Chordata > Actinopteri > Cypriniformes > Cyprinidae > Cirrhinus > Cirrhinus molitorella. The sequence goes on along the minus strand of CM065136.1, from coordinate 19,632,168 downwards.
ATACATTTTTCTCTTCAAAGAGGAGATTTCGAGTGCGACACTGATTCAGAATACACTAGTTTATTCATAAATAATTCAAATATCTCCTTACCCTTCGACACATTCATTGTTATTTATTTTTGCCGGTGCGTTGAGGCAAGTTTCAGCCTATTGCTTGAAGGCGAAGCTTCACTGAAGGCACTGCTGGCTGAGACACTAAACGCCGTCCGAGCCGCTCCCGAACGTAAAAGCTAAAGTGAAGTCTCACTAGCGGCAATATTTTTATCACCATAATTGATGAAAACGTAGAACGTTTATTAGCAAAACGAATAAGAAAGCTTGGAGGCACGGCATACACCTTGGCCTACAAATAGGCCTACAAACACTGTGGAACCAAATAAATATGAAAATTCCACTATCTTAGATAAATGGCAGAGGTCAACAGGCTTTTCAAAATCCCAAATATTTTTTAAACAGGAGCTTCGTTTTGAAAGTCCTTTTTCTCATCTCTCTCTTCTTGTCTGTCACCTAGACTCACTCTCTTCACGTGATAATTTAAATTTTACAAATGTTTTACAAATGTTTACAGAATGCTGCTGGGGGCTCCCTGCACTTTTTATGTTATTATTGTTATTATTAATATTGATGTTTATTTAATATTGTTATTATTAACAGTTCCCAAAATTAAATATATGTTTGAAAGCATTCAAAGAAAGTTCTTGTCAGAGCTCTTGTTATTATTAATTATGACACATTTTCATTTTTACACCAGACACATATCGGTTCAAAATATCGTTTATCGGTGCATTTGATCTGTAATAATCGGTATCGGCATCGGTCCTGAAAAACACATATCGGTCGACCCCTAGTGGTTATTTTAACATATCAACACTCATAATAATGAAATGCTTCAAAACAAGCTGCTTCATCATATCTAGAGCAGAAATATAGAACATATTTTGAATATTGTTTTTGAATATAGTGAAACAATTGAGAACCTCATGTAAGCGTAACAAATTATTTTTCTTTACAGAATCTTTAAACTAATATACAAGTAAGAAACAATAACTTACTATTACATGTATTTGTACATATTTATTATAGTTTAGTAAGCAGTTTCATTGCAAAACGAACCCTTCAAGTTGATACGTGTGGGTCGCCCTGCTGGATTGTACACTATTCCTTATATATCTAAGAAAGGGATTATCTTACAAGAACATTCCAATTTTACTTAAGAAACAGTGTTCAGACATGCAGTGTTCAGGTGTAGTACACTGACAAGGGGGAAGACATAAACCTCTCTGACATTCCTCATTGTGCAGGTCCACACCTGTCTTTCACCATCAGACACAAAAAATAATACTTAAAAAATATAAACCTTCACCTGAGCAACTGATGAAGGTAACCTCATACCCCATTAACCAGACATCATAACGCAATATGGATAGACACACCCTTCTGGAGTAGATCAGAAATTCGAAATTTGTCATGATTTCTAAATCAAAAATCTAAATTAAAAAGCACAATACCTTTATTATGAGATCCACAGTAACTGATTTCAGCCTCATTTCCACTCAAGGTTTGAGAGCATCTTGAAGTCCTTGTGAAAGAGAAGACCGGCATTTGTAATGAAACTTTGTATGTAGACTATACAAATACATAATCATTGCACAATATCCCAAAGCCAGACAGCTGAATTATGCTATGAGGTTACAGATACGTGTTGGCATAGCAGCAGTCAATGCAGATGCTTATGTAATAATCAGAAATGCCTCTTTGTACCAATTCATGATCGTGCACATAGAAGAACTGACCTAAATTAGATCAGATTTTATTCACATATATAATAAGTCCCTTGATAACTAATCTGCATCCATCAAGTGGAAAAGGGACAGATCCGCATGTGTTGATGATTAGTAGGTGTGTCCAGTACTAGCCCATCAAATACTTCATATGTTCCTGTACAAATAGTATAATCATACATCTACAGCATTATGACACTGATTTGGTTTAAAGAATAAACAAACCACGATATATATTTCTTAAGAATACTTATTATCGCTTGTTGTTACACATTCATCACTGATGCGACATGGCAGGAAATGAGAAGCCTGTGCTGGTATGAAACTCATACATTTGAAAAATCATCACATTTGAGATGTTAAACGAGACTAAACAGGTCAGATATAGCAGGCCAGATCCTGGTCGCGACAGCTGCATGTATGTAGTAACAGACACTAGTGGATCAAGTGAAATGTGCGCTGAGCAACAATACATGAGAAGCGAATGAATTGTCACATACCGCTACTTGTTGTTACTATTTTTAAACTTGTACCGCCTAAAGGGGGACTCGCATGCGAACGTGTTTGATTTGAACGACTTACCGAGTCGCAAAGTGAAACGCAACAACCGTTCAGCTTTACAAAGGTGTTCATGTACTCAAAAAACTGTACTGAGGCATCCGGCTACTCTCTGCTATTCAACCGCAGAGAACTGTGAAGCCAGCCAACACAGTCACCGCATTTCCGGAAAATAAAAGTCGTTTAAATTAAAAACAACACGGTCTGCAGATTAAAATGTATTGCGAAAAGTGTATTAATAGTCTTCCAAATATCACGAAACTTAAATTAAAAATAAAGTAAAATGGAAAACAAAACAAGTTTACATTTAATAAATAATTAAATTTAAATGTAAGTCGCTTTGGATAAAAGCGTCTGTCAAATGACTAAATGTAAATGTAAATGTAAATAACAATGTAGCTGCCCTGATGAAAAAAAGCATATGCTGGTTAGGTAGGTTTTGATGCTGGTATGCTGGTTTTAGCTGGGTTTAGTCCTAAATTGGTTTATGCTGGTCCTAAAATGGTCCCTTCTGCTCAGTTTAGGACCAGTGCATGACCAGCATAAACCAGCAAAGGACTAGCATAAACCATTTTTGGAAATCATCTTAAACTAGGTAAAACCAGCATACCAGCATCAAAACCTACCAAACCTTTTTTCAACGGTGCAAACAGCAATTACCAGGGTTCAAGCATTTAAGCACATATGAAAAAACAACATTATGTAGCAAGTCTTTTTTTGCAAATAAAGGTAATTTTATGACTTTTATAGGTTTCATAAAGTTTTCGATTTTCCTTTAGGCTTTATAGGATTTTGCGAAAATTCAGACAGGACACTTTTCTAAATGACCCCGCTATAGCTATGATTGACAGCAGTGATTCTAGAGGCAAACTTGTCCTGAATGAGGAGTTCTGTCATAAAATACGAATACTGTGTGTATGTGCAAAAATCAGTGCAATCCCTGTTGAAAAAAACAGCATATGCTGGTTAGGTAGGTTTTGATACTAGTATTCTGGTTTTAGCTGGTTTAAGCTGCTCCTAAGCTTGTTTATGCTGGTCCTTAATGCGTTAATGTTGGTCCTAAAACAGTTTATGCTGGTCCTTAGCTGGTCTATGCTGGTCCGAAATTGGTCATATGCTGGTCCTAAACTGGTCCCTCCTGCTCAGGACCAGTGCATGACCAGTGCATGACCAGCTAAGGACCAGCATAAACCATTTTAGGACCAGCATAAATCATTTTAGGACCAGCTTAAACCAGCTAAAACCAGCTTACCAGCATCAAAACCTACCTTTGACTTTGACTTTGACTAACCAGCATGTGCCGATTTTTTCAACAGGGATGCATAATAGTTAATGCAGTGGCCGATTTTTCTTTCAAATTTCTCACAGACCTTTGGGGCCGTGAGTCAATCAGGCCCACCGAGTTTAGTTCCAATTGGCCTCCTTTAACCATGTCTAATATAGGTGCTCAAACTTCGTCGGCCATTTGCCTTATAGCGCCACCAAGTGGCCATTCTCTGCGATTGCGATTGAGCTCTAGAGTCATGGCCAAAAGTTTTGGCAGTGACATAAATTTTGTGTTTTGCAAAGTTTACTGCTTCAGCATTTGTAGATTATTTTCCACATGTTTCTATGTTATACTGAAAAACAATGATAAGCATATTATAAGTTTTAAAGGATTTTAAAGGCAAAAAATTATAATGAGTCAATATTTACAGTGTTGACCCTTGTTCTTCATAACCTTTGTAATTCACTGTGGCATGCTGGATATTAGCTTCTGGGTCAAATCCGGACTGATGGCGATCCATTCTTGCCATATTATTTCTTGGAGTTGACCACAATTTGTGGGCTTCTGGTTGTCCACTCACCTTTTGAGGACTGACCACAGGTTCTCAATGGGGTTGAGATCCAGGGAGTTGCCTGGCCAAGGATCCAAAATTTCAATGTCATGATCTTCGAGCCACTTCTTTATCACTCTTGCTTTGTGACACGGTGCTCCATCATGCTGAAAAATGCACGAATCATTACCAAATTGCTCATGGATCGTTGGAAGAAGTTGCTCTTGCAGGACGTTTAGATACCATTCTTTATTCATGGCAGTGTTTTTTTGGCAGAATTATGAGAGAGCCCACTCCCTTGGATGAAAAGCAACCCCACACATGGATGGTCTCAGGATGTTTCACTGTTGGCACGATGCAGGACTCATGGCAGCGTTCACCTTTTCTTCTCCGGACAATCGATTTTCCAGATGTCCCAAAGAGTCACAAGGGAGCTTCATCAGAGAAAATAACTTTGTGCCAGTATTCTGCTGTCCAAGCATTGTACTTCCTGCAGAATTTTAGTCTGTCCTTCATATTTTTCTTGGAGAGAAGTGGCTTCTTTGCTGCCCTTCTTGACACCAGTCCACTGTCCAAAAGTCTTGGCCTCACTGTGTGTGCAGATGCTCTCAAACCCGCCTGTTGCCAGTCTTGAGCAAGCTCTGTACTGGTTGTGGATCGATTCCGTAACTGACTCCTCAGGAGGAGACGGTCCTGGCTCTTGCTGGACACTCTGGGACGCCCTGAAGACTTCTTCACTGCAGTTGAACCTCTTTTTTAAAAGTTTTTGATGATCCTGTAAATGATTCTTTCAGGTGCAATATTCTTTGTAGCAATTTCCTTGCATGTGAGGCCATTTTGATGCAAAGCGATGATGGCTGCTCGTGTTTCTTTGGAGGTAATCATTGCTAACAAGAACACAATGATTGGAAGCTCTTCTTCCCTTCTTTTATAGCAATCAGTCTGCTGTTACAATCTAATTGGCATGATACTAGTGCTCATTCACACTTTCACATGTGCTGCTGATATTAGTCAATTGGTGTTAGCAGATCATTTTGTGTCAGGATCAAAAAACAGTAAAATTAGTTTTTTTGTGCAAAGTTCATTTTTTTGACCAATGAAGCTTTTAGCAATTATATAAAATGCATCTGATCACTCTACACAATAATCTAGAAACAATGTGAATGAACAACACAACAGCTTAAGCAGCAAACCTTTCAAAAAACAAAATTTATGTCACTGCCAAAACTTTTGGCCATGACTGTACATAAGTGTTTTGAGTTTGGCGAAGATATCTCATTCTGTTCAGGAGTTAACGTTATAGGCATTTTCCTAAAATTGGACCCTCCCTCTTTCGTACATTTTGCAATCCCTTTGCGACAGTAAGTTGAAAGTTAGACTTTTTAAAATAATTGTTGATATTCACTTTCCAAAGAATCTTTCTGAACTGGTTTGGTTTCGATCGGGCGAAAACCCGACTAGTTCGTTTTGCCAAAAAAAAAAACGAAATCCTGAAAATTTAGAATCTCACGTTCGAATCTGAGGCGCTTGAACCCCTATAAATAAGAAGCTATAGGGTAAGGTCACTTCGTGTTAATATAATAATAAAAGTCCTCATCATCCGCGTTTTTCCAGTTTTCTCTGTAGGGATATTTTATCAGAAAATGAGCAAATATTTTTTACCATAAGAAGGAACGCGGCCTATGGTAAATATTTTGGGTCTGGCTTCCGGTCTCATCCACTTCAAGCTGTTTTTAGCTGTACAAAACACGTCGTTTTTCTGCGAATTGATGTGTCTTACTATATTATTTTAATGTATTAGACTATCTTAATTATGAACACACTGCTTTGTAATGCAACCCCGTTGTTATTCTTCTCGTCTTAGGCTTACTTCTGCCTTAAAGAATAAGGTGGATACAATAAAATATACAAAATGCTAGTTACACTGGATGCTAAATATATGCAGTATATATAATAAATATAATAACAGAATAACTAACTTTGAATGATTTATTGAGGCACTTACACAATTTAAACATGAGTCATGAACAAATTCACATTCTGAAGTGAACTGTAAACATTTTAAAGGTTATACATTCAGACAGCAAATGTGTATTCACATTCCGTTTTACTGCCTTACTAGATTTACTTCTATGAAAATAACATTTCTTAAAGCAATTCACATTTATGCATGTTTTGCAGCTATATAAAACAGTGAACAAGCCAGGTACAAAATCTTTTGTCCGCACTACTAAACAAACAATGATAATTAAACAAACAAACAAACAAAAAATCTCTTAAAATAAGGCCCCTTCAGTCATAAAAGAACAGTGACATCAGAATACGAATTGTATGTACTGTATATAAAACCAACATTTAAACATATTATAACCAAATCATTGGCTACAATTACATGTAGGCACTACCTAAAAGCTATCAAAAATAACAGGTCAGTTAGAGATGAAGTTACTTCATACATTACTACCACAGCCTTCTCGGGGTTGTAAGACAAAAATATTCATGACACAAGTGTTGGTTCAGTGTATTTCCTTCCTTTATACTAACTCATCTGTGACTCTTCTATCCAGCTCCATCTTGTTTGGTGACAGTTTCCCACGGACAAATGATTTCTTTCACACCTCCTCTTGCTGTATCAGGACTGTCATCCTCCTCATCTTCTGAATCAATAGGGTAGATGCGGCATTCAGGTGGGATGTCAACTTTGATCTGAAAAAAGCTAAAAAATTAAAAACACTTTGGTTATTGTTCATACATTGTAAAATCACATTAAAATAAGGCCAAAAGAGTGTGTACTAACTTCGCAATTCTTCTGGGCTGAGGTTGTGCAAGCGGCTCCACTCCAAGTGGCTGTACTTTGCCTCCTCCTGAAGCCACACCACATTTCGGGGATAGGCTGGCGAAGACAGACGGGGCATTGCATCCTCTGCGGAGGAGTCTGCTCAGTGACAAAGCCATTCGAGACTTTGGGGCAGGTGGCTGGTTCTCTTCTTCTGATACTGAGGCCTCTGCAATTGATGGGAAATGGGAGGAGGAAGGCCCTCCGTTGCCGTCAAACCTCCTCTCTGAGGCTGGAGTGCTGTCGATGGCGACGCTGATGGGAGATGGGCAGGCGGCACTGTTGGGCAGTGTCATGAGCCCGGGGGAGGCAGTGGACTGCGCTTCACAAATGCCTGTATACACGGCCAGATGAGGCACAGGTGCTGTGAACCGGCAGAGCTGTAGGACACAGTTCATGGAAATATGTATTAGTAGTATTATATACAGCTTGAGTTGAACAACCTGCAATCAGAAGCAGAAAATATAGACCATGAAATATGGTGTGTTCCTGGTTATCCATTAAATCGGCCATACTGGTGTCACTGAGTGAAAACGATGCCACTGAACCGAACGGAACTCGCAAATTTGACTGATTATTGCTGCTGAAAATGATCAGTTATTGTCATGTTTTGAGCTGTACTAATCGGTCGGATACTATAGACTGCCAAATGTTATAACAAATCAAGGAGAAAAGTGTAGAAAACTGCCTGAGGAACAAAAGTTGTTGTGGTTGGCCAAACTGAACCAGGATTTCCAGAGCAAGAATCTTGACAATATTCGTGTTTGTTCTAATCATTTTGGGTTGGTGAAATATTAGGCTAGTATCTTAATTAATGCTGCTTGCAAAATATTGCGCCCTTTCCTGCTTACTAAATCCCCCTGCAAACATGTCCTTGCAGGGCCCATGCTGGCTTTTTGCGGGCACAGTGGGCTAGGGCCAGACCACACTAAAACTAAACAGGCCCTGTGCGGGCTTGCCCAGGCGAGGCCCACAGCTTTGGGCTCACCGCAGGTTCTCTGTGAGCAGGCCACACTAGCAGACTGTCCACATTAATCCCATGATGGCCCACTGTGGGCCAGCCCATTCGGGCCCAAAGCAACTTTTGTGTCCTTGGGGCCCGTGCAGGTTTTGTGTAGGCAGCCCTGTAATGCAACTAGGAGAATACTAACAACATTGACTGGCTTTCTTTAGCCACTCAATTGAACTGGAATGGCTCAAACCACGAGAGAACTTTTCAGAACCTGTTGTTTCATATAGGCCAGGGATCCTCAAATCTGACTCACGAGATGCACTTTCCTGCAAAGTTCAGCTATAACCTTAATCAAACACACCTGAGCATGCTAGTCAATGTCTCCAGGATCATTAGAAAATCACAGGTGGCTGAGTTTGATCAAAGTTGGAGCTAAACTCTGCAGGAAAGTGGATCTCACGAGCCATATTTGAGGTGTAACAGACATAAGCCTGTAAGTAAGAATTTTGTGGGCAGTTTTCTTCCTTAGGTGTGTTTGATCAGGGTTGGAAATAAACTCTGCAGGAAGGTAGATCTCCAGGAACAGCATTGGGCATCACTGTCCTACAATCTTACATTGCTTTGTTTGCTTTTTGTACTTTTGTGTATTTACATTTTTGGTTATAGCTGTATTAACCTAAATTGAATATTTTCTATTTTGTATTTATTAAATCCCTTGATTTGAAATCCCTTTGACTATACTATACTGTTTTTGACAATAAGGACATTAGTTGTGTGGTGACTGCATCCATTTCAAATGTATATTGACTGTTTTTTTCAAAGACAGGGCCAGCACTAAGGGGCCAAAACTTTTCCAATGAGCAAATTCTCAGGGGATCTGCGCTGGCAGCCCACTGGGGGTCCTTAAGCTAGCCCTAAGTGGGCCTGTAAAAGGCCAGTGCGAGCCTGTTTGCAGGGCCTCCTCTATATGATTTAGCAGCTTCCACACGTTTTTTCTATGGTTTTGTTGGTTACATCCAAATATCGCTAGTATGGCTGCGTATCCGGTTAACTGACCAAATCGTAATGTAAGTGCAAACCTACTCTGTGAGGTATTTTGAAATGATGATCAGGGTAAATTGCACTTATTATTGCTTCTGGGAAAAATGAGGGGCATTTTAAAATATAGGATATTTAAACAAAATGCACACATTTTCAAAAGTTTTCACCCCTTAATGTATCTCGAGCATCAATGACTGTTTGAACCTTTTATAAGAGTCCCTCAGTGGTATGTAAGTGATAAAACTGTGCTGTTCTATGTATATACTGAATAAACTTATCTGCTTCATGATTAATAATGAAGAATTGTTTGTTTTACATATTCATGCATTCTGCCGTCTACCGCACATACAATAAATGCATTAGTGTGAGAGCAACGCAAGCACAACATCTTGTGATCACGATTCAAAATACATTTTCAGGCAAGTTTTTATTATAAATTTGAAGCCTATATTTGAGACATTCAGTGTTACACTCTTAGAAAAAGGTACAAAAGCTGTCTGTGGGATGGGATTCATACTAGTACTTTAACGGTATAAATAGGACCTAAATTAAATTATTAGGAAATGATTTTGAACCCTCAGCTTACCTAATTTTGCAATTTGATAAACCTACGTTCAGGATCATTTTTTTCGGTAATATATTAAACAGAAAAAATTATTTATTTTTCAGTATTCTGTATATTTCAGTTTATTTTCATACTTACCCTCATCTTGTTCTAAACTCATATGACTTTATTTCTTCTGTTGTACACAATAGGAAAAGTTTAGCAGAGTATTTACGCTGCTTTTTCTGTCAAACTTCATGAAAGCATCATAAAAATAGATGCTTTCAAGTTTTGCTTGCCAGACAAGGTCACCATTCACTTTAACTGTATGGAAAAAACAGCCTTGTGCTGATGAAATAAAGTGAGTCATGCAGGTTTCGAAACACTTGAAGGTGTGAAAATTATGAAAGAATAGCAAGTTATTGGCATGAGGTCAAAGTTATTTTAGACAAGTGGTAACTATCCACAAATGAATGAGATGCATGGTGACATAGTACATATATACTGTACATTTCACTCCACAACAATCACAAATGACAAAGACAAATGATGTGACAACAGATGGCAGAAATTGTTTTAGGATGAATTTTAATAAATTTGTAAATGGAACAAACATGAGACAAAATGACGAGGAGGACAACATTTGATCATTTTTGGTTTCACAAAATGAAAACACACAGGAGATGTATGCAGTTTAACAAAACATAAATGTGACCCTGGACCACAAAACCAGTCACAATAGTATTTTTTATTATTATTATTGAGATTTATACATCATATGAAAGCTGAATAAATAAACTTTCCACTGATGTATGGATTGTTAGGATAGGACAATATTTGGCTAAGATGCATTTGAAAATCTGGAATCTGAAAGGGCAAAAAAATCAAAATACTGTGAAAATCGCCTTTAAAGTTGTCTAAATGAAGTTCTTAGCAATGCATATTACTAATCAGTATTTTAATACTAAATTAAGTTTTGATATATTTACGGTAGGAAATTAACAAAATATCTTCGCAGAACATGATGTTTACTTAATATCCTAATGATTTTTGGCATAAAAGAATAATTTTGACCTATACAATATATTTTTGGCTATTACTACAAATATTGTGGTCCAAAATCACAAATATGACAAAGATCAAAAATATTGTGAATGACAAGACTCAGTGGCCTAACAAAAAGGCTAAATAGAGTTTTTGATGACGCTTTAAAAATATACCAAGCAAACTTTCAAAAACTAGAAACAGCAACATGCTTTCTATATAAATATATTGGCTTTAAAAATATTTGCTTTTATCTATTCTTTGTGTTTTAGGTCTCCTTTCACTTTTTCTGTTTCCTTTCCAGTTTGCTCATGACCTGTGTAATGTCCACCGGGCCACTTGCTGCAAGTTTGGCCTTCTGTTCTTCCTCCTGCTGTCTCAGGATGATGGGACTCAGGCTGGGCCGTCGTCTCTTGGCATTCTGCTCCAACTGCGCATCACTAGGAGACATTAGAAAAGAGTAATGTCACTTATGCATTATAAAGCAGTATTTTATATATATATATATATATATATATATATATATATATATATATATATATATAGGAACTAGCAGAAAGGCACATCTCACCTGAATCTGTGTGGCTCAGGAGCAATGGCCTTCCTCTGAGTTTCCTTAAACACCGGAGACTTGAGATATCTCCCGTATGAGTCCTTAATGACAGACCATCATAGCTAACATTAAATTCATGTTTGTAAATGGCACAAGGCATTTGAGCTGAGCAAAGTTTTACATGAGATGAGAGACCTTTTTCATGAGCATGTAAATATGAGTCTGGGCAGCATCCAGTACATAGCGATGAGGATGTGCCAAACCCTTCACTGTTATGTCCATTGTTTTGCCATCAATGTTGATCCAACGTGGAGCTCCACGAGCCAAAAAGGTCCTAATTAAATAAGAATAAAAAATACCAGAGTTAAATCCTAATTTTTATTAGTTATTAGTTTCATTAATGATTAAAACAAGTACAGAAATTATATAATTAATTACAGAAAATTATTTTTAAAGGATCATGTGACACTGAAGACTGGAGTAACGGCAGCTTTGGCATCACAGAAATAAATAGCCAAAAATGTGTTCCTTACTTATATATTTGCTGAGCTTTTTCTTTCATTGTCTCTGCAGCACCCCATTTCAGATCCTCACATCCCTCCCAGAAGGCAAGATTCTCACCTATTCAGCAATCATATTATAGTCACAATCTGCTCTAATAAATAACAATTATTACAGTTTTGAGTATGAACATCAACATTTTTAAAATAGGGTCTGATGCCAACATGTTATCTAGTGGTGCAAATTTAGAATAATGCATACCACTAAACTCCTTTTTAAGGAAGAGGCGGAAATCAGCCCTTCCTCGAGGGTCCATAAGCAGTTCTCCAAAGCTGAAAGTCCAGCGTTCCACCCTCATTTTAGTAGGAGTCTCAACACTGTGAACCACACAATATTCAAATAAATGTTTAATTAAAGGGATAGTTTGTCCAAAAATGAAAATTCGTATGTCATTTCAAATCCGTAAGACCTTTGTTTGTCTTCAGAAAACAAATGAATATATTGTTTATGAAAACCGAGAGCTTTCTGACACTGTTTGTTTTCTTTGCCCACAAAGTGTATTTTCATAGCTTCATAACATTACAGTTGAACCAATGATGTCACATGGACTGTTTTATCAATGTCCTTACTACCCTTCTGGGCCTTGAATGTGTCAGTTGCATTGCTGTCTATGCAGGGTTAGAAAGCTCTCGGATTTCATCGAAAAATATTTTCATTTGTGTTCCGAAGATTAATGAAAGTTTTATAGATTTGTGACATGAGGGTGAGTAATTAATGACAGAATTTTCATTTACCTTTTAGGAAAAACAAGCTTTTGTTTAAATAAAAAGGTTTGTATCTGACATAGAGATACTTTTAGATATTAGAGCTCACTTTGGCATGTTGAGGTTCCAATATGTAACATCATCTGTTAACCATGGGTTGCTTGGGAGGCAGGCGTTGAGAAAGGGGTCATGCTCTTTGTATGTTGTTGTGCACTTAACAAGTCTGCAAAAAATGATAATTACAAAACATTAAAGATACGAATTAAAGATATTTAAAATATTCTACATATAATGTAAGTCACAACTGGAATTGTTATATCACAGTAACATACGCTCCAATTGACACAGATGACTTCACCCTTGGTCTCATGATACACTGCTGAGTGAACATAATCTGCAAGAAAACACAATGATTCATTGGTCAAAAACACATTTTATATTTGATCATTGCCTTTTACAACTACACTATCAGTCAAAAGTTTTTGAACAGTAAGATTTTTAATGTCTTTTAAAGAAGTCTCTTCTACTCTTATTTGATCCAAAAACAGTAACATTTTGAAATATTTGTACTATTTAAAATAACCGTTTTTTTATTTGAATATATTTTAAAATTGAATTTATTCCTGTGATTTAAAAGTTGAATTTTCAGCTACAGTCAAGTACAACTACAGTCTTCAGTATCACACGATCTTTCAGAAATCATTTTAATATGCTGATTTGCTGTTTAAAAAAACATTTTTTTATTATTATTATCAAGATTTAAAATAGTTGAGAACATTTTTTAAGGATTCTTCAATGAATAGAAAGATCCAAAGATTAGCATTTATCCGAAATAAAAAGCTTTTGTAACTTTATACACTATACTATTCAAAAGCTTGAAGTCAGTATAATTTTTTTTGCTAGGAAATCACAGGAAAAATTACATTTTAAAATATATTTAAATAGAAAGTAAAACTATTTCAAAATTGTACTGTTTTTGCTGTACTTTGGATCAAATAAATGCAGGTTTGGTGAGTAGAAGTGATGTCTTTAAAAACATAAAAAAACTTTTGACTGGTAGTGGTTTTATGTGTGCTAGTTAAAGTTCTTTGGCACTTACTATTCTTCTGTAGTAGTCAGGTGTTTTGTTCTGTAAAACAATTTTAGAAACAGTTTAAGTGCAATGAAAGGAAGTGGTGACTCATGCTAAAGAACAGTGTTGAAAGAAAAAGATTGACATTTGAGCATGTTTGGTTTATGAGACTGTGAATATGGTCGCTTTGTAGACGTTCAATGTCATTTTCAAAAAGCATGCATTCATGTTTCTATTACGCAGAGTCCAATTTTATGATCCACTGAGTGTGTTTTCATTTTGAAGTCATCTGCTGTTTCTTGTCATGTGTTAAGTTTAGGAATCAAATCTGCAGAAAAGAAAAGAGAAAGGGTATAAGACAAACCTATTTTATTGAATGCAGTCAGACCTTTGCAGTGGCAAGCAGTAAGATTATGATCCTATTGGATATATCCTGTTGGATATAAGCTGACAAGCTAGAAATATCCTTGATAAGCTCAGCACACCAGCCTCTCATCACAACTATAATCTCATATATGGATATACAGCCCCATGTCTCATCACAAGATTCATCAGACCTACTATACTGCTTTTTAAAGACCTAGTTGTCATCATTGTGGAATTACTTTAAAAAATCCTGGACCTCAAAATGTTTTATTTGTGACCCTGGATCACAAAACCAATCTTAAGTAGCATGGGTATATTTGCAGCAATAGGCAAAAATACATAGTGTGGATCAAAATTATTGATTTTTCTTTTATGCCAAAAGTCATTAGGATATTAAGTAATGATCATGTTCCATGAAGATATTTTGTAAATTTCCTACCGTAAATATATTTAAACATAATTTTTGATTAGTAATTTGCATTGCAAAAACCTTCATTTGGGCAATATTAAAGGCAATTTTCTCAATATTTTGATTTTCCTGCACCCTCAGATTCTAGATTTTTAAATAGTTGTAACTTGGCCAAATATTGTCCTAACAAACCATACATCAGTGGAAAGCTTATTTATGCTCATTATTATTATTATTCTTTTTACATACGATGTATAAATCTCAATTTTTAAATAAAAAAATAACCATTATGACTGGTTTTGTGGTCCAGGGTCACATTTTATCTCTTTAGAAGTTATGATCCTTTTTCACACTCACCTTTACCTCCTTCAAATTGGGGTCCACCATCCTGTCATGTCCATAATCCATGGCACTAACTGTTCCTGGCTGTTGAGTGGAAATTGGACTTATTAAGTTGTACTTATCGAATGTAAGTTCTGAAGCTTTATTTACAATAAGCCTTACCACAGAATTAGGAAAATAGCTAAATATTTAAAACTGCAGGTTCAAATTTCACATCTTCATTCACAAGTCATTTTGCAAGGAAATATGTCACTTTAATTGACTGTGTATACTCTGTCCAAAGATAACTCACCGGAGGTCGATGTACAACCCAGTAGGCCCGTTCCTGACAGTCAAAAACCACCCGGTCTGGTTTCTTCCTCTCCTTACCTGCCCTACACACACACAAAAAAAACAATGTGTCTTTTATATGCTGAAACAAAAATAAAATAAAATACACCTGCCGGGCCAAAAAAAGTCACTGTTTGTATTTAAAGGAGAGATATCATGGAAATCTGACTTTTTCCATGTTTAAGTGCTGTAATCGAGTCCCTGGTGTATCTACCAACCCAGACAACATGAAAAAGGGCAACCTAGTAACTTTGTTTTGGTAAGCCTTTCTCTGCAGGCATGTGAAAAAACAAGCAGTTCAGATTTCGCTGTCCCCGTGATGTAGAAAGAGGACCTTATTATAATATTACAACCCTTAACAGTGTTGGGGGTAACGCATAACAAGAAATGCGAGTTATGTAATCAGATTACTTTTTTCAAGTAACTAGTAAAGTAACACATTACTTTTTCATTTACAAGAAAATATCTGAGTTACTTTTTCAAAAAAGTAGGTTTTGCATAATAATAAGCAAAACTTACTTTAGATTAACTAACATTTGTGCTTCATTTTTCTCATTGCTGAAGAGTGTTGAACTTCCTTTCCTTACAGTCCTACTGTACAGATGTGAATTTACCTTTCCTTCAGCCTTAGGCTTATTCATTTCACTTTTTGGTGTGAAAGGGCTTTTACATTTGCTAACAATCTAACTTTTTCTATTAAAAACAAACAAGCCAGCCCTGCCCAGATTTAAAATGTAACGCAAAAGTAATGTATGCATTACTTTCCATAAAAAGAAACTAAGTAACGTAATTAGTTACTTTTTTAGGGAGTAACGCAATATTTTAAAGGGGGGGTACAATGGTGTTTCATATATCAGAGTTGTTTACAGTGTTAAAGAGTTAGATTCTCATGCTAAACATGGCCAAAGTTTAAAAAATGTGGACAAATGACAGATAATTTCTTTGCCGAAAATCTTATTTCCGGGATGGTACAAATTTCGGCTGATTTTTTTCGATTGTGGCTTTAATGACGTAATCGGTGGTGGAACTCCTTATATGAGCATTTCTCCCAGAAAAGCATGTCCGCGGCACCCGCGATCACGTCGGCTAGACCATGAGAAAGAGAGCAACGTGCTTAATTTGGCTGCACTCTGCAAGGGATTCATTTGGGAAGAATGTCTCTAAAGAAGTGTGGTTATGGTTGTAAGGCAAAGATAACTTTGCTCAGCTTCCTGAAGAACCCAGCGTTACGTGAACAGTGGATGCAGTTCCTTTTTCCGGGGCAGCAATGGAGTTTACCAAGTGTGTGTTTGTTGATGAATGTTTCATATACGAGGACCAGTTCAACGCTGGATTTGCACATTGTTTGATACTGAAAGATGGAGCGGTCCCAGCTATGAAAGATCCCGGTAATGATTCAGAACTGCAGATGGTAAGTGAAACAACATCAAATGTCTGTGTTTTATTGGCAATCCCAGCGCAAGTGATCGTCGAACTTAGCTCCGCCCACGGCGCGCCTCCAGAAGTTCAGCTTTTTCCGGAGAAAATCGGAAAGCTGGATTTTTCTTTTATAAATATAATAAAAATAAAGACTTTTTGGAGATATTAAGGATACATTACTACTCTATAGGTACTCAGGATTAACATGAGATTAGGTGAAACTGTGTATGTTATGTACCCTTTAATGCATTACTTTTAAAAGTAACTTTCCCCAACACTGCCCCTTAATCTGCACGTTTCCACCTGCAATTCTGTTTTTCACAAGCAACAATGGTGTACCAGTTCTAACGCAATGGCAAAGTTCAAGCAAAGCATGCTAACTGTTCTGTCTTTGGCTGCACAGATGAGCACAGAACATTATTTAGAGTCCCAGCCTCAGAGAAGACAAGAGGGCAGTGGATTGATTGATTTATTTACTGTATATTACACTGCTGACACATATATCTAATATAAATGTGATTTCTTTCTCAGCTGTTTACCTTCACAGACAGTTTTTCTAACTTGTGTGTTTTTAACATAAACGTGTGTATTTGACAGTTTATGCATAATAAGACATGAAAGAGAGCTTAGTTTAGTACTCATATGTTGTGTTACAGCCGCTACCTGTGCGAGTGTATTGGATATGTGCGTTTAGAAAACCCTATCAGAAATTTAAACTAAATGGCTTTAAAACGCATGATTTCAACATGATATACATAATAATCAAAACCAAACAGATGTTTTTGGCAGAATATCTGAGGTAGGAGCTGTAAAACCACAGCTCTATTCTGGAAAAGGGGGCGGGGAGCAGCAGCTCATTTGCATTTAAAGAGACATGTACGAAAACAGCGTGTTTCTGCTTCTACTCAAATTAGGCATTTTAAAATTTATATAATAAATAATCTGTGGGGTATTTTGAGCTGAAACTTCACAGACACCTTCTGGGGACACCTGAAACTTATATTACATATTGTAGAAAGGGACATAATAGGTCTCCTTTAAATAAGCAAAAGGGTCTAGGATTGGATTATTATTGCAGTGATTAATATGTTACTGCCATGTTATATGTTTGGCAACAATTATTTTGAAAAAAACAAACAAACAAACAAACATGTCTGAAAAAGTACCCATGGACATATTCCAGAATGACAATGACAGGATTCAGGATGAGATGACTCAAATTGCAAAAGAGCGATTCAGAGAGCATGAGAAATCATTTTCACACATGAATTGATGTAACACTTTTGAAAGTCTTTGGGATGTGATGGAGTAAGCTTAAACGGATGGTTTGACTATCCTATTGTTAAAACAAGATCTCGGCCAAAACTTAATGCAACTCTCGATGGAAATAAATCTTGTGGTGTTGCATAAAATTGTTGGAGCAATGCCACAACAAATACACACTGTAATCAAAGTTAAAAGCTGTCAAATGAAATATTAGAGTGTGCTACTTTTTTTTTTGGCTAGGTAGTGTATATTGACAACAATCCAAGAAAAACATTGGGTCTCATTCACAAACCTGATTGGACTGGTTGAGCCATGATAAATCATAAATATTCTGCAATACTTTTTTTTTTTTTTAAGATTTATTTTTGGCTTTTATTATTATAGGACAGATCAGGAAGGACAGGAAGCGAGGTGGAGAGAGAGAAGGGGGTAGGGTCGGGAAAGGTCCTCGAGCCGGGAATCGAACTCGGGACGCCCGTTGCGCAACGGCGCTGTATGTCGGCGCACTGCCCACGAGGCTATCGGCGCCGACCAATATTCTGCAATACTTGAAGTGAAATGTGACCCACCTGTACTGCTCTTTGGCCTGCATTACAATAAAATCCCACTTGTGATTCATCCATTTGTAAAGATTGTTGTACTGCTCCTGAGTAGAGAAACACAAATGTATGTTTTCATTAATCACAAGTCTAGTAATTAGTGCAGTTTGTTATAGTGAGTTCCTCTTTCTCTGCATTAGAACACAGGTTTTCAGAGAAACTAATATATATTTAAAGAAATAGTTCACCTAAAAATGAAAATTCTGTTAATTTCTCACCCTCATTTGGTTCTAAACCCGTAAGACCTTTGTTAATCTTCAGAACACAAATTAAGATATTTTTGATGAAATCTGAGAGCTTTCTGACCCTCTGTAGACAGCAATGCAACTACCACATTCTTGTAGATTCATAAAATTAAGGCTGAACCACTAATGTCACATGAACTATTGTAATGACGACCTTACTACCTTTCTGGGCCTCCAACATGGTAGTTATGTTGTTTTGTAATAATTTGTGTTCCGAAGACGAACAAAGATCTTACAGGTTTGGAACGACATGAGGGTGAGTAATTAATGACAGAATTTTCATTATTGGGTGAACTATCCCTTTAATACATAAGTAAGACAATAAAGGATAAGGCGTTCAATTACCTGCTCATACAGCTCCAACATCCCTTTCTTGCGTATATTTCTCTTTGCCAAATAAATTGCTGGAAATACACATATAAACGTCTGACCTTGCCAGTAAAAGCCAATTTAAAGATGTGATATGACTCAACATGAAAGCAATTTATCACATTCTTTATCTCCGACAGCTGTTTGAAGAATAATGAATACCCTCACTGTGAATTATTGCTATGACAACCTATCAGCCTGCGTGAAAAATGAAAGATGATTACACACCATAGTCTGTGTCTTCCACTGGCCACTGCTGTGCAGGCCAAAAATACGGGGTCTGGAAGAAAAAAATGTATGGAATGGAAAAGAGTAGTACAAAGCATATGGAAGGAAGAACTCGTGTATGCTCACCGAGGCTGCATTTATTTAATCAATAACAGTAAAAAAAGTAATATAATGAAATATTATCACAATCTACAATAACTGCTTCAGTATCGCATGATCAATCGGAAATCATTCCAATATGCTGATTTAGTGCTCAAGAAACCTTTCTCATTTTTTTCAACATTAAACAGTGCTGTTTAATATTTTCATGGAAACCATGATGGTAATATGTGTGATATTATAAGTGTTAGCACAGTACTTGAAGGTTGTGTGAAAGTTACCTGAAAGCGATACAGGGATGTGTCTGGTTTAAGGATGAGTCTCTTATGATCTTGTAGTGGATAAATGTATCCAAATGCCACCATCATGGTCCCCATAGCTCGGGCCTCTAAACATTCAGAGTGAGAAAGTATCTTAATGCATCTAAACAAGATCAAAATGAACTGTACAGCATCCCACACCATCAAATTGCATAGCAATAGATTATATTTCTCAAAGAATATCTGTAATGCTTTATACAGATCTAGATTGAGGCATATTTTTTTTAAAGTTATAATATTACTAAACAAAAAACTATGTACTTGACTTACCCATAGCATCTATTTTGAATCGATTAGCGATCCATGCAACAATATCTTCCCCTGAAAAAACGACATACGTAATAAAATAAAACATTTCAGAGCAATAAAAGACTCTATCAGTGGGTGGGAATGTTGGCCCTCTAGATTGAATGCGCCCACCAGGAGCCATCAGCAAAGAACACACCACAAGAGAGAAACAGTGTTATTATAGTTAACCAAAATGAAAACCATAAAACAAGAAAAAAACATGTTACTTGAAGTAAAGTAAATGTGAAACAAAACACTACTGCAAAACAACTACTGCAGCTACAGTTGTGCTCAAAAGTTTACATACCCCTAGCAGTATCTGCAAAATGTTAATTCTTTTAGCAAAATAAGAGGGGTTGTACAAAATGCATGTAATTTTTTATTTAGTACTGACCTGAATAAGATATTTTACATAAAAGACATTTACATATAGTCCACAAGAGAAACAATAGCTGAATTTATAAAAAATTACCCTGTTCAAAAGTTTACATACCCTTGATTCTTAATACTGTGTTGTTACCTGAATGACCCACAGCTGTGTTTTTTTGTTTAGTGATAGTTGTTCATGAGTCCCTTGTCTGTCCTGAACAGGTTGTCCTGCTGTTCATCAGAAAAATCCTTCAGCTCCTACAAATTCTTTGGTTTTCCAGCATTTTTTGTGTATTTGAACCCTTTCCAACAATGACTATATTTTGGCAAAATGAGCAAAATGTACACTTCAGTGAGTGTTTAATCAATTGAACAGGGTAATTTTTATAAATTCAACTATTGTTTTCTCTTGTGGACTATATGTAAATGTCTTTTATGTAAAATATATTATTCAGGTCAGTACTAAATAAAAAATGACACGCATTTTGTATGATCCCTCTTATTTTGCTAAAAGAATTAACATTTTGCAGATTCTGCAAGGGGTATGTAAACTTTTGAGCACAACTGTATATATATATATATATATATATATATATATATATATATATATATAAATGCACACACATATATATATTCAAGAAATATAACTATTATTATTTTATATAAATATAAATTTATATTACATATATTTGGATGCGATTAATCATGATTAATCGGTTTGACAGCAAGAATAATAATTAAAAACGATACAGTATCTCCATGATATTAAAATAAAACTGGAGAGAAGTCTCCTGACAGCCAGTCAATACTAATATGAGCATATATGAAACATAATAAGAAACTATTAAAGTTGCAGTATGCAGTTTCTCTGCTACAAGTCTCACTTAGCGGAACTACAAAAAAACAAACAAATAAAAAAACCCTGCTAAACTGGAAGTAAAAATAGAGGTAGAGAATAATTACAAAGTATAATTTATACAGTTTACATACACCTTGCAAATTCTTAATACTGTGTTATTATCTGAATGATCCACAGAGTTTTTTGATGTTGTTGTTGTTTAGTTATTTGTAAAAAAAAAAAAAAAAAAGGTTCCAACTCTCACAGATGCTCCAGAAAGAAAAAAAAAAACACGATGCATTAAGAGCCAGGGGTGAAAACTTTTGAACAGAATGAAGATGTGTACATTTGCCTAAATATTATATATATATATTTTTTTATTTTTTATTATTATTTTTTTTTATTTAGAACTGCCCTTCAGAAGCTACAGATGATACTTATATGTTTCCCAGAAGATAAAATTTGTTAAATTTACCCTGATCTTCAAATTCCATAGTTTTCACCCCCCATTTTTTAAGCATCATGTTTCCTTCAGGAGCATCAGTAAGAGTTTGAACCATCTGTAGTAGTTGCATATGAGTCAAAATCACTAAACGAAGAAAAAAAAAAACTTAGCTGTGGATCATTTAGGTAACAACACTATATTAAGAATAAAGCATATGTAAACCTTTGAACAGGGTCATTTTTATAAATTCAATTATTATTTTCTCTTGTGGACTATGTGTAAACATCTTTTATGTAAAATAATATTTTCAGGTCAGTCCTAAATAAAAAACACTTGCATTTTGTACAATCCCTTTTATTTTGGTAAAATAATTAACGTTTAGCAGATTCTGCAAGGTGTATGTAAACTGTTGACCTGAACTGAATATAATTTGTAAGTTTCTATCATTCATATTGATTAAATTTCCAGGCTTGTAAATGAGAGATTCGTTAAGAGCATTTAAAGTGAAAACAACAGCGAGTATTGGACACAAAACAAAGGTGCCTTCTCAAAATAGGTATCGCACTATGACTCGGTACACCACTGTGTGTCCCGCTGAGGCTCTCGTGATAGGAGACTAATGAGAAGATCTCTGCAGGGGTGAATCTGAGTGGCTTCATTAGTGTCTGCTAGCCTGAGGAGCATACCAAATCATTTCAATGAATTTTTAAATAAAAACATCGGGTGTCTTTCCAATATATAAATCATATCAAAACTGCTGTGAATAATCCGTGGCTCCAATTAAGTTTAAGCAATCACAGATTTAAATCATATGTTATATGTAGCTGCCTGACAACATTAAGACCGACGCTGGAGATTACAAGAGCTCTCCTCCCTGAAACCATGCAGCCTAGACGAGAGAGTCATTGCAACCAGCTGCTCAGAGGTTGTCATGGCAATAGATTCTTCGGTCTCAGAGCCACATAAGCAGACTCTAAATGCATGGACCGCACAAATGACTAGCACTCCCGAGGAGTAATCCAACAGCAGAAATCAATACAAATGAGTAGGTGAGCCTACTATCTTTAATTACAAATGCTTGAGTAGCAGCTAATGTGAAAAGGCAGCTATTTCTGATGCTCTCACCTGTTATAGCATGTGGGATGGTGGTGATTACAAGCCTCTGGGTCTGAGATTTCACTCCAGTTTTGGGGTCCTGCATCTCCAACACCACATTCTCCACCTAACAAGAAGAACATTTTTTTTTTCGTTTACCTTGTGGCAGCCTCTGACTAAATTATTCCACTGTGAAGTCATCCCTGCTGGTTTATGGTCTGAAGGGGCTGCGACTGACCTCTTTGAAATATACTCTGTGATTGATTTGTGACTCAGCTGTTTGAAGTTTTTCTTGCTTTGTCAGGGTCTCTGGCTTTTGAAGGCTGTTTGTGAACTCACGCTGCACCCTAGTCTGGATCACAGAAAGCTCTTGGCCGAGTTATTGGGTCATTACTATCTGTGCATTGGCTTAGAGCAACGCAATGCACTAATAAAACATATTCTAGTAGATCACACTGAGGGGGAATCACTTCAAGTATACAGTTTGAAGTATCATAGTGATAAAAGAGTGACTGCATTATACTAGAGGCTCATGGGAAAGCTAGACTAATACCATTAGCACACAGTGACCTGATCTGAGAGTAAGCTGCTAATAAACAATTAAGACTTAGACTGTAAAAATGTTTTAATTGATGTCATAACATTTCATTTGTAACAATTTCTAAAATTAGCATTTTTATTCTGTTTTTATGAGCTCAAGTTTAAAGTGGTCGGAAAGTTTGATTTTGCCACCACTTTCATTTTAGTTATTGTTTTTAGTTATGTTACTTTTGAATATTTATTATATCATTTATTTATTTATTTATTTTTTATTTTAGTGGCTCATTTTTTGTGAGACAGCACTGTTATAATAAAAAAATAACATTTGTAACTGGAAAACAAATTTTAAAAATCTAGGAAGTGACAAAAAATTCACAAAAATCTAAATCAATGTGTCAAAATGATTAAATAAATAATAGAGCTGTTAACCAATATTTTTATATATAATGTTAATTATATGAATGTAAATACTTTAAATATATTTTCAAAATATAAAATAAATAAATAAATAAATCCTGACTTGAAAACAATGTAGGATAAATGCAAATCAATCAGTCAATCAATTAAAAAATAACACAATTTAATTAGCAATTTTAACTGATTTAATTGAAAGTTTCTTTGTGACCAAAACAAGGACATTGTTTGCATACTCTTAGAATAATTTGTTACATTTTTTTTTTTTTATATATATATTTTTATAAAAATAATTGTTTGATATATTTTTATTATTTGCATAGGTATACAAGATGTTTTAATATTCTTAATGGATGGATTTGGATGTATTTTTTGCTAATAAATAATTAAGACTTAGACTGTAAAAAAAAAATTAACTGATGTCATAACATTTACTTTGGAACAATTTCTTTAATTTTCAAATTGATTTTATGAGTTTACATTTTTAATGAGTTTTTGTGTCATTTATTTATTGTATTCAGTGTTTGAAAAGTTTGATTTTGACACCACTTTTATTATAGTTATTGTTTTTACTTAGTTTAATTTAGAGTATTTATTACATAATTTACAATTGTTTATTTTTTATTTTAGTGGGTCACCAATAAATAAATAATCCTTGAAAACAATTTAGGATAAATGCAAATCAATCAGTCAATCGATACATAAACAACGCAGTTGAATTCGCAATTTTAACTGATTTAATTGAAAAGTTTCTTTGTGACCAAAACAAGGACAGCGTTTGCATACTCTTAGAATAATTTGTTTCTGGTTCCGGTAAAAAAAATTATTATTATTTGCATAGGTATACAAGATGCTTTAATATTCTTAATGGATGGAATCACCGTTGAAAGTAAAACTGACAGACTATAATACCACATGATAATAAAGATTAAAGTAATAATATTGGTTCGCTCAAATACAGCAACACCACCAAAAATATAATTGATTCATAAGGCATAAAAGACTACTTGTCATATTATAGAAATCAAACACAACATTCTTATCTCATTCGCGAGAATGTAAATAACACAGATGGTGATGAGCTATGGATGATGCTCTCAACCCACCTTCTTCAGGCATGCCATACGCGGTCTGTATCGCTGCCCATGGTCCCGTACATTCCTTATGGTCATATTCGCTTCTTCACGCCACAGTCTGTCGACGGTCGAAGACGAGAGAATGAAATGGGAAACACTCGGTAGGTAATCGTACTATCGTTTTGGCTATGTCTAATCTATAATCATCACTGATGCACACAAAGACGATGGCTGTGTGCGCCAATCAGGTAACAGCTCTGCTTATGTAGGTAAACCTGTATGAAGAAAGCAGTGATTACAGTAACACGTCGTTTCCGGTAGATGGCGCTGGTGTCGTCTTTTTCAAATGAACACCTGGGAATGACAATAAAAAAAACAACAGCGTCTAAATTAGATTTATGATTTTTATAACCCATAAACCACTTATTGATTATGAGAGGCCTATATAAAAAGGTTTTACTGCGAAGAAAAAGTAAATCTGCGCATGTAAAATGTATCACATTATTTGTTTGTTCAGCTGGGTCATTGAAGTTATGCAGGACCGGTTATGTTCTGTAATTAAACAAAAAAAGAAAAACAAGTATATGCTTGTGTTGTAATTTCAGGAGGTATTTCTGTAATATGACGTAGCAGTCTTCTAATAAAACTTTATTACAGCAATTATAACTGCATTACGATATTTAAAAAATGTCAATGTCCGTCCGTTCGTCTGTCCATCTATCTATCTATCTATCTATCTATCTATCTATCTATCTATCTATCTATCTATATACAGTATCTCACAGAAGTGAATACACCCCTTTTCATGTGACAACACTGAAGAAATGACACTTTGCTACAATGTGAAGTAGTGAGTTTACAGCTTGAATAACACTGTAAATTTGCTGTCCCCTCAAAATAACTGATCACACAGTTATTAATGTCTAAACCACTGGCCACAAAAGTGAATACATTCCTAAGTGAAAATGTCCAAATTGGGCCCAATTAGCCATTTTCAATGGGAAGCAGGTGTGTTTGATGTTTTTGCTCTCACTGGGTGCGTCTTAATCAGCTCCCTTATTCAGCACTGATCAGGGAGTCGGCCATTTTAAGGGCTGTCTCAATCTATTTTTTTAGAATATACTTTAAATAACATTAATAAAATACATTTACAAAGATATCTGTCCTGCCAGTTGTTAATAAATACGAGTGGTGACGTTTTACAACGCGACTAGTCTGTCGCCGGAAATTACGAATCAAAAGTGTCCCAATGTGTAGTGACCCAGGGCTTACTAGCGCCCGACTTCATGTACATGATCTACTGATTCACAACCTCGGGAGCAAGGGAGCTGATTGAGACGCACCCACTCTCTAATACTGGTCACTGGAAGTTCAACATGGCACCTCATGGCAAAGAACTCTCTGAGGATCTGAAAAAAAAATTGTTGCTCTACATAAAGATGGCATAGGTTATAAGAAGATTGCAAAAACCCTAAAACTGAGCTGCAGCACGGTGACCAAGACCATACAGCAGTTTAACAGGACAGGCTCCACTCAGAACAGGCCTTGCCAAGAACTTGAGTGCACATGCCCAGCATCATATCCGAAGGTTGTGTATGCCACACACTGCAGTAAATTGGTTTGCATGGCTGTTGTCCCAGAAGGAAGCCTCTTCTAAAGATGATGCACAAGAAAGCCAGCAAACAGTTTGCTGAAGACAAGCAGACTTAGGACATGGATTACTGGAACCATGCCCTGTGGTCTGATAAGAACAAGATAAACGTATTTGGTTCAGATGGTGTGAAGCGTGTCTGGCGGCAACCAGGTGAGGAGTACAAAGACAAGTGTGTCTTACCTACAGTCAAGCATGGTGGGAGTGTCATGGTCTGGGGCAGCATGAGTGCTGCCGGCACTGGGGAGCTACAGTTCATTGAAGGAACCATGAATGCCAACATGTACTGGGTGCAGACTGGGCCATAGGGCAGTATTCCAACAGGATAACGACCCCAAACACACCTCCAAGATGACCACTGCCTTGCTAAAGAAGCTGAAGGTAAAGGTGATGGACTGGCCAAGCATGTCTCTAGACCTAAACCCTATTGAGCATCCGTGGGGCATCCTCAAATGGAAGGTGGAGAGCATGGTCTTTAACATTCACCAGCTCTGTGATGTCGACATGGAGGAGTGGAAGAGGACTCCAGTGGCAACCTGTGAAGCTCTGGTGAACTCAATGTCCAAGAAAGGCAGTGCTGGTGTGGCCACACAATATATTGACGCTTTGGGCCCAATTTGGACATTTTCACTTAGGGGTGTACTCACTTTTGTGGCCAGCAGTTTAGACATTAATGGCTGTGTGTTGAGTTATTTTGAGGGGACAGCAAATTTACACTGTTATACAAGCTGTACACTCACTACTTTACATTGTAGCAAAGTGTAATTTCTTCAGTGTTTTCACATGGAAAGATATAATAAAATATTTACAAAAATGTGATGGTGTACTTCTGTGAGATACTCTACTATCTATCTATCTATCTATGTACTTCTGTGAGATACTCTACTATCTATCTATCTATCTATCTATCTATCTATCTATCTATCTATCTATCTATCTATCTGTCTGTCTGTCTGTCTATCACCTATCTATATATCATCTATGCATGTATGTATGTATGTATGTTTCTATCTATCTATCTATCTCTGGGAGTCTGTCTATCACCTATCTGTCTATCTATCATATATGTATGTATGTATGTATGTATCCATGTATGTATGTATGTGTGTGTGTGTGTGTGTGTGTGTATGTATCTATCTATCTTAAGAGTAAGACCAAAGTGCAAAGGTAAATGAAAGTCCAAATCATAATATGTATATTTGTATATAGTATATTTGTATATTTGTTAAAAATGAGAGAGCGAGAGAGCGAGAGAGAGAGAACAAGAAATACATGCTATACTTAACAATTTGTCAGTTTTCCATGTCAGAAGTGGCAAAACATTTACTTAAACCAAATTATTTTTATTTTTATCAAATTACTTGGACATGAAAATGTAGGCTAATGCGTAATAGGAATTATTCAACCCAATAAATATAAATGAATAAACAATAAATAGTTGACAATGTATTTTATTTCCAAACATTAAACCACACCCGTGGTATCCGCCTATTTGTAAAGTACACGTGAACGCGCCTCGCGTGGCAGCGCGAGTGATGTATCCATGAAGTCGTTACTACAAAGATGGCGGATTTCCTGCCCTCCCGGACTGCTATAGTTTGTATTCCTAATTGTCTTCTCTCCAGCGGCGAAATTGACCAAATTAGAAAGTCTAAGGAGATCGATAGAACCCTGTCTCGAGAGAAGACTTATGTGAAGAAACTGGTGAAGATCTTGCTGTTAGGAGCAGGCGAAAGTGGCAAGTCAACTTTCCTCAAACAAATGCGCATAATTCATGGGCAGGACTTCGATCAGCGGGCCAAAGAAGAGTTCCGGGCTACAATCTACAGCAATGTTATCAAAGGTAACACGCAAGTAGTTTGAAATCGAAAGAAGCAAGTTCTTTATTAAAAAGGGACACTCAGTGAAACCTCAATTTTATTGTAGCAGCAGGTGGAAGTGTTTTATCGACTTCTTTAGCGTAACTTACGCAAACTTTCGATTGCTCACCCAGCCCATAGACGACGCGAAGGGCAGTGGTTTTAAATGTTGGGTTTGCTTAACACCAGTTATGCATGCTCAAATACAATAAGTTATTTAGACTTAGACGGACGGTACTGTTTCTGTTAAGTAATGTTCACATAAGTACGTTAGCCTATGCTCAAGTCTCACAGAAAACTTTCAGCAAACTTGGCGCCCCTAGAGAAAGTACAAAAAGTACAGCGCCTACTTTGGTCTGTGTTAGTCATCTGGATGTGTGATTGTTTTATGACAGCATTCTGCTATATGTATCTCAACTGATTCTTGAGACATATGTCAAAACTGCTATGAAACAAAACAAACGAGGCTGCAAAATTTTAAGAAAGAAAAGTAAGGAATTATTTTGATTAACCTGTTTATTTGTGCTTAGTTTTGATCTCCTGCTTCCATTTTCTTGCAAAATGCTTGTTTTCCCTTAATATTATTCAACACCATTCAATACAAACGTTTATTAAAGTATTTTAAGATATCCACAAACATTAATGGAGGAATTATTAAAAGGATGATGTTTAACTGATTTTAAGTCAGTCAAAACGTATTACAAAACTGATTTTAATACCATTTATTAAATGTAGATTTTGCTTTATTTTTCTGACATTACTAAAGTATCTCCTTAAATTAGCTAAGTAAAATTAGCTCCTAAACAATTTCATCAACATTTGACCTTGTTGACCTCATAAAAAAGGGGAATATAAACAAAACAAAAAAAGGTTTCATTTTCATAAGTCTGATTGTGTTGACAAAAAGGGGACTGAGGATGCATAAATGATGCCATTTCCTTTTTTTTTAAAGAACATCATGTCAGCAGCCTTGAATATATTTTTATAGCAACCTGATTAATGCAATATGTCGATTATGTCAATATCTCTAATGATCCATTTAGGTATCCGAGTGCTTGTGGATGCCCGTGAGAAGCTGCACATCCCTTGGGAAGATCCTGAAAATCAGGCTCATGCGGAAACAGTGATGTCCTTTGACACCCGCTCATCCATGATGGCCAAAGGAACGGTGGAGACCAAAATCTTCCTGAACTACCTGCCCTCCATCCGAGCCCTGTGGCAAGACAGTGGTATTCAGAATGCCTACGACAGACGGAGAGAGTTTCAGCTGGTAAATATGAAATGATCACTCATTGTTTTGTTAATTATTGTGCATTGTTTAACCTGATTGTTCTCAGTCCCTGTGAAGTAAAAGTTTTGGATATAGAATCCACTCAATCTTTTTTTTTTTTTTTTTTTTTTTTAAAAGGATTTGTGTAATTGTGGGGACTGTGAACTTGAAGGAATGTTGATCTGTTGTTAAACAGCTTGGTTTTATGAATCATGGCAGATAAGCACAGTGTACTTGCATAATTACTCCCATCAAGCCTTTGCACCAAAGCATTAATCATGGTGTAATGCTTGCTTATGTTTTTCATACATTTGCAGTGTAATTAAGCATTCTTTTTTATATTATTTGACTGATTATGCCCATGTGAGTTGAACACAAATGAAGTGTCTGTTTACTCATGGCAAAGAGGGTGTTCTGTCTGTGCGTGAGTGAGTGTATAGTTTGCATTTCAGTTATGGAGATAAGATCATTCACGTTCAGGGGTAGAACCCTTGTGACTGAGATTAGGATTTAGCTCAATTTTTCCAAGTAAAATCTCCATTGTTGTACAAGTTGTTGTGATTAGCACGTTTATCCGTATTTATTTAGTGATAAACATTCATTTATGGTGACTAAGTCACTTTCTCTACTAAAGGCTGATTTGCATACCCCACAAAGCAAGCCAGTGCTGCAGAGCCTCATTTTCCTGATTTTGTGTTATGTAAACTTGTTAATGAATAAGGCCAGTGTAACCTAGTATATCGTAGTAGGGGCTGCCTTGGACTAAAAGTTCTGGTGAAAAATATTGTATGGTTATGTTGTATTGTTTGTGTTTGTAAGAGCGAGAGATAACTAATAACTCACGATTATGTTTTCTATGTATTTAATTTTTGGACAGGATTGTACAGAGTAACAAGAAATGGATAAAATGGGGAAATTGAGACACAGCACAAGACAAATTCAAAGTTGCACCCTCCTCTAATTATGACTGTCTTTTTTTTATCTTTAGGGTGAATCTGTGAAGTATTTCCTGGACAATGTGGATAAACTTGGACAATTGGTAAAAAAACCAAACAATTTTTTTTTTTTAAATGTTAATATCTTTTTCAGTACCAGTATCTAGAGCACAAAGTAGTTGGTATTAAACCTGTATGCACCACAAGTGAGATGTACGTAGAATTTCTGAAATGAAATTCCCAGGGGAAAAAAGCTGAATTTTGTTATCCATTAGGAAGGCTTTTGGTAGAGTTTTGGGTGCACTGACATTAGTTCTATCGGTATAGACATATTGGTTTTTACTGGTACAAATTTATTGCATTGTACCAGGTTAGGGGTGGGTGACGTGACCAAAATCTTATCACAAAGAGTAAATCTATTTCACAAAAACATCACAATGTAGTTATTTTTGCTTGAACAAAAATGTTATGATATCAAAAATTCGAAATGTTACTTATTGAGATGTCATCATTCTCGACAGTATTTTGATATCACAGCAATAACCAGTTCTAGTACATAATGTACTAATCAAAAGTACTAATGACAAGTAAACATCCAGTAATAAAATAAGAAAAAAAAGCGAATTACAAACAATAGGTCAAATGTACAAATAAATGAAGTGTTTAAATTTTTTTCGGTAGGTCTATCAGAAGTAAAAAATACTGTAAAAACTGAATAAAGTAATCAAATGTAAAAAACACTGGTGCTAATGTGCTCTAGTTATTAGGTGTGTTTAAATTGAAGCAGCGCTGCGCAGAACGATCTGTGTATGATGAAAACTACGGCGAGAGCGATTCAAAAGCAGAAGGAGCCGTCTGTTCCCTAAGTTTTACTGTACTTTAACACACACCGATTGGTCTGTGTTCAGTCAGTGCTGCTTCTAGTCAAACACAACTCTTAGATAGTGTTAGGGAAGGGGGCTTCTTTAATACAGTTGCTAAATTTTTATAAATGTGTCAGGGTCTTATAGTATTATGCCTGTCTGATTTTTGTTTCCATTTAATCTGCAGGACTACTTGCCCACCCAAAAGGATATACTGCTGGCACGAAAGCCCACCAAGGGTAT
The DNA here is from genome assembly GCA_033026305.1 of Cirrhinus molitorella. NCBI lineage: Eukaryota > Metazoa > Chordata > Actinopteri > Cypriniformes > Cyprinidae > Cirrhinus > Cirrhinus molitorella. The sequence goes on along the minus strand of CM065136.1, from coordinate 19,600,827 downwards.
CCACGAGTACGACTTTGAGATCAAGAGTGTTCCATTCAAGATGGTGGATGTGGGAGGGCAGAGGTCAGAACGCAAGCGATGGTTCGAGTGCTTCGACTCCGTGACCTCCATTCTCTTCCTAGTCTCATCCAGCGAATACGATCAGGTGCTCATGGAGGATCGACAGACCAACAGGCTCACAGAGTCGCTCAACATCTTTGAGACTATCGTCAACAACCGCGTCTTCGCCAACGTCTCCATCATTCTCTTCCTCAATAAGACAGACTTACTGGAAGAAAAAGTTAAGAATGTGAACATCAAGGACTACTTCCCCGAGTTCACAGGGGATCCCCATAATCTGCAGGACGTGCAGAAGTACCTGGTCGACTGCTTCCGTAACAAGCGTCGCGAACAGCAGCAGAAGCCCCTTTACCATCACTTCACCACTGCCATTAACACAGAGAACATTCGTCTTGTCTTCCGCGATGTCAAAGATACCATCTTGCACGACAACCTTAAACAGCTTATGTTACAATGAAAGGCACCGAATGCCCTTTAAGAACATTCCATTTTAATTAGGTTTTTACTTTATTTAATACAAAGTACAAGTGGTTCAATACATATTGTGGTTGAAGAAAAATAGATATAGGATAATCATGCAACTTTTTTTTTTTTTTGCATGTCATTACAGTATATATTACAGTGTGTGTATGTATGTGTGTATATATATATATATATATATACTACCGTTCAAAAGTTTGGGGTCAGTAAGACTTGCAATTTTTTTTTTAATGAAGTCAAGGCTGAAAATACAGAAAATAAACTAACATTACAAAATGTTATTACAATAGAAAATAATGGTTTTTATTTTCATATACTTTAAAATATAATCCTGTGATGCAATGCTGATTTTTCATCAGCTGTTACTCAGTTTCCCAGGCTTAAGTGTCACATGATCTCTCAGAAATCATTCTGATATTCTGAATTATTAGTAGAATTATCAGTTTTGGAAATGGTTGTGCCGCCAATGTTTTTTTTTTTTTTTTTTTTTGAACCTGTATTTTTTTTCTTTCAAGAACAACATTTATTCAAACTATAAATATTTTCTAGCAATGTAAATCTATTATGTCACTTTTTATTAATGTAACAATTGATTCATTTCTTTCAAAAAGAAAAAAAAAAAACATTTACTGACCCCAAACTTTTGAACGGTAGTGTATATATGTGTGTGTGTGTATATATATATATATATATATATAATGTGTATGTATATGTGCAAATAATTTGATATAAAAGCAACCTTTGTAAGCTGCTTTGTAGCTATATCAAATACGCCAAGGAATGGTCCTCAGTTATTCACCAAAATGCTGTAATTCTGATCGTTTACTGTATGAGCGCATATTTTCATATAATGGAACTGTTAACAACACTCCTGTAACCTATAGGCTTAATACCTGACTTTGGTAAAGCTTTTCAAAAAGAAAGTGTGAGAACTCAGGGCTTTAAATATTTAATTCACAGAGCTATTGTGTTTCAGTCAGCAGTCTGGTTATATATATATATATATATATATATATATATATATATATATATATATATATATATATATATATATATATATATATATATATATATAAGGCCCCAGTGTCTTTTGAAAGTAGAACATGGTTTCACTGCCTTTATCTTCCCACACTCAAAATAACTTTTTGTTGCACTCTGATCATGATGATAAATTAGTACAATTAAGGTACTTTGGTATGAAGTACTTATTTGTCACATTTCATATGTAAAGGGAAAGTGTCTTTGTTTGCCGTTCAAGCCTGTACAGAATGTATCTCTGTGCAATTTCTTTTTGCTCTGACATTCCCCCCCTCTTCCCCAAGCTGTATATTTCACACACTAATACGCAATACCATAAACAAATTCATTTTACAGAACAGAAGGTGGCCTTATGTTTTTGCTCCTGTGTAGGTTAAAGTGGACAGCTTTAGCTCAGGGTTTTATGAAATGACTGTTAAAGCAGTCCAGGTTTATTTCTGTGTATTGGTTACTACAGGCCAAGCGAAGTCACCTTTGCCTTAAATGTCTGTGGATCAGTCAAAGCTGGTTTGATGTAAGACAAATGGAAATGTGTTGATGGAGAGACTAAGTCTTAATGTAATCTTAATGAAAACAAGCACTGTAATCTGATTGTTGGTAGTAAATTGATATTAACTGATTGCCTGAATTAAGGTGTTTATGTATAGAATCTGTAAAAAAAATGCTTATGCAATGCTGTCTGTCTTTGTTATGGCCATAATCACTTGCTTTTTGTATAGTGTTTTCTTATTGTTTTTGTTGATCACATTTATGTAATTCTGTTTATTAAATCTGATTATTTTATCAGAATGGTATTACTGCTGTCTTTTCATTTCAGTAAAGAAAAATGAGGGTATACTGATTCAGAATTCCACTAATAATTTTTTTTTTAATACGCGTTGTATAATCTATTACAAATAATAAACAGGATTAATTACTCATTTAGGACCAGTGTGTAAACATAATATGCTTATTGTTAATGTATGTAATGTTAGTTATAATTAACAAAATAGGTCACTTATTATTAAAAAAAAAAGTACTGGGGACTTTACGTTTGAAAACCACAATGGCAGCCAGTGTAAATATCGAGATGTGATTTGAACTCGCTTGATACCAGAAACTGCGTATGCGGGCAGGTCGTTGGGTTTGACGCTTATGGTTTCTGTTTCTATTGTGTTTCATTTACTATTTTCAGCGTTTTCTCTGAAACGCATCCAGTCTTCGACCTATATTTTGGAACACGCTTTAAAGGTAGCTTTATTAGTATGTGTTGACATGTGCTTCCTCATTCATTTTAGCGCGAATCAATTTTATGCAATCTGATCAAGTCAAGTGGAGCTTGTCATTCAGTCCCGTGTTTACGAACGAAATTAACTTTAAAAATAGTAATTAATAGCGTGACGTTATCGAATATAGGCATGTATTGTAAATGTGATACTGTCATCATAATACACTTTCACTTAAAAGTGTAGCAAAAACAGTGGAAGTTTAACAGTAAACGCAGAATTAGATACAGAACATAACACCAGTACACTCAGAACATGCGTTTTAGCTTTCTTATTTGTGAACCTGGACCACAAAACCAGTCATGAGTCATTGTTTTTAAAAAATTGAGATTTATACAACATCTGAAAGAATCATCTGAATAAATAAGCTTTCCATTTGTGTATATTTATGTTAGGATAGGACAATATTTGGCTGAGATACAAATGTTTGAAAATCTGAGGGTGCAAATAATCAAAATATTGAGAAAAGTCCAAATTAAGTTCTTACTTAAGTTACTAATCAAAAATAAGTTCTGATATATTTGCGGTAGAAAATTTACAAAATACCTTCATGGAACATGATCTTTACTTAATATCCCAATAATTTTTGACATCATTTTGACCCATACAATGTATTTCTGGCTATTGCTACAAATATACCTTTGCTACTTAACCTTAACCTTTGGTTTTGTGGTTCAGGGTCATATTTTATGCTGCTTGCTTGATTCATATTTTACTTGGCACATTTGTGTGTATATTTCTATGGACAGATGCAGGTTATTGAGCATCCTGTTGAGAGACTGCGCACTGCTCTCTTGTCCACACGGAAAGATCTAATAGAAACATACCAACACTTCAGCAGACCAGAGAAGACACTTTTAGAAGAAGGACTCCTGCCTGGCAGTTCACTTTTCAGTCCCATCACAATTCACTCAGACTCAGACTGGATTCCTGCACATCCAGAGGATCCTCAAGACTTTCAGAGTTTTTACGTTAACCCTTACCGCCGTTCTCCAAGCAGTGGATGTAATACCATTTACATTCAAACTATTGGTTAGTACACTTAGTATGTGAAACAACTTAAATGTGTCATTTTTTATCATTAGTATATTCATATTTCTAATTGTATCATGTTGATCAATGCACAGGCTCTTTTGGGGAAGGAGCGGTTGTGGCAGAGCAGTATGTTGAATGGCTGAAGGACTACTGTCAGGCGTTCTATTATGGCCTAGTAGTTAAGCTTTTACCACCGGTAACAGTTGCTTCAACAGCCTGTTCATTTCGCATCAACGACAACACACATAACCTTCAGCTTCATGCTGGTTAGTACTGCTGCTACTGAACACAACCCCAACAATTGACTGAGTGTGGGTCTGGTAAGCTTTTTAGCAACATTTATGAAACGTTGGTCAGCATAAAGTCAAAATTGACACTTAATTCATTCTTGGTTTAATTTGAACAAACTGTTATGTGTTTTTATATGTATTTTATACACACTACGTCTCAAAACTGTGGTCAGTAAGATTTTTTTTAAGAATTGAATCATTTTAGCAGTAATTTGATCAAAAGTTACAGTAAATACATTTGTGATGTTACGAAACTTTAGAATTCATCATATAATAGATTTTTTTTAACAAAAATATTAAGCTGCGCAATTAATTATAAGAAGAAATGTGTCTTAAGCAGCAAATCAGCTTATTAAAATTATTTAGGCTCATGTGACACTATTGACTGAAGTAATGCAGAAAATTCAGCTTTGCAAACACAGGAATAAATTACATTTTATATTAAATATATTAAAATGAGTGCTGTCAAACGATTAATCGTGATTAATCGCATCCAAAACAAACGTTTATGTTTACATACTATATATTTGTGTACTGTGTATATTTATTATGTATATATAAATACACACACATGCATGTATATATTAAGGAAAAATATGTTAGGTTTATATCTAAAATATTTATATTTATTTATAATCTAAATTGTATACAGGTGTAAATATATGTACATATAAATATTTAGTTTTACTATATACATGTATGTGTGTGTATTTATATGTACAAAATAAATATACAAAGTAAACACACATATAGTATGTAAACATAAACTTTTATTTTGGATGCGATTAATCGCGATTAATCGTTTAACAGCCCTAATTAAAATAGAAAACAGTAATCTTAAATCGTAATAATATTTCACAATATTAGTATGCTTTTTTCAAAAACATTAAAAAAATCTTACCTATCCCAGATTTTTGAACAAATGTATATTTGTTATATTTATTTAAAAATGACATTAACAATCAGTAATCTTGGATAATCTGCTCCCCTGAAAATGTTTCTGCTGAAATCACTTTTAGCCAAATAGACAAAAAGTTTAGCAAGCAATGTTTTAGCAATCTGGTATGCAACACCTACTTATACATTATGGAAATAAAATTATTTGTAAACAGCAGTTCACACTGACCTGTAAGTAAATGCTTTCTTCATATATTTACAGGAGAGCTGTTGAACTTCTTGAAAAAGAGAAAGCCCAGAGATGCTTTTTGTATCGTGGGGATCACCATGATTGACCTGTACCCCAGAGACTCATGGAATTTTGTTTTTGGCCAGGCTTCTCTCACTGAAGGTGATTTTTGATTTACTAGTCATGGTCTTGTTAACGCTTCAAATGTGATTGTAACTTGAAAGCAAAGTTGTTGTTGTTGTCTTTTTTTATTTAATAAACCTTTTGTTATTTTAGCATTTAAATGAAGTGTGAATGTGTTTGTTGCTGTAGGAATGGGAGTCTTCAGTTTTGCTCGATATGATGATCATTTTTACCACAGAAGCTATGCAGGACGGCTGAAAAAGAAAATAAAACTGAAGCAAGGAGACTACTCTGTGTTTGAGAATTACTACACTCCTCCAATCACCAGCATCCTCCTCCTCCGCTCATGCAAGGTGAAGTAAGATGACTAGGCTTTTAAACTGCTCATACCCACATAGCAAACTGCATAAATGTTTTTGTTTTGTTTAGTATATAATCATTAGTACATTTCTAAAACATAAAACTATGAAAGCTTGTTTTCACCAGAGGATTAAAAAGAAGTAAATTGCGAAATATATATATTTTTTTATTTTACAGTGCTGACTTTATCACAGTTTATTTCTCACATTTCTTATTTTTGTCCCACAGTTTTGAGAGGATTGTGAAATCACATTTGTAAGAAAACTGTAAGAACTGTAAGAAATAAAATAGAATTGTGAGATATATAAACTCAGTTGCAATACTGACCCAATTCTGAGTTTACATCTAGCTTCTCACAATTTAGATTTTTCTTTTCATGATTCCGAGTTTATAATTCTGAAAAAAAAAATCTGAATTGCGAGATATAAACTCAGAATTCTGAGGAAACTGTAAAAAATTGCATGATGTAAACTCAAAATTCTGCAAAGAAAAGTCAAAATTTTTGATGTAAACAATTCTGCGATTAAGAGATGTAAATGCAGAATTCTGAGACAGAAGTCAGAGTTGTGAGATATAAACAGAATTCTGAGGAAAAAAGTCAGATTTACATGATGTAAACAAAATTATGCAAAAAAAGTCAAAATTGCATGTTGTAAACAGAATTCTAAGGAAAAAAGTCAGAATTGTGTGATGTAAACTGAATTCTGAGACAAAAGTCAAAATTTCGAGATGTAAACAGATATAGATATAATACAGAGATATAATGCAGCATTTTAAGGAAAAATCTCAGAATTTCGATATGTAAACGCTGAATTCTGAGGAAAAATGTCAGAATTCTGCAAAGAAAAGTCAAAATTGTGAGATGTAAACAAAAGTCTACAAAGAAAATTTAATGTAAACTTACAACGCCAGAATTGCGAAATATAAACTGAATTCTGAGGAAAAAAGTTAGAATTGCAAGATATAAACAGAATTCTGAGGAAATATCAAAATTGCGAGATGTAAACAGAATTCTGCAAAGAAAATTCAAAATTGCATGATGTAAATAGAATTCTGAGACAAAAGTAAACATTTTGAGATACAAACGGAGAATTCTGAGAAAAAAGCCAGAATTGCGAGATACAAACTGAATTCTGAGACAGAAGTCGTGATATAAAGTGATATAAACTCAAAATTCTGCAAAAAAAAGTCATATTGCATGATGTGTAAACAGAATTCTTTAATCAAAAGTTAAAATTGTGAGATGTAAACCAAGAATTCAGAGGAAAAAAGTCAATTGCGTGATGTAAACAAAATTCTGCAAAGAAAAATTGCATAATGTAAACTTAAAATTCTGAGACAAAAAGTCAGAATTGTGAGACGTAGACGCAGAATTCTGAGCAGAAGTCAGAATTGAGAGATAGAATCAGAATTGTAGGGAAAAAAGTAAAAAAAATGCAAAATATAACCAGAATTCTGAGGAAAAAATGCAGAAATGCGTGATGTAAACAAAATTCAGCAAAAGAAAAAACTAAATTGCATGATGTAAACAGAATTCTAAGGAAAAAGGTCAGAATTTTGTGATGTAAACAAAATCCTGCAAAAAAAGTCAAAATTGCATGATATAAACAGAATTCTGAGACAGAAGTCAGAATTTCGAAATACAAATGATGTAAACAGAATTCTGAGGAAAAAAAGTAAGAATTGCAAAATGTAAAACAAAATTTTATAACTAATAATTGTGATATAGATTATTGCAGTAAAAGAAGAGTAAAAATCACAAGATGTAAATGCAGAATTTTGAAACAAAAAGTCAGAATCCACAAATACCTTGAACTTAATAACAGCTGTTATTTATTCATCTGTGGTAGACCCTGACACATGAGATTGGACATATATTCGGTGTGAAGCACTGCCAGTGGCTAAACTGTGTCATGCAAGGCTCCAATCACTTAGAGGAGTCTGACCGTCGACCACTTGACCTCTGTCCCATCTGTTTGCGTAAACTACAGTCTGCCATTGGATTCAAAATAGCTGACAGATACAAGGTAAGACCATACCTTACCATAACTCTCCAGTGAACTAGATAACTGATGTAACTGAACATTTGAACATTTACAGGCCTTACTGTGCTGGATTGAAGATGGAGCTGACACCAGACAACATTCAAAACCCACACAAGCCTTCCAAGAGTACAAAGACTGGTTGTATAAGTGCTTACGTATATTGGAAGGTGAAAAATCATGAGCCAGTGTGATCTTTTGTTACCTACAAGCAATGTCAAGGCAAGTTGAGACATGCAATATGCTCATTCTTGGTGAGAAAGCATCTGCTGAGAAAACACAAGTAAACATGTATGTAAATAGTGGTTTTGGTTTGTATGGATCAAACATTTGGCTCAAATAGGAGTTAAATCAGAAAACTATTTTCAGACAGTCTAAAAAAAAATTATTTTTCAATTTGATTTAAAGATTATAATAACAGTGTTTGTGCAGAACATATTTACAACGGAACATACAGCAAATATAATTCCTTTCCATTATAAAATTCAAGTCATGTGGCAGTATTTCAGTGATAAAGCAGTCTTATAAAACACTTTCACTTTGACATTATATTACATTGGAAATCCTTTGTTTTCATTTCACAGTTGCATCAACCTGTGCTCTGTAAAGCTTTGAATTCACAGTTATCTCTATATAATAGAGATGCAAATGTAATCCACAGTTGAGAACACTGTCATGAGCATCGGAAGACTAAACAACAATCTAAACAGACACTATTTGCATTAACAAAGTTGTTTACCTGGTTTTAGTGTCCAGGAGACAGATGTAGTAGTATACTAGTTGATAATTGACCTGAGGTGAGGTGAATATGAAATACTGAAGAGCAGTCCATTGCTCTTTTGCAAATATGAAAAAGGTTCCATTTTAAAAATAAAGTATCAAACACCTCTTTCTAAAACATTTAGATTGTTAACCTTAGTTGCTGAATCCAGCATTATCTTTGGTCATTGCTTTACCCATCAGTACCTGGTAATCACCCCTTGCCTCTAATCACTAAAACCACGAAAATGCGGTTTCCTGTTACACATTATGTTTGTTTTCTTCTGCATCTAGGATTCTAATCAACAAAAGTCTCAGTGTTTAGGATTACAAACATTCATTAAAATGTGTTTTTCAAATCTAATCATAGTTTTAATGACAGTTACTGCTAGTGTATAACATCATTGTGCACATCTTGAAGGGATAGTTTACCCAAAAATGTAAATTCTGTCATCATTTATACACCCTCATGCCATTCCAACTTCCAAACCAATGAAACTTTCATTTTATTCACATATAACATACATACTAAATGGTTCTTTTTGTACCTAATTGGTCCAATGATTTTTAATTTTTGGGTGAACTATCCCTTTAAGGGATAGTTTGTGCACAATGCTGTTTTATAAACTATTATGAATTATAATGTAGTTATATTTTAGCTACAGTTGCAAGGTTTTCCTATGTTATCAATAGGTCTGATAGTACCTAACTTCAGCTAAATTTACCAAGGAAGTCTTTTTTTCAAGACTTAATATCTTGGTTATCCACTTCTAGACATTCCTCCGGTTTGTCTTTGGACACTTGCTCCACTGTGGGGTTATTCTGTCCATTGTCCCTCCTCGAGCACAGTTGTCCTGTCTTAGCTGGGCGTACGAGTCCAAGGAAGATGGCACCTAGTCCCATTCCCGCAGCACAGGAGTAGAATGCAGCCCTGTAATTCTGTGTAACATCCACAAGGACACCTAGAATATTTGAGAGGGAAATGCAATAAGTTGCTTGTTTAGGGAGTTTTGCATTGTATATACACTACTGCTCAATAATTTGGTTCAATTTCTTAAGAGAAAAAGTGCACATTAAATTGATTTAATTAATTATTATTTCAAATAAATGCTGTTTTTAAACTTTGTTCATCAAAGAATCCTGAAAAATATACTCCTGGTATTAGAAGCACAACTGTTTTCAACAGTGATAATAATAAATGTTTCTGGTGCTCAAAAAAAGCATATTAGAAAGATTTCCGAAGGATCATGTGACACTGAGTAATGGCTTATTTAAATTTACCTTTGTCATGGAAGAAATAAATTACATTTTAAAAACACTGCTCTTAAATCATACATTCGGTAAGGGAGTCGACTGATTATCAGCCTGACCTGATATTAACCCCTTAACTGTCACCCGTTCCCTTCAGTGGGACACTTAAGTTTACTTCACCATTTTACGAATAAATCCTAATTTAATCATGACAAACTATATATTGTTGGAAAGGTCTAAGACTCCTAAATAGATATTTTTTTGTGTTACAAATTATGTAGGAAAAGTAATAGATTAATTCATGACAAGAGTGCACTTCAAAAATCTACTTCATAACAGGAGTTCTGCCATCAGAAAAAGACTTTCTTCGTTGCCCTTTTCTCTATCACACTTTAGAAATCATAAATTATATATCACCTGAAAACTTAAAATCTCAAAATTCATCATTTGAAAACCATTTTTTAAAATCAGACATTGCATTACCATGAAAAATGTACATCAAAACCATATTACAAATATTTTCATTCATGAATTATAAAAAATTAAGTTTGAATACTTCATTTTCACGTCTATGTTCAAAAATGGCAGTGACAGTTAAAGGGTTAAGCATTTTTATAGTTTTCGGTATTATAGTATTTCGTTTTTTTTAAAACCGATTTGCTGCTCATCATTTTATTATAGTTTAAACAGACTTTTATGAATTTCATTAAAGGGTTAGTTCACCCAAAAATGAGAATTCTGCTAATAATTACTTACCCTCATGTTCCAAACCCCTAAGACCTTTGTTCGTCTTCGGAACATAAATTAAGATATTTTTGAAATCCAAGAGGTCTCTGACCCTCCATAGACAACAAGGATCCTTCAACATTCAAGGCCCAGAAAGATACCAAGAACATTGACAAAATAGTCTATGTGACATCAGTGGTTCAATCGTAATTTTATGAAGCTACGAGAATACTTTTTGTGCAAAAAACAAAACAAAAATAACTTAATAGCTTAGCACCTTTTAGGACAGTATCACATTGCATATACATGCTTTCCTCCAAATTTAAACAAAGTGCATGTGTCGTGACACTCTAAAATGGTGCTAGCCTGACAGAGAAGAAGAATTGTTGAATAAAGTTGTTTTTAAGGGGGGTTTTCCTTTTAAGTATTCTTGTAGCTTCATAAAATTACAATTGACCCACTGATGTCACATGAACTATTTTGTCGATGTTCTTAGTACCTTTCTGGGTCTTGAACATGGGAGGACCCTTGCTGTCTATGGAGGGTAAGAGAGCTCTTGGATTTCATCAAAAATGTGTTCTAAAGCCTAACGAAGATCCTATGGGTTTGGAACAACATAAGGGTAAGTAATTAATGACAGTGAACTAACCCTTTAAAGCAACTAAATAATGTAACTCAGTAGTGTGTATGGCCCCCATGTGCCTGTATGCACTCCTGACAACATTTAGGCATTCTCCTGATGAGATCAGGGAGCTCCTGGACATTCTGTGGTGCTATCCAGAAACTGCCTACACAATCTGGCCACATAAAGCCAGGTATTGTCATGCACCAGGAGGAACCCAAGGCCAACTGGTTCAATGTCTGACAGTGGCTCTGAGAATTTCATCCTGGAACCTAACATCAATGTGGGTTCTGCTGGCTCACACATAGAGGTCTGTAAGACCCTCCAAGGAGATTCCTTCCCAGACCATCACTGACGCAACACCAAGTTAGGTTGTGGTGGATAATGGTCTTTAACGTCTGTCACTAATATGTCAGTTCAGCAGTGGTTAGCAAAAGAGATCAACGCTCTTCTTCCACAAGAGTTAACAAGCGATTCTTATTCCAGGTTGGTGATGTAGAGGGTTCTGCTCCCTGCCAGTGGAAACGTGAGCCAGTCTTGGCCGATCACTGGTTCTAGCTCTGGCACCAGCCCCAGTAGAAAAGTGGTTAGAGTTAGGCCCCGATCACACCGAACGCGCTTTTTAGGTCTGAAAACGCGAGGCACACCACACTGTCTATCTTTGGTGACTTTAAAAAAAAGAGCAGTGCACAGCAGTTTTTTATGTTGTTAAGAAACCATCAAAACAGCAGCCCTGTCAGTCTAATCAAAGGATTGCTCTAAAATCTTTGTTTTTTGCTGTTAAGTAAACTGTCATATTAGCAAAAACCTTTAAAAAAAAATACAGCTCTGGGTAACCCGCGACAAGACACCAAAAGTTTCTTCTATCATTGCTGTCTCCGGACTTTCTAAGCACCGGTAAACTGGTAAAAATCCATTCATTCGATTGGACAATGGAAAAAAACGTGATGACATCGAGTGCTTTTTTCTGTTCAGAGCTTTTTTTTCAACTTCAGGCACTGCAAAAACATGAGGTGCAGCAGGCGGTTAAAACGCAAGGCATGCAGAATGCTCACTGCCAATAGAAAACAATTCAAAAAAGGCGCCTCTCACTGCAAAAAACGCATTCTGTCTGATCGGGGCCTTAATCTGCTCTGATCCCTGAAGAGAATGGGACACCAATGGCGGACCTGACAATTCTGAAGTTCTCTGGCGAATGACAATCGAGTTGTATGGTGCTAATCTGTGAGCACAGCTCACACTACTCTACTCTATTTTTAAACAGTTGTGTACACTACTAGTCAAAAGTTTTTGAACAGTAAGATTTTTGTATTTTTTTTTTTTTAAAGAAGTCTCTTCTGCTCACCAAGCCTGCATTTATTTGATCCAAAGTATAGAAAATGAGTAACAGTACATTTTGAAATATATTTACTATTTAAAATAACTGTTAACTCTAAAATGTAATTTATTCCTGTGATTTCAAAGCTGAATTTTTAGCATCATTACTCCAGTCACATGATCCAGAAATCTTTCTAATTTGCTGCTCAAAAAACAGAAAACAGCTGAGTAGAATGTTTCCCTTGCTAAATGAAATATAATAATATAATAAATATAATCCCCTGCACAATTTTTTTTTTTAAATGATATAGTGGTATAGTGTTACAAAAGTTTTTTTTATTTCAGATAAATGCTGATCTTTGGATCTTTTTATTCATCAAAGAATCCTGAAAAAAAAAAATTACTCAATTGTTTTTAATATTGCTAATAATAATAATAATAATAATAATGTTTCTTGAACAGCAAATCAGCATATCAGAATGATTTCTGAAGGATCATGTGACATTGAAGAATTTAGCTTTGATCACAGGAATAAATTACATTTTAAAATATATTCAAACAGAAAACAGTTCTTTTAAATAGTAAAAATATCTTAACATTTTACTATTTTTCTGTACTTTGGATCAAATAAATGCACTGCCAATAGAAAACAATTCAAAAAAGGCGCCTCTCACTGCAAAAAACGCATTCTGTCTGATCGGGGCCTTAATCTGCTCTGATCCCTGAAGAGAATGGGACACCAATGGCGGACCTGACAATTCTGAAGTTCTCTGGCGAATGACAATCGAGTTGTATGGTGCTAATCTGTGAGCACAGCTCACACTACAGGACTTGCTCTCATGCCACCTTCATGGAGTCTGTTTCTGACAGTTTGGTCAGAAACATGCACACCAGTACCCAGTTGGAGGCCATTTTGGAGGGCTCTGGCAGGGAATACCTGTTATCACTTTCATTTGCACCAAAGCACAGATTGTTATCCCTTAAGTTTAGTTGACTTTGTGTTATATTGTGATGATTTAAGGAATAGTTTACCCCAAAATAAAAATTCTGAAAGGAATTACTCTACCTCATGTCATTCAAAACCCGTGAGTCCTTCATTCATCTTCAGAACACAAATTAAGATATTTTGTGATGAAATCTGAGAGCTTTATGACCTTACTTAGACAACATCGCAAGTACCACGTTCAAGGCCCAGAAAGGTAGTAAGGACATAGAAAAATTTGTCCATGTGACATCAGTGGTTCAACATTAATTTTTCGAAGCTATGAAAATTCTTTTTGTGTGCAAACAAAACAAAAATAACAACTTTTTTCAACAATATCTTCTCTTCCGTGTGAGTCTTTGAATTTGGACTGTTTTAATGATATCTTTACTACCTTTCTAGATTTTGAACATGTTAGTTGTGTTGCTGTCTATGCAGTGTCAGAAAGCTCTCGGATTTCATCAAAAATATCAGAATTTGTGTTCCGAAGATAAACAAAGGTCTTACGGGTTTGGAACGACATGAGTGTGAGTAATTAATGGCAGAATTTTCATTTTTAGGTGAACCTTTTAAGTTTTTCCTTAATTTCTTGAGCAGTGTATATTATAATAGAAAACAGTCATTAATTTAAAAACTTTGAATGGTTGTGAGAAACATTTAATCCTTCTTACCTCCTAATGGTGGACCAGCCAGTCCTGCAAAGCTCTGAATACAGACGTAGACGCCTACCGCCAAGGGCATCCTCTGTATCCCTACAACATCATCCTCGGCCAACATTGGGATGTGCGTGGATGCGATGTTCCCAAGTAAGAAGCCATAAAGTACACAGCACACCGCCAGTCCCCAGAAGCCATTTACAATGGTGAACAACACCAGCACCAAGCACATCAGTGACACGCATCCGAGAAGTACGAAGATCTTCCTAATGCGCCCCCAGTTCAGGACCCATCCGATGGAGAGACGTCCAAAGATCTCAGCAACAGCCATTGTTGACAGCATATAGGCAGCCTTGTCCCTCTCAGTACCCAAACTGGCACTGAGCTCCACCACATACAACTGTGGGGCAAAAAAGCCTAGTGTTGCAAAAAGGCCAAAGGCTGAATAACACAAGAAACTGCCTTCTTTTAGTACAGTCACATCCAGGAGCTTATTTTTACTTGAAACGTCCTGTTGTTTTGGAGAGATCTGAAGTGGTTCCAATTCTCTCTGTTCCTTGCCAGATTTGAGACCACGTTCCAGCTCATCAAGTGACTGTACACCTGAATCTCCGGAGCTCACAGAGCCTTGCATTTGTTCTTCAGGAAGAGAGCTTGTGATCTTCTGCTCAGTTCCTGTTGAAGTCTTTGGTTTAATGACTATGGGACGGAGCAGAGCCCCACAGATTATAATGATGCCCTGTAACGTTCCAATCACCACCATTGTGTACCTCCAGCCAATGCAGTTCTTGAGAGCTGTGAAGGCTGCAAAAACAAGAAAGCAATATGTTTGACTCTGTTAAAATTATGAAACACTGGTTTTAACATAATGACACATAATATGTGATGATATTACATTGTAGATGAGCATGTCTGCCCTCACCTGGAGCAAAAGCAAATATTGCAAATGACTCTCCAGTGGAGGCCATGGCTGTAACCACAGAGCGGCGCCTGCTGAAGTACTGGGACAGGATTGTGACGGTTGGCAGAAATGTCAGACAGTAACCCAGTCCTACAGAAAGGAAAAGACATCTGAAAATCATTAGATGCTTTGTGTATATTAGTTTTGCTTTTAGCTAGTAAATCAAACTTTTCAATCAAATATATACATTTTTAGTTTTAATTGTAAAATGTCTACATTTATAGACAATCCTGAAGCAGTTTAGTTATAACATAACATATGAACTTTAAAAAGATCAAAAATCAAAAGTCTCTCTCTTTTTTTTTTTTTTTTTTTTAAAGAAGTCTTTTATGTTCACCAAGCAATTTAAAATAACTGTGTTCTATTTTAATATATTTTAAATGTAGTTTATTCCTGTGATGGCAAAGCTGAATATTTAGTAGCCATTACTTCAGAAATCATTCTAATATGATCTATGTGGTGCTCAAACAACTTTTTATTAAACAACCTATGACTGTGCTGTAGAATATTTTTGTGGAAACCCTGATAAATGTGACCCTGAACCACAAAACCAGTCGTAAGTAGCACTGGTATATTTGTAGCAATAGCCAACAATGCATCAATTTTTCTTTTATGCCAAAAATCATTAGGATATTAAGTAAAGATCATGTTCCATATTTTTCACGTTCCGTATTTACCAATTTAACGCATCCTTGTTGAATGAAATAATAATTTCTTTAAAAAAAACTCACTTGCCTACATTTTTAAACAGTTGTGTACACTACTAGTCAAAAGTTTTTGAACAGTAAGATTTTTGTATTTTTTTTTTTTTAAAGAAGTCTCTTCTGCTCACCAAGCCTGCATTTATTTGATCCAAAGTATAGAAAATGAGTAACAGTACATTTTGAAATATATTTACTATTTAAAATAACTGTTAACTCTAAAATGTAATTTATTCCTGTGATTTCAAAGCTGAATTTTTAGCATCATTACTCCAGTCACATGATCCAGAAATCTTTCTAATTTGCTGCTCAAAAAACAGAAAACAGCTGAGTAGAATGTTTCCCTTGCTAAATGAAATATAATAATATAATAAATATAATCCCCTGCACAATTTTTTTTTTTAAATGATATAGTGGTATAGTGTTACAAAAGTTTTTTTATTTCAGATAAATGCTGATCTTTGGATCTTTTTATTCATCAAAGAATCCTGAAAAAAAAATTACTCAATTGTTTTTAATATTGCTAATAATAATAATAATAATAATGTTTCTTGAACAGCAAATCAGCATATCAGAATGATTTCTGAAGGATCATGTGACATTGAAGACTAGAGTAATGATTCTAAGAATTTAGCTTTGATCACAGGAATAAATTACATTTTAAAATATATTCAAACAGAAAACAGTTCTTTTAAATAGTAAAAATATCTTAACATTTTACTATTTTTCTGTACTTTGGATCAAATAAATGCAGGTTTGGTGAGCAGAAGAGACTTCTTTGAAAAACATTACAAGTCTTACTGTTTAAAACCTTTTGACTGGCAATGTGTGTGTAGCACAAGGCTTTACCTACCTGTCACAATCCCAATACTGAGGTACATCTGATTAATGGAGCTGGTGAATGCTGTTGATACTGTGCCCAGAGATATGAGAAATCCTCCAAACATCACAACTGGCTGGAAGCCATATCGATTACTCAGCACTGTTGATAAAGGAGCTAAAGGGAAACAGACATAGATGGCAAACTTACAGAATTGCACCCGTAAAAAAAAAAAAATGTCAACATGCAGCTAAAAGGAGTCAACCTAGTATGTTATTTTTCAAAATGTATAGTAACAGTTACAAAACTTACCTGTGAAAGTCATAACAAATACACATATTGAAATGATCCATGATACTCGACTGTTGCTCTCGCCAAAGTCACTCATTAGGTCTTTGAGAAAAATCCCAAAACTTTTGATAACCCCATAAGTGAACACCTCCACCAGGAAAAAGGCCACAGCCACAATCCAACCCCAACCACCATCTGGGACCTCCGAGTACACTTTAGAGCCAAGGCAACCTTTCATTCTGAAAATCCACTGTGCCATTTTGACCTGTGACCTGTGAATGCGACAAAGATATGGCAAAATAAAGGTAAGCTCAATGCTTTTCTTCTGAACTTTCTAACTATTCTATCAAAGAAACCCACTCAGCTGTTTTTAACATCATAATTGTTTTTTGATTTCTGAAGGGCCATGTGACTGAATTAATGATGCTAAAAATACAGCTTTGAAATCAAAGGAATAAATTACATTTTAAAATATATTCAAATAGAAAACAGTTGTTTTAAATAGTAAAAATGTCAAAATGTTTACTTTTTGGTGTATTAGGGATCAATAAATGCAGGCTTTGCTAGCAGAAGAGACATTTAAATCTAACTGTACAAAACATTTTGACTGGTAGTGTACATACTTTCTATAAACAACTATATTCAAATGTAAAACAACTGCAGTATCCGCTATTAAAATAGTTTAGGACAGAGATTTCTGCTTAGCCAAACATTTGATGAATGAAGCTGATATAAATGTATCATATATTTAAAACATTATCACAATATGTTTTAATATTTATATAAATGACTAAACTTAAATGAAAACTAGAAATGTTATCTAGGTAGGTGAAAAATCACTGACCAAGAGGCGTTACCAGTGGGATGTTACGTCACGAAAGGGGCGGCGGAACACGAGTGTCAACAAACTGATGAGCAGAACAACGATTGCAATATTTTCATTGATTGAAATCATCGCTTGGAATTAGGTGAGGAGTAATGAGTCGCAATGCAATTTGAATCTGAAGCTTGTTAAATTTCATCTTCGTTTTTCCCAGTGTTAGGAGAATGACAGCTAACATTATTTTAGAATAGCTTCGGACTACGAAACCTGCTCAAAAACGTTGCTGTGTTAACTCCTCTAAGCATCTCTAATAGCACATATGTGGTATGACGTAGCCTAACTGTCACAAATAAACATTTACGAAACGTAATTTTAATTAATTAAAAAAAGTTTATGTTTGAAAACCTTTGCTTTATTCTAAATCAGTTTGTACGCTATAAAAAGTACATTAAGGTGAGTCACCACCTGCTCCTCATGATTCCAGCATGAACGCATTTTCTCAGCTTCTTGCCACGTGGTTGTTTCTATACGAATATGAACGTGTTTTTTCCCCTCTATATGTGTGTGTGTGTGTGTGTGTGTGTGTGTGTGTGTGTGTGTCTGTCTGTGTCTGTTTTGCCGCACTACCTGACCAATGTCAATGATTTAAGACTCCTTTAGTACTACTAGTCACTTTACCATTGATATATTTTAGCTGTAAGCAGTCATAACTAAAAAGAAATGCTTACCTGTTCCTGTGAGTGAGGGGAATGTTGTTACTCCACTGCTGTACTGCGGTGTGTCCACTGCCAAGGGTCCATGTGGTGCTGCTTCTACTGTCTCAAACACTGAGCTCCTCTATGGTGGGAGGTTACAGCTGTTGAGGATTGGTTTACCGTCAATGTTGAATGAAAGGCCACACCAGCAACCCCCCATTTCCCTTGAGCTGGAATGTCAAAGTAACATGCTGCCTCTGCTCCCCCACCATAGTGTGAAGTGGGGGCTGCAGGAGTGACTGTGCTGTGTTTTAAATGGACTGGTCCACTAGGTGAAGTTTGTTACATAACAGTGTGCAAGATCTGCTCAAAACCAAACAGCAAGGCTCTCCTTAGAGACGTCCAGATGGCTTTATGCTATAAAAAAATGCAACATCAAATAGTGTTTAGTTCCTTTGTGATTATAGCATACTGTTAGTTTGACTGATCATTACGGATCATATCATTAATGAAGTACATTTATGTAATTCATGTATCTTCAATGTTCTTCAAGACGAGATTGGTGGATCAAATGAAGCACGATCCATTACATATTTTTTGTACATATTTTGTTTTTATTTTTCAGTTCATTTTAATTTCAGTAATTTTGTTGTGTGTTTTGTCATTTTTAAATATCTCTATATATGTTTTATTTCAGTTTTAGTTATATTTATGGAAGCCTGTTTCCGCCACTGAATAAAATAATAATAATAATAATATTAATAATAATTGGGACTTTTTTATCTCACAATTCTGACATTTTTTCTTGTAATTGCGAATTTACATCTTGCAATTCTGACTCAGAATTGAGTCAGAATTGTGTGATATAAAACCGCAAATGCTAGTTATAAAGTCAGAATTGCAAGACACAAACAATTTTGATAAAAAAGTCAATTCTGAGAAGTTGCGGTTATTTTCTCGCAGTTTACGTTTTAGTTACTGTTGCTATGTCCGACAAACAATGCAGCTCTCACACTACACATCATGTTCTCACGCAGTGAAAAATACTGTGGAGCAAAGAGAAAACATGCTGACAGATAAGACAGCAGGTTCTGCTATGAAACAAGGTCTCATCTTTAAAATGTTGTCTTTTTTTTTTAAATTCAAACAAACGCAGTTTTGCCTTATTAGATCAATGACACGTGAACTGATCATCATTTCAGAACGTATTTTATTTCAACCGCTAAAAGACGACAGTACACACAATGTTTCAGGTTTAATGCCGAGAACACACTACACGACTGTCATGCCGATTATGAATGGAATTTAGCCTTAAGGACGGATCGTGCCTAGTTGCACCGAGTCTGTTCCAATCGGGCTCAGTCGCTGTTTGTGGTCGGCAGAAAAAAATCACATGGTGTGTGTTGTCTAAACTAGAATCTGTTCCAGTCGTTGGAAACAATCGTCAAGTGTGTTCCGGTCAGTCTTAGGCCACGTACACACTGCAGCTAAATTCGGTTGTCAGTTCACCTTTTACTCCTTAATCGAGTTCTGTACACACATAATTCACTAAAATACGGGAGTGACAACCGCATTCCACAACCGCATTAACTCCCGAAAAATACAGGTAGTGACAACCGCATTTACAGAAATTCTATGCAGTGTGTACAGAACCGAACTGAACAACTAGTTGTTAATGACGTATCTAAACGCGCATCTGTACGTGAGATGCAAGAAAATAACGGTGAAAGAAGTTTTAACCTTAGCTTGGACAGGGGCTAGGCTAATTGCGTTCACGAGCCCTGCAGTGAAGTGTCAGTGTTGCCAGGTCTTAATAGAAAAAAACAACAAACAAAGACAAGCGCAAAAAAACAGTATAACACCCAAATGCTTTATGTTTTATAACACAAAAAACAAACAAACATATATCTCATATCCGCCACAGACAACTTTATCAACTCCATAAAGTGCCTAGCTTCATTAGCTAAGACCAAATAACATGCCTAAAAGCGCTTGTAAATACGAGGACATGGCAACACTGCAAGACCGCGCTCTCTCTAAAGCAGCCTTCCGAGCATAAACAAAACACAGCACATTTATCAGTGGTAGTAGTTTAATTAAAATCGCGAGACAACAAGGGTCTTTAGCCAAAAATGGCAGATAAATGGCTAATTTTTTATTCACTCCTGCAAGACGGCAAAATGTTGCTATGGTTACAAATACAGGAGTGGCTTTTCCATACACACATGGAACGATAATTTACGGGACTCACTCCCGCATTTAAATGCGGTTGTCACTCCTGAAACTTGCAGTGTGTACGTGGCCTTAGAATGTTTAAGCTAGTCGTGTAGTGTGTCCCCAGCTTAAGTCCACCGAAGTTAATGTCTGATATGTTTGTCAGACAGAATGGCAGATTCGGTGTTATGATTGGTCATATCGCCTGTCAATCAAGATGTTTCCAAAGGGTCAATTGCGAGTTAACATCACACAATTCAGTTTTTCTTGCAACTGCGAGTTATAGCGTGCAATTCTGACTTTTATCCTAGCAATTGTGAGTTTATATCACACAATTCTGACTTTTTTCTTGCAATTTCAAGTTTATGTCAAGCAATTCAGCCTTTTTTTTCACAGTTGCGACTTTCTTGCCATTCAGATTTTTTTTTTACAATTGCGATATTATATCTTGCAATTAATTTTTTTCTTGCAATTCTGTTTTTCTTGCAATCTCGAGGTAATATATCGTGCAATTCTAACTTTTATCCTAGCAATCACAAGTTTATATCTCACAATTCTGACCATCTTCAGACCATCGCAGTTGACAGTTTGTATCACATATCACATATATCTTGCAATTATTTTTTTTCCACAATTATTTTTTTCTTGCAATCTCGAGGTAATATATTGTAATTATGAGTTTTTCTCACAATTGCAAGTTAATATCACAATCAGTTTTTTCTCACAGTTGCGACTTCATATCTCACAATTAAATTTTTTCTCACAATTATAACTGCTTTTCTTGCAATCACGAGTTTATATCTCGCAATTCTGACCATCTTTCTCGCAATTGACAGTTGACGTGATACAAATTTGTGTCACGTAATTCAGACTTTTTCTCGCAGTTGCGAGTTGATATCTCGCAATTCTGAGTTTTTTCCACAATTGCGATACTATGTCTTGCAGTTAAATGTTCTTGCAATTCTGTTTTTCTTGCAATCTCACAATTCTGACTGTTTTTATTGCAATTTAGAGTTTATATCTTGCAATTCTGACTTTTTTCTCGCAGTTGTGACTTTATATCTCGCAATTCAAATATTTTCTCACAGTTCTGTTTTTCTTGCAATCTCGAGGTAATATATCGTAATTATGAGTTTTTCTCACAATTGCAAGTTAATATCCCACAATCTAACAATTTTTCTCACATTTGCGACTTCATATCTCACAATTAAATTTTTTCTCACAGTTATGACATTTTTCTCACGCTTGCAACTTCATATCTCACAATTAAAATATTTTCTCACAATTCTGACTGTTTTTCTTGCAATCTCGAGGTAATATATAATAATTATGAGTTTTTCTCACAATTGCAAGTTAATATCCCACAATCAAACAGTTTTTTCTCACAGTTGCGACTTCATATCTCACAATTCAAATATTTTCTCACAATTCTGACTGTTTGTCTTGCAATCACGAGTTTATATCTCGCAATTCTGACCATCTTTCTCGCAACTGACAGTTTGTATCATGCAATTCAGACTTTTTCTTGCAGTTGCGAGTTGATATCCCGCAGTTTTTTTCCACAATTGCAATAGTATATCTTGCAATTACATTTTCTTGCAATCTCGAGTTAATATCTCACAATTCTGACCATCTTTCTCACAATTACGAGTTTATATAATCAGTTCTGAATCAATTTCTTGCAATTGCGAGGTGATATCTTGCAGTTCTGAGTTTTTTTTCCCACAATTGCGATATTATATCTTGCAATGAATATTTTTTCTTGCAATTCTGTTTTTTCTTGCAGTTGTCGAGGTAATATCTCACAATTGTGACTGTTTTTCTTGCAATTGCGAGTTTATATCTTGCAATTCTGATCATCTTTCTCATGATTGCGAGTTTATTTTTTGCAATTAATTTTTTTTCTGGCAATTCTGATTCTATCTTGGAATTCTGACTTTTTTCTCGCAGTTGCGACTTTGTAATTCAAATATTTTCTCACAATTCTGACTGTTTTTCTTGCAATCATGAGCTTATCTCTTGCAATTCTGACTTTTTTCTCACAGCAGTTCAAATAGTTTTTTGCAGTTACGAGTTTATATCTTGCCATTTAAAATTTGTTCGTAGTTCTGACTGTTAATATCATGCAATTCTGACTTTTTTCTTGCAGTTGTAACTTTATATCTTGCATTTCTGACTTTTTCTTGCAATTGTGAGTTACTGTCTCACGCAATTATTTTTCTTGCACTCGCAAATTTGTACACAATTCTCAGAAAAAAACATTTAATTGAGAAAATATGTGAGAAAAAAGTAGAACTGTGAGATAAAAAGTCCCAATTACCTTTTCTTATTTTTATTCATTATTCATTATTAATCACTCTGTTTTTTAGTTGGTTTTCCCCTTGCTAAGTAGCAGTCAGAGTATTAGTAATTCAACATAAAATAAATACTAATTTAAATGTCTTCTTATTTTTATAGATTCAGTAATAAAATGGCACAGTTTGGATTGTGCTTACTGCTTCTGTTTTCTGGACTGATTCATCACATCAAAAGCCATATTAAAAAGGAAGATGAAACAGGCAAAATGGAACGACCCAATTTCATCATTATCCTAGCTGATGATATTGGATGGGGCGACCTCTGGGTGAACCGGCCTGACAACTCCACACCAACACCCTGGCTGGACTCATTAATGCTGAAGGGCAAAAGGTAGCGTTATCATTATACCCATTATATATCATTATAAAGAGTTTTGTGCGTGATTGTGTCTAATTATAGGCGCTTGTGTCTGGTGATTCGCAGATTCACAGACTTCCACTCTCCTGCCTCCACATGCTCGCCGTCACGGGCTGCCCTCCTGACCGGCAGGCACGGGTTACGCAATGGGGTCACACATAATTTTGCAGTAGGGTCAGTCGGAGGACTCCCACTCAATGAGACAACATTTGCTCAGCTTCTGCATGATGCAGGTTATTACACAGCCATGATCGGTAAGCACAGAAACTCTAAGAACATGCAGAGAAAAACACAATTAACATCCTGAGAGAAATGAACTCTACACTCTGCTGTGATTAGCTCCTGATTAACAAATACGCATCATCTCCATGGCAACTAATAAGCCTCTCAAGCTTATTATGTTGTAATATTTCAGTGCCAATTATTTATTGCACATATATTGATTTTAAAACAGGAAAATGGCACCTTGGACACAATGGTTCCTACAATCCTGTTCATAGAGGTAAAATCCATGACATAGAGTTATTTTTATCTATATTAAATTACATTTTAGTATATATTTTGTTATTATTGTCTAACATTGTTAGACATAAATGCTTGCTTTTGTGTGTTTACGCTACAGGTTTTGACTATTACTTCGGTATTCCTTATAGTAATGACATGGGCTGCACTGACAAACCAGGTCTCGACCTTCCCAGCTGCCCTCCCTGTCTCCGCAGTGAATATACTACTAGGTTTGTGCTACCGTCCAGGTCATCATTAAGTCAAAACACATATCAGATGCCATATAGTTGAGATTTTGTATACGTCTCAAATCTTCGCTCAACAGGAAGCATGAAGAATGCTACACTAAAGTGGCATTACCTCTGTTTGAAAATGAGACAATAATTGAACAACCCTTGGACTCGTGGACCCTTAAAGAAAGATATGCCACAGCAGCTGTCAAGCAGATATTCACAGCCAGGTTTGTTCACCACTTTTATATATGATTTTAAACCTATATATCTGATTTCAATACTGACATAAAGTCATTTCCATAATAGCCTGCCTTCTGGCAAATTGTGTCAGTATTTCTAAAAACGTACTTTCTATTAAAAATATTCTTCCCCTGCCAAAACTGTGTACTATTAATATTATTATTATTGTGTTATGTTATTAAACAGATTTTAGGCTCAGTATTAAGTGTGAAGCCAAAAACATTCTTGATTAAAAATGGATTATAAAAAGAGTTTTGCGAGTCATGGGGGACTTTGATCAGTCAATATGAGGTCTCTAGTCTGTAAACAAGTTTACTGGGCAGGCAAAGTTGCAGTGTTGGCCTTTGACACAGTCCAAGGATAGATCATCATCTGTTGGGCTGTGTGCATTCATGTCTCATCTATTTCTCATTTCAGCTGTCTGCTTGAACAGAGAATTAAGACAGGTTTAAAAGCCAGTGTCACTGCAGTCCTTAAAATCTGTTTAAATCAATAGATAATATATTGACATTAAAATTCAATACATTTAGGGTTGGAAATGGTCAGCTTGTGGCAAAAATTTCAAAACAAAGGTGCAAAAAATACCCTTGCACAATTACACAACATATTACTGCTGTCGTGATTAAAATGAAATGTGAAAATGAATGACAAGTGGCAATTTGCGGAATGACGTGGAATTAACATGGACTATTTTAACCATGTTCT
This sequence comes from Cirrhinus molitorella, assembly GCA_033026305.1. NCBI lineage: Eukaryota > Metazoa > Chordata > Actinopteri > Cypriniformes > Cyprinidae > Cirrhinus > Cirrhinus molitorella. The sequence continues at coordinate 19,575,793 of CM065136.1, read as the reverse complement.
TACAGTCTTTCTGGGCCCTGGAAGTGGTAGTTGCATTGCTGTCTATGGAGGGTTTTTTTTCCACAAAAATAATTTAGCCTTGCATCACTACATTTCAAAATGTAATAAAATAGAAAACAGTAAAATGTAGTAATGCTTCAAAATTGTATTGTTTTTACTTCATTTCTGATCAAAAAAGTTTGGTGAGAAAAATAGACTTCTTTCAAACTTTAAAAAAATCCCACAAACAGTAGTATTAAAAAGCATACAGTTGAAGTTGCAGAATTTGCTAAATGTTAATTATTTTACCAAAAGGGATCATACAAAATGCATGTTATTTTTTTTTAGTACTGACCTGAATAAGATATTTCACATAAAAGATGTTTACATATAATCTACAAGAGAAAATAATAGTTTTTTTTTTTATTAAAAAATGACCCTGTTCAAAAGTTTACTGTGGTGTTACCTGAATGACTCACTCAATTGTTTTTGTCCCTTGTTTGTTCTGAAAAGTTAAACAGCCTGCTGTTCTTCAGGTCCAACAAATTATTTTGTTTTTCAGCATTTTTGTGTATGTGAACCCTTTCCAACAATGACTGTAAACTTTTGAGATCCATATTTTCACACTGAGGGATATCCAACTATTACAGAAGGTTCAAATCTATTCTTTTTTTCATTTAGTACTACCCTTCAGAAGCTACATAAGATATTTACATGTTTCTCAGAAGACAAAATAATTTAAATGTACTCAGATCTTCAAATTCCAAAAGTTTTCATCCCCCGGCTCTTAATGCATTGTGTTTCCTTCTGAAGCATCAGTCAGCGTTTGAACCTTCTGTAATAGTTGCGTATGAGTCCCTCAGTTGTCCTCAGTGTGAAAAGATGGATCTCAACAGTCACTGTTGGAAAGGGTTCAAATACACAAAAATGCTAAAAAACCCAAGAATTTCTGGGACCTGAAGTTTTTTTTTTTTTTTGAAGAACAGCAGGCAGTTTAACTGTACAGGACAAACAAGAGAGTCATGAACAACTATCATTAAAAAAAAAAAAAGCTGTGGATTATTCCAGTAACAACACAGTATTAAGGATCAACTTTTGAACAGGGTAATTTTTATATTTTTATCTTTTGGACTATATGTTAACATATTTTTATGAAATATCTTATTCAAGTCAGTAGTAAATTAAAAATAGCATGCACTTTGTATGATCCCTCTTATTTTGGTAAAATAATTACCATTTTGCAGATTCTGCAAGGTGTATGCAAACTTTTGACTACAACGGTAAAATCTCCTGAAAAGCAATATACACTGTGCCTCTTTTTGACAAACATATCCTTCTGTTTCCATACAATTTGGGTGTAAAATATTTTGTGTCTATGTAGCATTTCTAAGAAGAAGCCGTTCCTGCTGTACATGGCTCTTGCTCACATGCATGTCCCGCTCTTCCATAACGCCTTCCTAAACGTTACGACGCAAGACCCTTACACAGCCAGCCTCAGTGACATGGACTCGTTGGTGGGGACAATCATGCAGGCGGTCAGCACTGAGCAGCTGGAAAACACATTGATATGGTTCACTGGTGAGTTATTTTACACATATTTCACTCTAAGTTTTAGTTGTTTTACTAAAAACTGCTTAATTGCAATACAATGCATCAATTCTAAGGTGACAATGGCCCGTGGGAGCAGAAGTGTCAGTTTGCTGGCCATGTTGGGCCTTTTGTTGGAAAATGGCAGACAAGCAGAGGTAATGAACCTCTATAGTCCTTTATTGAAAATAAATTGTATTTTCTGTCATAAATTGAAGATATTTAATGTTTTTTTTTTCATGCTTACTTACGACTTCTCTTCAGTACTATTAGATAAACCCACTAATTGAATTATCATGTTATAGTCTGTTTTTGTTCTTTTGAGCAGGTGGTGGCTCAGCCAAGAGAACCACATGGGAAGGAGGTCATAGAGTTCCCACAGTGGTTGCATGGCCTAAGAAGATCAAACCCAATAGCACCAGCAGTGTCCTGCTGAGGTACTGGAAAATGATGAACATTGTGTAACATGATTGTTTTGTTTTCACTGTATGATGACTGGCTTAACTCCTTAGTGGTCTGGATATCTTTCCAACTATCCTCTCCCTGGCTGGTGTAAAACCTCCATCAGATCGACGCTATGACGGCATTGACATAACTGACATTCTGCTTAACGACTCTGATGTAGGCCATAAGGTACAGCGTGTTTGGATGACACAACACTTTACCAAAACAGATATTTGTGAAATGTGCTCTGACTGGCTTTCTGTAAATTTTTGTTCCCATCTTCAGAGTCTTATGCATCCAAACAGCGGTGCTGCAGGGCAATTTGGCGACCTTCAAACTGTTAGGCTGAAACATCACAAGGCATTTTACATCACAGGTCTCTGTTTATTGAATAGTTTAACTTAAAACGAAAGAATAAATGTATTAATTCAAGAATAAAAATTAAATAAATCTTTTTTAAATTGACAAACAAATAGACTTATTTTATTTTATTGAGAACTTAATTTCCACTTACAAATAAAATAAAATAATAAATATATTAATTCATGGATAAAACTCAATCTTTTTTTAATTGACACATAAATAGACTTAGCTTATTTAAAATTTAATTGACAGTTAAAAAGTGAAAGAGTCAGTGTATTAATTCAAGGATAAAACTGTTAATAAATATTGTTTTTAAATTGACAAATAAATAGACTTTTAGTTTATTGAAGAATTAATTTCCACTTTAAAAAGATGGAAGAATCAATGTATTTATTCTAGAATAAATCTGTAAATAAATATTTTTTTGAATTGACAAATAAATAGACTTATTTTAGTATATTGAGGAACTAATTTCCAGTTTAAAATAAAATGAAAAAATCAATGTATTAATTCAAGGATAACACCATTATATTTTTTTAATTGACAAATAAATAGACTTTTAGTTTATTAAGGACTTGTTTTCCACTTTAAAAAGAGGAAAATATCAATGTATTAATTCAAGAATAAAACTAAATAAATAATTTTTGAATTGACAAATAAATAGACTTATTTTAGTTTATTAAGGAATTTCAAGTTAAAAATAAATTTAAAGAGTCCATGTATTAATGCAAGGATAAAACTGTAAAGAAATTTTTGGGAATTTACAAATAAATAGTCTTAAATTAGTTTTTGTGAGGAATTAATTTCCTGTTAAAAATTAAATGAAAGAATTAGTGCATTTATTCTAGAATAAAACTGTAAATTCTAGAATAAATATTTTTTAATTGACAAATAAACAGACTTATTTTAGTGTATTATGGACTTAATGTTCAGTTGAAAATAAAATGAAAGAGTCAGTGTATGTTGTTTTATTGACAAATAAATAGACTTATTTTAGTTTATTGAGGAACTAATTAACAGTAAAAAATAAAATGAAAGAATTAATGTATTAATTCAAGGATAACACCATTATTTTTTTTAACTGACAAATAAATAGACTTTTTTTTTTATTGAGGACTTAATTTCCTCTTTAAAAAGCTGGAAGAATCAATGTATTAATTCAAGAATAAAACTAAATAAATAATTTGTGAATTGACTTAATAAATAGACTTATTTTAGTTTATTGATGACTTAATTACCAGTTAAAAATAAAATGAAATGAAAATGAGTCTATGTATTAATTCAAGAATAAAACTGTTAAATTTTTTATAAATTTAAAATAAATAGTCTTATGTTAGTTTTTGTGAGGAATTAATTTCCTGTTAAAAATAAAAATAATCAATGTATTAATTCAAGAATACATCTGTAAATAAATAAATTTTGGAACTGACAAATAAATATACTTATTTTAGTTTATTAAGGAATTAATTTCAGGTTAAAAGTGAAATGAAATAATCAGTCTATATATTCAAGAACAAAAATGTAAATAATATTTTTAATGAATTGACAAATAAATAGACTTAGTTTATTAAGGACTTAATTTCCAGTTAAAAATAAAATGAAAGAATGAATGTATTAATTCAAGAATAAAACTGTAAATAAATATTTTTTTTGAATTGACAAATAAATATATTTATTTTAGTTTATTGAAGACTTAATTTCCAGTTAAAAATTTAAATATATTTAAACAGTTCATTTAAATATGTTTTAATTCACACAGTAATATGTAACAGAAAAATAATACTAAAATAAAATTTAAAAAATAAAATGTTGTTTATTGGTTTTTAACAGGTGTAAAATACAAAATAAAAACAAATCAAAATTACAATAAATTGATAAATAAACATTTTAAAGTACTTATTTGATTGGTTGATATAATGGCTCTGATGTGCTCTCTCAGGTGGATCAGTGGCATGCAGTGGTGGAAGTGGACAACCGCAGTATCACGACCCCCCTCTGATATTTGACCTCTCACAGGACGAGGCAGAGGAGACCCCTTTAAACCCTGAGAGTAAAGAGTACAAATCTGTCCTGAAGGAAGTGGAAAGAGAGAGGGAGGCTCTGCTATGGGACATCGCCACAGATAAGATATCATCGGCCGACTACACCGTGATTCCGGCTGCAGTCCCCTGCTGCCAGCCACACAACCCCGCCTGCCGATGTCACAGTTTAAAATGAGGTCAGTCAGCTCAGCCTTGAACTCAGCACTGTTTGTCAATGGGTTAGATCACATCAACATATTAAAAGGACTGTTTTTTCTACACTAGGAAGAGCATAGTTCAAATACTGAATGCAGTGTCCCAGAAAACCACACTAGATGACTAAAAAGATGTGTAAAGCTAAAACTGTATAACAGGAAAAATTGATTTTAAGATGTTGCATAACAGATACATTTCTATTTTGCTTTTTCATTATTAGCTAGACCAGGCATTTTCAAACTGGGGTCAAACCCCAGGGGCAAATTACTGATCTTTATATTTCATTTATGTTTAATTCTTTTGTCAACTCTATTTTAATATGAAATATCCTTATCAGTTTTATTCTGTTTTAAAGATTTGAGCTCCTTACATTATTGTGGGTATAAAAATACATTGTAACCAAATTCCAAGTAGTCTTTAGAACAATGGAAATAAAATTGATTTATAATATACACTATATTGCCAAAAGTATTGGAACACCCCCTTCTAATGAACAGGTTTGACTACTTTAGTAACTTCCATGAGTACTAATCTTAATGTTTAAGCATATAAAGATATTCTAGGGAATTGTGTTCTTCTAATTTTATAGCAAAAGTTTGGACACGACAATACCTCTGTGTATAAGGCAAGGTTCATAGAGAAATGTTTGATTCAGTCAGTGAGGGAAAACTTGACTTGTCTGCATAAAGCCAAGTCCTAATCCCATCTGAACCCCTCTGGTGTGACTTTAAATGCAGACCTTGAGCCAAAAACTCAGACTAAACACCAATGACTTGTGCATATGGGTACAGTCATTTTACACACTTCCAAAATTGAAGCAAAAGGGATGGAAATACAATTTTTAAATACATGAATTATGCTTCCATCTCTGTTCTTAAGAAGGTGTCCCAATACTTTTGTCCATATAGTGTATGTACAAGTCATTGGTGTTTGGTGATGAGTGGTGGTGTTTTGGCTCAAGGTCTGCATTTAAAGTCACACCAGAGGTGTTCAGCTGGGATTAGGACTTGGCTTTATGCAGACAGTCAAGTTCTTCCACACTGACTGAATCAAACATTTCTCTATGAATCTTGCCTTATACACAGAGGAACTGTCATGTTAGAATAAAAAAGGGTCCTGTCAAGACTTTTGCTATAAAATTAGAAGGACACAATTCTCTAGAATATCATTATATGCTTAAAGTAGTTAAAACTGATTATTAGAAGGGGGTGTTCCAATACTTTTGGCAATATAGTTTGTATATATATTCTCAATTTGGATTTGGATTAATTATATTTTTATAGGTGCCTTTAAATTTAGAGAGTGTACATTTTGGCCAGTTACAAATATGATTGTATGATATAAAAAAAATAGAAGAATATAATTTGTTTTATTTGATCTTATGAGTTTTATATAAATGACAAAATGAGTGATAATGTGTTGCGTTGGAAAAATTATAAATGGCAGAACTGACTTTCCTTTTCTCTAGTTTGATACCATGTCTCCATCTTGTGGTAATACTATTGCCATAACTATGACTGCATAACTTATTACTGGATTGATTAACTTTCACCCCTAAAATGAGCTTATGAAAAAATTATTTAACATTAAATTCTTATTAGTAGACATCTAATAAATAGCCTCAAGCACTTTTTTTTTTCAATTTATGTTTTTTATAATACTGTACAGTTGAGATGTCAGTCCATGGTAAATCTTGATTTAAATTCAGAGAACTATTTCATGGGTTATTTTGCAATAATAAACATTCTATTAACTTTATTAGTATCTTGGATACTTCTCTTACCACTCAGGGTCCACAAAGTAAAAAAAAAAAAATGTAAATGTCTGTACAATATGTATAGCCGTATGGCAATATATATGCTATACCATGTCAACCGTGCGGTCACGCATGATTTGGATAATTATTATAAATTAACATTTCTGCATTTCTCATAGATTTTGCTATATTTCTGTTCATTACCCTCTACCCTATTCACAACAACTTTATGGTTTCATCCCTAGTTTCTTGATTGCTTGTTTGACCCTATTATCTGATGACTGACCAGCACCAATCTCCCTTCTGTGTGACTGACTGAAGTTTGTAAACTGCTGCTGTCACTTGAAAACTGGAAATTTCCATTCCTCCATGGAAACAGCAGACACAGAGATGGGGCAGTACAGCTGTGAAAAGATTCCTCTCACATCTCTTTCTTTTGATTTATATCCTATCGGTAGAGATATCAGTTAAAGGGTTAATACGAAACTGGTTATTGTGTTTTGTTAATTACTTTGAAAAAATATATTAACTTGATCACTACTAAAAAATCATTACTTATGTTAACTGAGAATAACCATTCTGACAAAAGGACATGAATCTGAAGATGTTCTGAAATAAAATGACACACATTACTATATCTACTTCATTTTATGATCTACATTTATTCATTTGCAGACACTTTTATCCAAAGTGGCTTACAAATATGAACAGTAGCAATCAAACAAAAGAGGAATAATGTGTAAGTGCTGTGACAAGTAGGGTACAACGGGGCTAAAAGCACACTTTAAGAAAAAATGTGCTTTTCACTGCGCCCAAAATGTATGTCTGCAGAAAAAAATATACTTTTGTATTGAACATTTATGGAGTAACAGATTTTGTGTAAAAATAAATAATAAATAAGTCATTTATTTAGTTTAAAAATCATATTTTAAACTAAATGGGGCATAAGGCACAAAGTATTGATACAAATACTTTAGCTAAAATAAAATTGTTGTTCTTCTGAAGTTAATACTTGTTTAAAACAATCACTTTAGCAAAGTTTGTACTATTTTACGCTTATTTTGATAAATAAAATGATTAGTTTTTTGTTCAATAAATGTACTGTCATTAAAATATGGTACTATAAAATCATTTTAAATAGCAAAAGATTCTGAAAGTATTGAAGGAGATCCCATAATAATTTAATATAGATTTACAGTAGTAACAACAAATAATTTTTTATTATATGATCGATATCGTTTTAAATGTGATCATTTTATTCTACAAATGGTGATTTTCTCTATAAGATGGACACCCAATATAATAAATGATATTTACCATCTGAATCTAACCATTTCATGCCAACGAATGGAAAATTCAGCCATCTATTAATTATTGTGTTAATTATTATGTGCTTTTTACCCCAAATACCATACTTTAACATATTTTTTTGTTATTTAAAACTGCTATGTTAATCATCTTAAACAAAACTGAAAATCATTAGGAAGACCTGTCTCAAAATATATTCAACAATTTTAGCGATTCTCATTTGCTACTTAAATCTACAACATTAAAAAAATATATATATGCGATCGCATAAAGGATCATACAAATTTGCATGTGCATCTTGAAAAGCCAACGTTTTGGAAAGTGATATGCCAAGTTTTTCTGCCATCTAGTGGTTTAGAGGAAAATTATATCAGAAGGCGCCTTTTACCATGGGGCACCTTTAGCCCTGTTGTACCCTACACATAGCAAGGTTCTTAAAAAAAAATTAGAATAAAAAGAAAATATGATAGAATAGAAAAGACCAGAGAATGCTAGTGTTAGAGGGTCATTTTTTTGTATAATAAATAAAAAGAAAACAAGTAGATAGAATAAAAAAAAAAATAGAGAATGTTAGTGTTAGAGGGTCTTTTTTAAATAAAAAGATAAGTCAAAAGAATAGAGAATTCTAGTGTTAGAGTGTCATTTTCTAAAAATAAACAGAAAACAAGAAGATAGAATAGAAATATAATAGAGAACACTGGTGTTAGAGGGTCAAGACATTTTTTAATAAATAAAAAGAAAACAAAAAATAGAAATGGAATAGTGCTAGTGTTAGAAACTATTTTTTTGAAATAAAAAGAAAGCAAGTAGATAAAATTGAAATGCAGTATGCAAGTGTTAGAGGGTCAAGTTTTTTAATAAATAAAAAGAAAAGTAGATAAAATAGAAATCAAGCATGTAAGTGTTAGAGGGTCCAGATGTTTAAATAAAAAGAAAATAATTAGATAAAATAAAAATAGAGCATGCAAATGTAGACAGAGGGTTGTTTTTTAAATAAATAAAAAGAAAACAAGTAAATATAATAGAAAAGGTATAGAGAGTGCAAGCGTTAGAGGGTCATGTTTTTTAATAAAAAAAAAACAATAGATAAAATAGAAAATGAATAAAGTGCAAGGGTTAAGAGAGTCAAGTTTTTTAATAAATAAAAAGAAAACAAGTAGATAAAATAGAAATCAAGCATGTAAGTGTTAGAGGGTCAAAATGTTTAAATAAAAAGAAAACAATTAGATAAAATAAAAATAGAGCATGCAAATGTAGACTTAGAGGGTTGTTTCTTAAAAAGTAAATATAATAGAAAAGGTATAGAGAGTGCAAGTGTTAGAAGTCATGTTTTTTTTTATTAAAAAAAACAATAAAATAGAAATTGAATAAAGTGCAAGGGTTAAGAGTCAAGTTTTTTAATAAATAAAAAGAAAACAAGTAGATAAAATAGAAATCAAGCATGTAAGTGTTAGAGGGTCAAGATGTTTAAATAAAAAGAAAATAATTCGATAAAATAAAAATAGAGCATGCAAATGTAGACGTAGAGGGTTGTTTTTTAAATAAATAAAAAGAAAACAAGTAAATATAATAGAAAGGGTATAGAGAGTGCAAGTGTTAGAGGGTCATGTTTTTTAATAAAAAAAAAACAATAGATAAAATAGAAATTGAATAAAGTGCAAGGGTTAAGAGAGTCAAGTTTTTTAATAAATAAAAAGAAAACAAGTAAATAAAATAGAAATCAAGCGTGCAAGTGTTAAAGGGGCAAGTTTTTTTAAATAAATAAAAGAAAAGTAGATAAAATAGAAATAGAGTGCTAGCATTAGAGGGTCACGTTTTTTAATAAATAAAAAGAAAGCAAGTAGATACAATAGAAAAAAAGCATGTAAGTATGTAAGTATTAGAGGGTCAAGATTTTTAAATAAATAAAAAGAAAACAGTTAGATAAAATAGAAACAGAGCATGCAAATGTTAGACTTAGATGGTTGTTTTTTATTTAATAAAAACAAAAAAGGGTCAAATTGTAGATGGAAGAGATGTATTTTTAGCCATTTCTTTTTTAAGTTAAAAGTATGTGAAAGTGATTTTGTGCCTTTTTGGGATTGATTTCAACATAAATATTACATTAGTAACTAATTTTAAAATGCAGTTTTAGATGTAGTCCAATTTTCATTGGCTGCTCCCATGTAGAAACTGTCCAGTGTAATTTTTAAATGTATTGGTCAGTTAATATACTGGTATCGGTTGGTATAGTGAACACACACATGGTCTCCACCATGTTCTCTCAAGTGAATCAGTGGACACTGAGTTCCATTTCAACCTTATTCTTTATTGGTTTTACTGTTAGTAAGCACATTGGTGAATCCAAACATACATACAGTGACGAACACATGCTCTGGCACTCATGTACAATGTAGGCTCTTTCAAACGAACACGAAAATGTGGAGCCAACTGAGACGTTCTTATACTCTTTGCAACTTACTGTTAAAAATGTTACTTTAAATGAAATCCTTTAAAAAAAAAATGAAGGATGCTTTAAATGTGCATTCATTGTCTTACTGTGCTAATTTAGAAACATAAACACCTGTGTGTGATTAGAGATCACCTTATCTAAGAAAATAAAGAAGTACCCTTTTCTTGTTAATTAACAAGCAATTCCCTTTAAGTACGTTTCTGTTCCCATATTAGTAATACAATCAGCCACTGTAACACAACATCACAGCAGAATATAGAAGAACAGTCAACGAGCAGCCTACTTGACCTAGTGCAACATTAAATCAGGATGGGGAAAATAAAATATGTTAGCATTATAAATAATGTGCACTGTAATTTCTTCAGAATTCAGGTTATTTTCCTTAGCTCATAAAGTTTATGTATGGAAATTAGTGTTATGACCATAAATTAAGACCCTGAAATATTACATTATTAAAAAAGTATTTTAAAATATTAAAATCTATTACTCTTAACAGCCACACTTAATACTAAACATACCAATATAATTTAATAATATTAAAAAGGATTGTTCACCCCAAAAATGAAAACTATGCCATCATTTACTCAGGTTTGGAAGAACGTGAGAGTGAATAAATTTTGACAGATTTTCATTTTGGAGTGAACTATCCCTTTAAATTACCCAAAGCTCCAGTAGAGCAAACATGTGAGAGCAACACGTTTTTACAGTTGCGAGAAAAAAAAGGGAAGTACCTTAGAAAGTGACAAGTCAGTTAAAAATCTGGTTTTGAAAAGGCTAAAATAGATCAGTAACACACCATGGGGCAATTCCTCTTGCTAAAATCATACAAACACAGAAAGAATAGTGAATATTAGAATTAAGGTGCTACAGTAATGCGTACTTCCTTTTCCTTGCCCACTACCATAGATTCAGAACTATTTGTTGCTTGTGCAATTTGCTCACAATTCTGAATGACAAATTAGTCAGTGCATTATTTCTGTATGTTCACATTGTTTGTAGGGAAAAGCTACAGCCTGGTCTAATCATTCAGTTTATCTTCTGTAAACAGTCTAACTGAACACATCAACAATGGATCAATGCAGAAAAAAGAAAAAGATGCGTGCTTCCCTTTACAGTTACATGCACTCACTCATTTTGAAATCACAGTAGAAAAACGTCTTTGATTGGGAAAGAGCTGAACACGTCAAATCTAACTTTGGGAATTAGCATCTGGTTGGTGGGTAGTGACGATTGTATGACTGTCTATCTCGTGACACTGCACTGAATCAATCTCTATGGCTTGTAAAACAAGCGTGTTGACATCAGCAGTATCGGCATTGAGGTTACTGACAATCACAGGGGCGGTTTGCGTGCTCATCGCTTCCTCAATTCCCTCAAGTATCAAAATGGCACTGCCAGGCTGAAGACATTTTGCATTGAGCTTGTTCACTTCTCCAACATACACGTCATTCTCATTCATGGGCTCTTCCTGAACAGCAGCGTCTTCATCGCTGACTCCATTCTCCTGGACTGCATGTTCCTCTTTTCTCTCAGTTTTATTTTCATCTTCAAAATCTGGTGTGTTCTCCTCACAACCCTCACGGAGTGCAGCATCTTCTGCGGTTTCAAGTACCTTCTCAGCATTGACAGCACTGAGATCCATATGAGCTTCATTATCATGGATCTCTACTTCTGTATCTTCTTCATGAAGGATCTTATCAGGGGTTTGTTTTGCAGTGCTATCCTGTTCAAGACCAACATCTTGACTTCCCTTCACTTCACTGATATCATCAAGAGTCTTATCATCTACTGAGGAAACATCAACTGCATCTTCACCAACAGATGTTTCTTCTTCTTGCTGAAGCTTGTCTTCTCTCTGTGGAGCAAGATATTCACAATCATAATTTTGTAGATCTTTGGCATCCTTATCAAGCCTTTTTATTTCTTCTGAGCCAATGTTTCCATCCTCTTCCTCAGTTAATACAGAAACAACAAGGTTTGGGTGGACTTCAACTACTAGTCTAATGTAACTCTCTCCTTCAGGCAGCTGCTCATCTCCAATTTCCTGCTTCAGGTCGAGTGCAGTCTGTTCTGCATCACTCGGCCTCGACTCAGAATCTGAAACATCTGTAAGTTCATTTAGCGGTTCACTGGATGTGGCTCCTGGACTTTGTAATGAAGGAAGGTGAGGAGCAGGGCTGTAAAGAGATGTATATCATTAGAAGAAGGTCATCTTAAAGGGTTAGTTCACCAAAAAAATTAAACATTTTGTCATTAATTACTCACCCTCATGTCATTCCAAACCCATAAGTCCTTCACTCATCTTCGGAACACACATTTTTGATTAAATCTGAGAGCTTTCTTACCCTTTTCTTTTGTGCGCAAATAAAAGAAACTGTACCCTCGTCAAAGCACGTTGAAGGCTGACATGGAAGAGAAGAAATTGTTGAATAAAGTTGTTATTCTCGTAGCTTCGTGAATTGTTGAACCACTGATGTCACATGGACTGTTTTAACAATGTCCTTACTACTTTTCTGGGCCTTGAATAGGGCTGGGGGATATATTTATATCGATATTATGCGCATCTCATCAGTAAAGCCGGTTCTTTGATTAGCGGTAAATCTCCATCACCTGTTGGATCACTGACAAGCTACGCAATATTGGGTTCAGTTTTGCGGGTGATTCATTGGGGTAGCTTTTCATTGATCTACGGCTCTGTGTATTAACCGGCACTCCATTTGAAAACAGGTGATTGAGATTTACCGCTAATCAAAGAACCGGCTTTACTGATGAGAATTTATCAATCGATATATATCGCCCAGCCCTAGCCTTGAACGCCTTGAAGCTGTCTATGCAGGGTCAGAAAGCTCTCGGATTTCATCCAAAATATCTTTGTGTTTTAAAGATGAACGAAGGTCTTGTGGTTATGGAACAATATGAAGGGGAGGAATTAGTGATGGGTTTTACCTCTCTACGGATTCATATGGCACAGGGGTGGGCCACAATTCTTGGGCCCCGGCCCCTTCCTCCTGCACCCAGCCCTGGTTAGAGGAAGCATAAGTCAGAATGGCTTCTGTCACGGTGTAAGGGGTGTGACCCTGCACACAGTCCTCAATGTGCTTGACAGGAAGTTGAGTCTGCAGGAAAAGATGGAGCTGGCTATCTGACAGGCATACTGTCATGTGCAGCACTCTGTATAGGAAGACAAAAGCAATTAATTTTAGGAAAACAGTGTTGAAATTAATATTTCAGGGATTTATTTTTTTACATGCTTTTTTTTTTATTCTCCCACTTTTAAAATGTTTTTTGAGAATCAAGCACTAGTAAAAAACATCAGAACTGACTTGTCCAAGAAGCTCTGAAGACCTTTTCTCCTCCTTTCAATGAAGTCATCATTAATAAACGAGAAGAAAGACTTTTTGGGCAGATCAGGAACAGGCCTGTTGGAAATACACAATGTATTATGGGTAACTATAAAGACAAACAAATTCTTTGGTTTTTCAGCATTTTTGTGTATTTAAACCCTTTGCAACACTGACTATATGATTTTGATTTCACACTGAGGACAACTGAGGGACTCATATGCAACTATTACAGAAAACTTTTTGAATTTGAAGATCAGGGTAAATGTAATTTATTTTGTCTTCTAGGAAACATGCAAGTCTCTTCTGTATTTTCTGAAAGGCTGTATTAAAAGAAAAAAAAGTGATACTTAGGCACAATAAGAAAAATGTACACATCTTCATTCTGTTCAAACCTTCTGTAATAGTTGCATATGAGTCCCTCAGTTGTCCTCAGTGTGAAAAGATGGATCTCAAAATCATAGTTATTGTTGGAAAGAGTTTAAATAAACAAAAATGCCAAAAAAAAAAAAACCATTGGGACCCGAGTCATTTTTTTTTTTTTGAAGAACAGAGGGCAGTTTAACTGTTCAGGACAAACAAAGGACTCATGAGCTGTCACTAAACAAAAAACACACAGCTGTGGATCATTCAGGTAACAACACAGTATTAAGAATCAAGCGTATGTAAACTTTTTCATTTTGATAAATTCAACTATTATTTTCTCTTGTGGACTATATGTAAATGTCTTTTATGTGAAATATCTTATTCAGGTCAGTACTAAATAAAAAATAACATGCATTTTTATGATCCTTCTCATTTCGGTAAAACAAGTGCATTCACTGAGATATATACAGACATTTGTTTGTGCAAGGAACTTACACCAGCCCAGCATTCTTTTGCATTTTTTTCTTCAACCACACAAATTCACTGTATCGCCGCCTCACACAGGATGTTTTGGCAGTGAATGCTTTGCTGTTTGTCTGGTGGCAGAAACCAAGTAAGTAACCAACTTCAGATGAGATAACAGAAGGGCAGAGAAAAACAAGTGTTGAACAAGAGAAGAAGAAAAACATATGCTAGTGAAAGACTGATATATTGGCGAGTATTTGGCCAAGATGTCTGCTTATCAACAGAAGTTCCATGCATCATCAAAATAGCAGTTTAAAAATTAGCAGTTTTGTGTGCATCTCATTTGCTGTGCATTAAATTGCATTATGTACAATATATCAGACACAGCTCACCCTGCCCACTGGATATCAATATACACAACAAACTAAAGATACAAAAAAATCCCCTCATGTAGCTAGGAACCCCCCATAAAGAAATAACGGTATGAGGACATGGCTGTGATTTAACCAATAGTAGATTACAGACAGTTGTAAAATGTAATTATTTAAATATTATTTAAAAATATCTATTTTAACAAAATTATTTAAATACACTAGCAGTCAAAAGTTTTTTAAAGAATTCTCTTTTGCACACCAAAATATATTCTACATATTCTATTTGAATATATTTGATCAAAGCTACATTTTTAGCATTATTACTCCAGTCTTGAGTGTCACATGATCCTTCAGAAAGCATTCCAAAATGCTGATTTGTTCAAAAAACATTTATTAATATTATTGTTGTTATTATCAGTATTTCAAACAGTTCATTACTTTTTTTTTTCCAGGATTCTTTGATGAATAGAAAGATCTAAAGATCAGCATTTATCTGAAATAAAAAGCTTTTGTAACAATTTTTTGGGTGGGAAAGAAATTATAGTGGCACAAGAAGTGTTACAAAAGATTTCTGTTTCAAATAAATGAAACCAGAAAAAAATTCTACTCAGCTGTTGTCAGCATAATAATATTAATGTTTTTGAGCAGCAATTCAGCATATTAGAATTATTTCTGAAGGATCCTGTGACTGAAGTAATGAAGCTAAAAATGCAGCTTTGAAATCACAGGAATAAAACACATTTTAAAATATATTCAAATAGAAAACAATTATTTTAAATAGTTAAGATATTTCACAATTTTACTGTTTTTGCTGTACTTTGAATCAAAATAAATGCAGGCTTGATGAGCAGAATAGACTCTAAAAAAACATTAAAAATCTTAACTTTTGACTGGCAGTGTATATTTTAACAAGATTTATGAATACTTTTAAATTCATCTTAACATTTAAATCTGTTTTCTTATCTAATGACATATTAAAAAAGCCCTTGGAACATGGAAAGAGTCACATTATTAGACTGCAATCTTATAATCTTAGAAGTCCTTTAGGCAAATACTCACATGAAGGAAAATTTTAAAATCCACATAGGAGTTCCACGACCCATCGTTTTGAACACGAGGATCCTGAACTCTCACAGCAGTGAATTCCTTTGAAAAAAAAGTTAGAGAAATATTACAATATACAATGTACAAACATCTAACATTTATGGCATTTTATACCTTTACGGTGACAATCCTACAGTCCATTGTTATCAACAGCATAACAATGGACTGTAAATCAGCTGCTGTTTTACTATCTGAATGACTTCAACCCATAAGATCTTATTGCTTTTTTATATTTATATTTAGATCTGTCATTGCACATCACACAGACATGCTGGAAATAATAAAGAAAAAAACGAGATCTTACATCTTGCTCTTGACTTTTGATCATCCTACCAGAGGTAACACGGCACAATGGACATCTGTGGGAAAGTAGTCAGTGCAACATGAGTCATCAACCACAACAACAAACATCCCTTTTCATGCATGTTTTTCCAAGATTCTTGTTTTGTTTTGTTTTTAACTTACATTATTTTGTCTTTTCTGTCTTTGTTTTTCCATAACTTGAAAGCAAATATTTTCACAAATCCATAAAGGGAGAAATCAACCGATTCCTCAGACCTGCTACTATCTACTCTCCAAAACATCACCAATTGTTGATTCGAGTATCTAGGGGACAAACACCTCCTGACTTGCTCTTTTAAACCTTGTGATGAATCATCTGCCCCTCCTCTTCCTTTACACGGCCAGTAATCATGATTATTTGTCAATTCTGTGGTTAATAATGTGATTTACCCGTGAAACTGAACATGTTATATTTAGCAAACCTGTGTGAAGAAATACTTTGGCTTTGACGTTTGACGTTAGTGGGTTTTACTTCGATAACTTGTCTGTTATCAGTCACAGCATTTCTTATTCAAGAGAATAGCTAAAGTTAGAAGATAAGTTTATTGGTATGATACTTACTGTAATAGAACTGTTTCCAGGTTGTGTTTCGGGTAGCGCAATTTAATAAACTCATACGAACGTCAAAAAAGAACGTAAAATTCGTACCTTCATCCCATCCGTCCGTCCTAAATTGTGTTTTTTCTTAAACGTTACTTAGATTTTGTAACACACACAGATAAAACACATTTGAATTATTAAAAACACGCCAAAACATTATTGAGCTTATGTATCCGAGTAACGTGATCAGTTTCCCTTTTCTTCATCTGTGAATACACAAACAAGCTGAGGTGAGATACTGCCATCTAGGGTATGGGTTGTTAGTCTGCTTATGCTTATTGTGCGAAAAAACAAGCAAGTAGGGTCACTAGGTTTAGAGACAAAGATAGTATGTTTAGCATATGATAGTATGATATGTTTATCTTTTCCATGAAACGAAAATCTATTCTCTGTACACTACAATAAGGCAAAATACCACAGGTGTAGGCTATAGTAAACTTTTTAACTAACTGAATCAAAGTACATCAAGGCAGTTGTTTTGTATTACAATTTTTCTGAAATGTTGTTTTAATATACAAATAAGGCATTAGCTATAGATGGTTTGAACTTACCTCATGATTTATGATTTGGTCAGTTACCTGGATGCATGGCCATATTGGTGATACTCAGATTTAAACATGGATTGCATGGTTAATGTACTACTGAAGACATTGTTTAGCTAATTTATGCTGTCTAAACAATGGAAACAATGTGTGGAAGCTGCTAAATCATAGAGAGAGACTTAGTAAGCAGGAAAGGGCACAATATTTTGACAAACTAAAGTTAATAGGTGGTAAAGATATGTACGAGCAGTTATTTAATTAATAATTAAGATAATATTTTAATATTTAACCTACCTGACTGGAAATGATAAGAACAAACATGAATGTTGTCAAGATTCTTGCCCTGGAAATCCAGGTTTAGTTTGGTCAACCACAAACCACAAATCATGACAATAATTGACTATTTTCAGTAGCAATAATCAACAAAATATGCAAGTTATGTTTGGTTCAGTGGCATTGTTTATGCTCAGTTCCGCCAATATGGATGATTGATGACATGTCGCGAGAATGTTACTAAAAAGTAGTCATATTACAGTTACCAGCCAAAAAATGGCTAGTTACTAGTAGACTATTTGATATCAAAATTTTCAGTCAATTTTCATAATCGTTGTCATGCATGTATGCACTTGACATCACCAACACAGCAAGCTAGATTTGTCGGAAGATGAAGAAGCCAACATCATATAGTGGCAAGAAATGTAGGGAGAAATTATGTAGGGAGAAGGAATGAAGGGATTTTTCTACTGCGAATGCCAACATGTTTGATTGGTTCTACCTCAATGAGCCCTGTGGCAGATTTTAGTATGGGCGAATTCCAAACAGAAGTGAGCATCCCTTTGCCCTACTCCCTTCGAAGGGCAGAGTCCAGAGAAGTGTGTTCTTTTAAGGGTTTAGGGCATTTCTTGTGTAAGCATATTTATAAAATATATATATATATGTTTTGATATAATATATCTATGTTTGGAGCTCCCTTGGCGAAAGGAATGACTGACCAAATGCTACCTTGACAACGCTGTGGGTTCATGCAGCTTTCAGCCCTCATTTGTTGAAAATAAATATTTATTTGTATTATTTTATTTAAATATTGTCTAATTATGTCTTATTTACGATTAAACTTGTTCACTACTGTCTTAAATCATATTTCTATAATTTGGATTACATTAAAATAAAGACAAATTCAATCAGCCTATTCTACTTACATTTGTATGTGAAGTCGAAATCAACCCCAACTTTGCTTTAAAATGCATCGCAAGAGCTCCTAACTGAAGATCACGTGATCACAAACGTGACCATGGAATGTTCCCTTCGCTAACGGACTTCTGGAAGGGCCCTTCCTGAAGGGATTAACTTGCTCACTTTTGTTTGGAACATCCCTACAAATGGCGCCCCCTTCCTGAAGTGCTCTTGAAGGGTGCAAAAAAGCGCTTTGAATTCGCCCTATGTTGCTGCTTTATTTAAGTAACAGAAGTTGTTTAAAATATTGTGGCTTGTCATTAGTTTTAGCCAGTTACTCTTCATTTATTTGTAACTTTCATGGATTCATAAGCTGAAAAAATGATGCAATTACCAATTTTTGGGGTTGTAATGGAAAAGTAATGTAACTAGTAGTGTAACTTATTACTGTTGGCTGGGAGTAATAAGTTAAGTAATAATATTACTGTTGAAAGTAGTAATAAGGAGTAATAAGTAATATATTACATTTTTGAGTAACAAGCCCAACACTGTTAACTGGTAAGTTATAACCAGTCTTAAAGTAAAAAAAAAAAAAAAAAGATGACTTGATAACTTGTAAAACTATTGTAAGTATTTTGCAACATAGAGTAAAGGTTTAAAATTCTTGTTTCATTGTATTACCATGTTTGAGTTAAAGGTTTTACAGAGGGAATTTAGGGTATGTCTTTTTATTACTCCATAAATCAGAAATGTGTTGTTACCTGAATGTTTTTTTAGTGATAGTTGTTCATAAGTCCCTTGTTTGTCCTGAACAGTTAAACTGCCTGTTGTTCTGAAGAAATGTTTTTTCAGCGTTTTTGTGTATTTAAACCCTTTCCAACACGGACTGTATGGATTTTAAATTCATTTTTCACACTGAAGACAGCTGAGGGACTCATTTGCAACTTTTACAGAAGGTTCAAATGCTCACTGATGCTCCAAAAGGAAAAATGATGCATTAAGAGCCAGGGGTATAAACTTTTGAACAGATCAAAGATGTGTACATTTTTTTCTTATTTTGCCTAAATATAGTATTTCTTCATTTAGTAGTGCCCTTCAGAATCTACAGAAGATACTTACATGTTTCCCAGAAGACAAAATAAGTCAAATTTACTCTGATCCTAATATTCAAAAAGTTTTTACCCCCTGGCTCTTAAAGCATAATTTTTCCTTCTGAAAAATCAGTGAGCGTTTGAACCCTCTGTAATAGTTGCATATGAGTCCCTCAGTTGTCCTCAGTGTGAAAAGATGGATCTCAAAATCATAGTCATTGTTGAAAAGGGTTCAAATACACAAAAATGCTGCAAAGCAAAGCATTTGTGGGACCTGAAGGATTTTTTTGAAGAACAGCAGGCAGTTTAACTATTCAGAACAAACAAGGGACTCATGAACAACGATCACTAAACCAAAAAAACACAGCTGTGGGTCATTCAGGTAACAACACAGTATTAAGAATCAAGCGTATGTAAACTTTTGAACAGGGTCATTTTTATAAATTTAAATATTATTAAATATTATGTTCTCTTGTGGACTGTCTATCTTTTATGTGAAATATCTTATTCAGGTCGGTACTAAATAAAAAATAAGTGGTTAGTCTTGCATAAAATGCTTATTTTGACTGGAAGGCACAGACATACATAATAGTTCTGGTATTATACTACCAATATCTTTATATTGTGACACTGGTGCTGTTTTCATCCGTGAAATAGTGTCTGATGTCAGTAATGATGAAGGATCAATTCTACATGGCGTCTCAGTGGAGTGTTGAGTGTAAGAACTTTATCCGCTGTAATCTTCTTTAGCTTCTGTTGCATGCAGGTGGGGATGTCATATGGAGCTGCAGAGACAGACAGGGACAATGAGACATCGGTTTCATTTGATAGCTGATTTGACTGTGTATACTGGCTGGTGAGTTATGACAATAATAACATTGTGGATTATTTGTATACTGCCAAAATGTTGATATTCGTTCTTTTCCAACTAAAGAAATGGAAGACGCAGAGGTCAGACAACAGAAGCTGGACAATCAAGTAAGTATCTCAGAAATTAGTGTCTTTTGATTAGTCATTAATTTATACTTTTGTGTGACATGTTTTATCAATAATATGTAGGTGTTATTCAACCTTTGACATTATTGTCATGGATAATGTCACGCTTAAAAGCATTCTCTAGATTATCTCATAATGTTTTGAGGATATGTATGTACACTAATGGTATTACTGGGTAGAGTACCTTTAGTATATATATCTGATGTTTAACTGCAGTTTATATCATGTTAACTCTTACAGCGTTCGCTTTTAATCAAGAAACAGCAAAGAAAAAGGGCAGATGCCCGGATGATCACAGCGAATCATGACATTCGTACCAAGACACGCAAACAAAAAGCTGAGTCTGACGATACGGCTTTATTGATAAGCCAATCTCAGAGCAACGTTTCCCTCAGTGGTTCGTAAACCTCACTGTTAACATAATTGTTGTTTATTAGTCATTATTTTCATTTTGTACAGTTCTACAGAAAATAACACCTTATCTATTCATGATCAGACACACAACCTGAGCAGATTTATGAAAACACGGTGGAAGAGATTTGTTTAGGAGAACTGACCATTTCATCCAGGACGGAAGAGGCTTTGGAAGAGGTTGGTCATTCGGTTCCGGTCATCACGAAGAAAATCGATCTAGAGATCAGCCCGCAGCACAGCGCTAAATGCACTTTAGACACAGAAGGCCAGGCAGATGGGAAGAAAACTAAGAAGAAGGGTGCGAAAAAAGAGCAGGCAAAATGTAAGTGTTTTTAGTCTTTTCCAGATATAACTTTTGGATCAGCCTTAGTGTAATTTTGTTGAATTGTGCATTCTAGTACTTGAGGCCAAACCTTCATTAGAAGTGGAGGAAAATGAAGGGAAAGGGAAAAAAGCAGTGAAGAAGAAGGATAAGACAAACGAATCTAAGGAGAAAGTGAAGACAGAGGAAGAGTCTTGTAAGTGTACCGGAGATGTGTCTCTATTGTTAAGCATGATACAAGTTAAAGGCCATTTCCTGTGCCTCATCCATAAATAGGAAGTAACTTGACATTGGCATTGTTAACATTCCAACTCGTGGTATTTCCCAGCAATTCAAACAGATTCGGTTGTGGAAATCAACATTAATGATGAGAAAAAACCTGAATCGGAGAGTGAGGATGAAAGAAAAGACTGGACAAAGAGTCCCGTCCCTCCCACACCGAAGAAAAAACAACAACCGAAACCAAGTATAAAAGTCTCATGATATAAAATGATTTCATATATGTCTCCCTTTTTGTTTAATGATTGTTTTCTTTTGATGTGGCCTGATTGTTATTATTACTTTTCTGTCTTTGTAGTGAGGTGTCATCTCAGTGACAGTGAGGAAGAAAAAGAGGATGAAGAGGAGGAAGACAAGAAGAGGGAAGCTAAAAAAACATCAAAGAAGTCTAAAAAAGGAGCAAAAAATAATGACAGTATTGCTTCTTTAAACTCCAACTATAAGGAGCCCTCCTCTGACAATGATTCTTTGGACATGGGAAAAGTAAGATGTAGTCTAAATTAATTAATTTAGTGTGTATATAGAATTTTAGTATTACTGATATTTTTTGTTCATTTTTAATTAAATTTCATTTTTATATATATATTTTCCATCATTTAAAAGCTTTAGGTGACTTTATTCTTGTAATTTATTCTTATAGTTTCCACTTTATTCACAAAATATTGAGACTTTATTATCGTACTTTTTACTTTATTCTCAAAATACACGTCTCATTAAACAAGTTTTAAACAAGTTTTTTGTTTAGACATAAGTCTTAGTTTTAGTTATGTTAGTACTTAAACTTCAGTTTTATTTTATTATATTTTAAGTTGATATTTGTTTTATTTAAAGTAATGTAAATAACTTTTTTATGGTTTTAGTTTGTTTATACAATAAAAAAATCTAAAATTATGAGATTGAAGTCATAATATTTTAGGAAAAAAAGTCAAAATTTTGAGAATAAAGTCGAAGTATTTTGAGAATAAAGTCAAATATTTAAAGAACAAAGTCAAAATTACAAGAATAAAGTCTAAATGTTTTTATAATAAAGTCAAAATTTTGAGTATAATGTTGAAATATTTTGAGAACAAAGTAAAAATTATGAGAATAAATTCGATTATTTAAACAATAAAGTCAAAATTACAAGAATAAAGTCGAAATTAAGAGAATAATGTTGAAATATTTTGAGAATAGTTAAAATTACGAGAATAAAGTTTTAGACTTTTAGTAATAAGTCTTAGTTTTAGTTATATTAGTACTTAAACTGCTATTTTATTTCATTTTAAGCTTATTTGTTTTATTTAAAGTAATGAAAATTATTTTTTTTACAGTTTTAGTTTAAATTTATACAATTAAAAATAAAAAAATCTAAAATTATGAGATTAAAGTCACAATGTTTTAAGAAAAAAGTCAAAATGTTTAGAATAAAGTTGAAATATTTTGAGAATAAATTCAAAATTATGAGAATAAAGTCTAAATATGTTGAGAACAAAGTCAAAATTATGAGAATAAAAAGTAAAAATTACGAGAATAAAGTTTAAAAATGTTGAGAACAAAGTGGAAATTATAAAAGATTGTAAGAATAAATTACAAGAATAAAGTCAAAAAGTCCAAATTTTGAGAATAAAGTCGAAATATTTTGAAAATTACGACAATAAAATTAAAATTATGAGAACAAATAAAAATATTTTGAGAATAGTCAGAATTACGAGATTAAAGTCTAAATATTTTGAGAATAAAGTCAAAATTATGAGAAAAAAAGTTGAAATATTTTGAGAATAAAGTAAAAATTACAAGAATAAAGTCTAAATATTTTAAGAATACAATCAAAATTATGAGAATAAAGTCTAAATATTTTATACTTCTCAAAATATTTCAACTTTATTCTTGTAATTTTGACTTTATTCTTTTATTGCTACGACTTTATTCTCAAAATATTTCAACTTTATTCTTGTATTGTTACGACTTTATTCTTGTCATTTTGGCTACAAAATATTACAACTTTAATCTCATATCTTAGATTTCTTTCTTTTTTTAACATGGCACTAAACGCTGCCATAAAAACGCCATTGTACTACAATAACCCTGATATTCTTTGTATTATCCTTCTTGTCCAGTCCTCTCCGATGTCTTTGGAGGATCTGGAACAGTTTGCCATGCGTCCTGCTCCAAGAGATGTGACTATTCAGTGCAGGATCACCAGAGACAGAAGGGGAGTGGAGAAAGGCATCTTTCCCACATATTACCTCCACATGGAAAAGGAGGATGGAAAACGGGTTAGCAGAAGTGTGAATTTAAAAAAAAAATCAGAGAAATAATGTCTTTTTAAATTTCTTAACATATCATTATTCTCTTGTCCAATGTTGCGGATGGGCAGGTCTTTCTGATGGCTGGCAGAAAAAGAAAGAAGTGCAAAACGTCAAATTATTTGATATCAATCGATCCTACAGATTTATCCAGAGATACTGACAGCTACATAGGCAAACTAAGGTTTGTACCCTTACAGTGTCTCATCATAAATATTATTTGTCATTCTGCCCATGTAAAAATATATAATTTGTCTCCTCAGATCAAATGTCTTGGGGACTAAATTCACTGTGTATGATAATGGCGAGAATCCAGAAAGGAAACCATTCATTAAAGAAACGGATACGCTGCGACAAGAGCTGGCAGCAATATGTTATGTAAGATGCAAACTGTATGCATATCTACAGTATTTTTTTTAAATGTATTCAGTTTTGATTTAAAAAACATACTTTTTTCTTTACTGTCACACAGGAGAAAAATGTTTTGGGTTTTAAAGGACCTAGAAAAATGACGGTGGTTATTCCTGGAATGCATGAGAATGATGAAAGAGTTGTTATTAGACCAAAAAATGTGAGTATTATGTTGTGGACACTTTATTTTTGTTGATCATCAATCGTAATATTACGTTTCTTCTTTTAGATATATACTATCTTTCAAAGGATTGGGGTCGTAAAGATTTTTATGTCTCTTCTGCATACCAAGTCCGCATTTGTTTGATCCCAAGGACAACAAAAACTGTCCAATTCTGAAATGTTTGTACTATTTAAAATGACTGTTTTCTATTTGAGTATATTTCAAAATGTAATTTAATCCTGTGATTTCAAAGCTGTATTTTCAGCATCATTACTCCAGTCACATGATCCTTCAGAAATCATTCTAATATTCTGGTTTGCTGCTCAAAAAACATTTATTATTATTATTATGTTGAAAACAGCTGAGTAGAATTTTTTCAGGTTTCTTCAGAAGAACAGCATTTATTTGAAATAGAAATCTTTTAACATTATAGATGTCTTTATCGTCACTTTTGATCCATTTAAAGTGGGGGTACAATGATGTTTCCTGTATTCAGAGTTGTTTACAGTGTTAAAGAGTTGGATTCTCATGCTAAACATGGGCAAAGTTTAAAAAAATAATTTGGACGAATGACGGAGAATTTCTGTGCCAAAAATCTTATTTCCGGGTTGGTACAAGTTTCGGCTGTTTTTTCGATTGTAGCTGTAATGACGTAGACAATGGTGGAACTCCTTATATGAGCATTTCTCCCGGAAAAGCATGCCTGCACACACGTCGACTAGAGCAAGAGAAAGAGCGTGCCCATCAACGTGCTTCATTCGGCTGCACTGCTGCAAGGGATTCACTCGGGAAGAATGTCTCTAAAGAAGTGTGGTTTTGGTTGTAGGGCAAAGATAACTTTGCTTAGCTTCCCAAAGAACCCAGTGTTGCGTGAACAGTGGATGCAGTTCGTTTTCCATGGCAGCAATGGAGTTTTGCAAGTGTGTGTTTGTTGACAAATTTTTCATAAACCAGGCCCAGTTCGACGCTGGATTTGCACATTGTTTGATACTGAAAGATGGAGCGGTCCCATAAAAGATCTATAAAAGATCACGCTCATGATTCAGAACTGCAGATGGCAAGTGAAATGGCTTCAAATGTCTGTTTTATTGGCAATCCCAGCGCAAGTGATCATCAAACTTAATTCTACTCTATAGATACTCATGATTAACATGAGATTGGGTGAAAATGTGTTTGTTATGCCCCATTTAAAGCATCCTTGCTAAATAAAAGTATTAATTTCTATAATTTTTTTAATAAAAAAAGTACACTGACTCCATAGCGTATGTTACAAAAGCTATTTTTTTCCCGATAAATGCTGATCTTTGGATCTTTCTATTCATCAAAGAATCCTAAAAAAAACTCTACTGTTTTAAATATTGCTAATAATAATAATAATAAAAATAAATGTTTCTTGAACAGGAAATCTGCATATTAGAATGATTTCTAATGGTTCATGTGACACTAAAGACTGATGCTGAAAATTTAGCTTTGATCACAGGAATAAATTACAGTTTAAAATATATTCAAATAGAAAGCAGTTATTTTAAATAGCAAAACATATTTCAGAATTTTACTGTTTTTGCTGTACTTTAGGTTAAAATGCAGGCTTGGTGAGCAGAAGAGACTGAAAAGAAAAAGAAAAATCGTAAAACTTCTGAATGGGAGTGTATAATGAAAATAAAATCTCTTTTGCATGTCCCAGGAGCTGGAGTCTCTGCTGACCCGATATGAGAATGGTAACAAAGAGAATCTTGTCACCCTCGTGAATAAATCACCCAGCTGGAATGAGCAAACTCAGTCGTATGTGCTCAATTTCCATGGCCGAGTTACTCAGGCATCTGTGAAAAACTTTCAAATTGTCCATCCAGATAATGGTGAGATTATTTTCTGTTTGTCTTTGTATTTGTAGGTGCTGTATCATACAATATATGAAAATATTGCAATTCCTAATTCTGATTCCAATAATGTCCATGAATATCTCTCTCCAGTGGACTACATTGTGATGCAGTTTGGCCGGGTAGCAGAAGATGTGTTTTCCATGGACTACAGCTTTCCCATGTGTGCTCTACAAGCATTTGCCATCACGCTGTCTTCATTTGATGGCAAACTGGCCTGTGAATGAGCGTCATTCATCTGCATTTTCTGTTCTTTGAAAAAGGGAAAATTTGCATTCATTTTGAAATGTTCTTGTAGTCTTTTGCTATTATACACAAATTAAGATGTGCAGTAGATCATTTAACTAATTATGAATATACAATTAGACATATTTATTTACTTATTTATTCTCTGTAATTGCTGTTTCCAATATTTCCTTTGTTTACATGAGAAATGAAAAAATGATATTCCTTGTTAAATTAAAAGCTATTGGTCTTATATAAGGCTATATTATACAGTTACCATCTTACAGGCCTCCATTATTCTTTTGCTTTCTTTCTGAGATCTGTGTGGAATATATTTCGCCATAGTGGAATAATGTAAACATAGCAGACCTATATATCTTTCCAGCGGGGGGCAGTAAAAGCCGTGCTCGTTTTTGCATACCTCTGCAAACTAAAGCAGAAGAAGAAAGGGACAAATTCATAAACAGCTACATCGCCCATTTTGAACTCTAAGCATAACTGCAGTTGATCCGTATTATTTATATATTATCATTCAAGCACCTCACAGCGCCCATCAACAAGCTGCTCTGAAAGTTATTTGTGGAAGTTGGCTGGCGTGAAATGTGACTTTGAATGGAAACTCCCTCTTTTTGTTTTTGAGTTTTGCAACTTTTGAGTTTGCAGACAGATGAGATACGTCTTATAATACAGGAACTTTTCATCTGAGTTGGGTAAAACGTATATCAAGAATGCGGGACCGGACGAAAGAACTGGGCAATGTGAGTACAAAGTAGGGCAGTGCTCTCAGGAAACCGGCTAACGTGCTAACGGGCTAAACCGCGGATACTGTAACTGTTACCCACTGCCGCATCTGAGATTTATTACTACTTTCACATATTCTCACGGTCGCAGTCTGCTGCTATGTGACTGACTATATATGTATCTTTATGCAGGTTGTTAAAAAAAAACATGAGTCAGATCCCACAAACTGGAAGCTAATCCATCGCCCTAGTATTGCAGTGTAGGTGGGGTGTAACTTTATTTAGCCTACATACAAACTAGCAGCCATGAATGTTTACAGTTGATTCAGTGACTTTCAGCCCCCAAGAAATTCAGATGTCTTTTGTAACGGAACTAATTTCAGTCATATTTAGCACTGTAAGTTAGCCGTTGGATTTTAACACCCTCATGAAGAAAAGTTAAATATCACATCCGTTAAGAGCCCCGTTTCTTCCCATAAAATGAACTATGCTCTCTTAACTTTGTCTGACACCTTTTACCGTTTGTAAATTACACCACTTATAAATACATATTTTAACAGTGTAATTATATAAGGTAACGTTAGTCTTTTCTGATCTCACTAGACTGCCGATGCCTCAGATGAAGATGAAAACACAGCTCTAATGATAAAGCCTGGATCTGGGAGCTCAGCAAATGAAGAGAAAGAAAATGAGGCCTTCTTTAAAAAGGTTTATTTCATTTTAATTGTGTAATATGCAACTATTATGTAATATCCAGAAATGGCACACTATTTCCAAACTCCATGTTAATAGATCAACATCAGTTGTTCAGCATGAATGACAGTTTTTTTTTTTGTTTGTTTGTTTTTATTATATTCTGTGTGGTCTGGGATTTTAGAGATTTGTGAGTCAAACTTATTATCAAAATAAAACTGAACTTTTTTCTACATAGGTTCAGGACATTCGAGAAGGGCTTGAAACTATTAAAAGGAAAGTGTCTGAATTGGAGAACAAACAGAAAACAGTGTTAGGAGTCGCCCTTCCAGAGGAAAGTGAGTAGCTCAGCTTTTTTCTTTTCTTTTTTTTTCAGTTTAAGTTTCATTCAACAAGATGTTTAAATAAATTAATACATTTTAAAAATCTCCTTAACAATAGGTATGAAAAAGGAACTTCAGTCCTTCAGAGAAGACATCAAAGGCATGGCCAGCCAGATCCAAAGGAAGTTAAAAAGTGAGACTAATAAATAAACATAGGTGGTTGTTATTGAACTTTTTCCGCTGGACCTTCTGGATGTGAAAAATTAAACAATGCGTTTACGTCATAGGCATCGAACCTAAGAAAGCTGAAGGTGAAGACAAATATATTCCAATAAACGTTAGAATGCGGAGAACTCAGGTGAGTTATTTTTAATAAATATGCACTACTAGTCCAAAAGTTGTCTTTTTTTTTTTCTTTTTCTCACTAAACCTGCATTTATTTAATCCAAAATACAGTGAAAGCAGTAATATTGTGCAATATTTTTACTATTTAAAATAAATGTTTTCTATATGAATATATTTTAAAACGTTCTTCAGGATCGTTGATTCATTCTTCAGTGTCACATGACACATGATCTTTCAGAAATCATTCTAATATGCTGATTTGCTGTTCACAAAACTATTATTATTATTATCAATATTTAAAACAGCCGAGTACATTTTTTTTAGGATTCTTTGATGAATAGAAAGATCCAAAGATCAGCATTTATCTGAAATAAAAAGCTTTTGTAACATTATACATATATACCATTCAAAAGCTTGGAGTCTGTATAATTTTTGATGTATTTTTATTTTACTTATTTTTTTAAAAGAAATTATAGATGTGATAAAGACATTTATAATGTTACAAACGATTTCTAAGATTTCTCGATAAATGCTGTTCTTCTGAACTTTCTATTCATCAAAGAAGCCTGTTCTACTCATCTGTTTTTACCATAATAATAAATGTGTTTTGAGCAGCAAATCAGAATATTAGAATGATTTCTAAAGGATCATTTGACTGGAGTAATGATGCTTAACATTCAGCTTTGAAATCACAGGAATACAGTACATTTTTAAGTATTTTCAAATAGAAAACACTTATTTTTAAATGGCAAAAAAAATTCAAAATGTTACATTTTTTGCTGTACTTTGGATCAAATAAATGCAAGCTTGGTGAGCAGAAGAGACTTCTTTAAAAAACATTAAAAATCTTACTGTTCAAAAACTCTTTAACTGGTAGTGTATTATAAATATTTGTGTCCATAATACAAGAACACTGGCGCAGAATAATCTGCTACTCCCTTTTTTTTTTCCTCAACATCCTTTAAAAGCATGGAGTTTTGTCCCGTGAATTTCTGGAAATTATGGGTCACTGTAATACAATTCAAGCCCAATACAGAGACAGAAATGTGGAGAGGATACAAAGACAACTCAAAATCAGTACGTGCTATTTCTGACTAGTTTTATTCTATTGATAATACTAGCATTCACACACAGTCTCTCATAAATAGCCTTTTTAAATGTTTTCCTCATTTAAGAGTTTCCTTTTGTTGCATGATCCACAATTCTAAGTGACATAAGTCCAAGACTATGTAACATAGCTTAGCATTATTTCTAAAAAATAAATACAATTAATTAAAATTAAACTGTGAATGTGGTTTTCTTTACAGCCGGTAACAATGTGACAGATGAGGAGCTAGAATCAATGCTTGAGAGTGGACAAACAGATGTTTTTACGCAAAATGTGAGTGTTGTTTTGTGTAGTGTGCATGCCTTTACCTGAAGAAATTGATATTTATAGTCTTCTGGCTACTTAAATGTCACATTTCCAGTCTTCTCTTTTGCTTTCTTTGGAATGGATGTGTTTCATTTGGTAAGACTCTTTTAGGAACCGTTCCAACTAAAGTGTAATCGTTATTTTTTGTTTTTGATGAAGTTGATGAACCTATCCAGTTATTTAGTTATATAATCATTTATAATAAATTGGGAGATTTTCCTGTTTCCTGTTTTCAAGTCTTTCCTTGTTTCTAGTGAAAGTAAGACCTACAGTTGGAACTAAGAATGCTGGGGTCACCTTCAGACATAAAATATCTTTGAGTGATTGCCAGATCAAGGAATCTGGGTTGTCAACATCATTAAAAGCAATACTAAATGTTTCTCATTTTCAGTACCTTCTTTATAGATTTTCACTTCTCTTTTAGACTGATTACTGTCTTCTTGCCCTTCAGCTCATATATTCAGTTTTTTATAGAAGCCTTCAACCCCCATTGCCTGAAACAAAGCATTACCACCATGAAACATTTTGTCATTGTGTATTTGTTGCATGATGTGACCACATGGAAAAATCCTGTTTAAAAATAATTTTGTTCTTGCAGATTTTGAACGATGCTAAAGCTACCAGACAAGCTCTGAATGAGATAGAGTCACGGCATGATGAGATCATCAAGCTAGAGAAAAGCATTAAAGAGCTACATGATATGTTTCAATACCTTGCAATGGAGGTGGAAGCACAGGTAAAATGAACACACTGTCTTATAAATTAAAAAACATGTTTTATCACTTTAAAAAAAAGTTTAATAAATGTATTTTGTCCATATTTTAATTTAAATCTAAATTCTGTGTGAAATTTCCTTCTTTTCAGGGTGAGATGGTGGACCGGATTGAGGAGAACATTAAACGCTCCCATAACTATGTGGAAAAGGCTGTTGCTGACACGGCTGCTGCTGTAGAAACTTCAAAAAAAGTCCGCAAGGTGAGTAAATTATAAATGATTTATTATTGTGATTATTTATTTATGGATGAGATGACATTAGTGCAAATAATCACATTTCTTCTTCACAGAAAAAGTTATGGATTGCATTATGCCTTGCTATTTTAATTGTAGTAATAGCCATTATACTGGCTATCAGTTTCAGTTGAGGTAAGTCCCATCTATTTTGTTGAATTTGAATGGCAACTTTATGCAAGTTATTTAAAGGGATACTTCACCCAAAAATTTAAATTTGCTGTTAATTAACTTAAGATGTAGGTGATTTGTTTACTTAAGATTTTTTAGCTGAAACTGGTCCACTCGTTTCTGATAATAAAAAAAAAGTACATAAAATGAATAACTATGGCTCCTGACAATCTTATGAAGCGAGTGATGAGATGATTATTTACAACAATATTACTTGTAATCCATAGCCTCAGGCAATGGGGAAGTTCGATTCTTTTTCCTAAAACTGGTTATTTCGGACAGTTTTTTTTTTTCTATGAACTGGTTCAATTCACTGTTTTGTTTATGTAATCACACAATGACAACACATGTGCGATTATATTAAACCACGCAATAATGATGTGAAATGTGTAGAGCGGAAGTGGCGCATTCCACAGATGATAATATGATAATTAGACCGTTTTCTAAATCTGTGTGAATTAATCCCATTTAGGGGCTCCATCCACAGTAAATGCTGCTCCACATAAACGGTTACCATTTACATACTGGAGCGTCTCAAACTCCATCTGTGCATATTGCTGTTAGTCTGAGTTTATTATAACATTCATCTGGGAACACAACATGCGCCATTTCGTCAGATTTATAAGGTAAATCATTTGTAAACCTAAGCAAAGTGGAATACATCAATATCTTGCTAAATGTTCTAACTTCATCGTGATTTCAAAATAAAAGCTTAAATGTCAACATATTCAATCAGTTACAGTGGCTGAGCATTTCTGTCATAAAGAAATGGCCAAATATTAAAGATTAACTGGACATTTGAATTAAGTGTTGTTTAATCAACATTAAACAAGGATTATATCACGCTGTTAAGTGTAAAAACAGTTGTCAGGTTGTTGGCGCCATATGCAGGTCTTGGTTCACACACATTTTGCCAACTCATTGGTCTTCGGTCTGAGTCAGAACGGTTTCCTCAGTTCAGTGACTGTTGGAGGAACTGGAGTGCTGAATACGTTTTGCAAAAACGAGCATCATAGACTCATATGCTAGTATTTTGGCTCATTTTGAGTTTCAGTGACTGTCAGGCATGTCAAAGTGAGTTTTGATTGAGTAAATTGCAGATCTGTGCTGCTCCAGCTGCAAACGGTTTCAGGTGGTTCAGTCCGATTTGGTGAACTGGTTCAACTAGTTCACCAAAAAGAACTGGTTCAAAAGAATCATTTGTTTGCTGACATCACTCTAGATCATCTGGTTATGGATTGCAGGTAATAATGTTGTAAATAATATTTAGTTTTAGGGGTGCTCCGATTGATCGGCTACCGATCACTATCGGCCGATAATCACTTTGGGATGTTTGATCGGCGGTCTATAAAAAGGCCGATCACATAAACCGATCTAAAGCTGATGACGCACCTGCCGTGAGAGGTTTGGCAGGACATTCAGAGGGACCGTCTCAGTCCCTGTACGGCGCGGGTAAAACAATTATAATGCTTTGACGGTAAGGTACAATTAATATTTCTTCATTAAATAACTTAGGTAATTTGAAAACCTTAAATGAGCCGTAATTTCACAAACAGCGCGAGTTTCTCATTCTCTCTCAAAGTGCGCAAATGGCTTTCAATCACCACATCGCGTCTGACTAGAACGCTGCACAGTTGAGACAGGAATTGTTGCTTGCACAATAGAGGCAGTGTCGCATCGTCGCTAAAGTTTATAAATTGCATTTCTTTTTAATTATTTCTAGTGTTTAACCATTAACCGTGCGCTCTCCTGAAGATTGGACGCTCATGCGCACTCAAAGCGCGCACACATAACACCAGGTTCACATAACTCGCTCATGTTAACGGATTAAAGCGTTCAAGCTGCACACGGTTGCGGTCTGGCAGTGCCTCAGAGATCGTTTCCGCACCGAGTCTGCGCTGCACGCGCAGAATTAAAGCGACAGTGCATTGTTTGCGTTAATATGAACATGAATTGACACGAAAACGTCATAATATAAATAAAGTCATAAATAAAGTCTGCTGTGTTTCACAGTTAACATATGTTGGTTTTTGGCTAGGTTTAAAGAAAAGGAGCACTTTTAGTTAAGCAAGGCACTCATAGATAGCACTAGAAAAGAACAAAAAAAAAGTTTAAATGTTTTGCCACTTGCTTGAGCAACTTAATATATAAATCTAGAAGTAAATGCAAAAATAAAAACCACTGTTACTTGTGTTGCTTATATTTATTGCATTTAAACATCAAACATTTAGGCTCCCCTCAATCCCTCAAATTAATAACTCTGCTCTCACAAGAGCCAACTAAAAGGCGAATTCCCCCATTTTCAGAGAAAAAAAACATTGAATAAATGTCTAATCACTATAAATAATTCTACATGATAAAAAGAAGGCTTTAAGAAGATCTGTGTCAGTGATCGGCCTCAAAAATCCTGATCGGAGCACCCCTATTTAGTTTCTTGCACAGACCAATCGATTCACTTCGTAAGACCTCAATATATATTGTCAGGAGCCATGGGTATTAATTTGTGTTTCTTGATATGCTTCTTTTTTAAAATTAGCAATGACAGGAAGGCAGTTACTTGCATTTAATGAGTCAACAAACACAGTTTAAGCTAAAATCATCTTTACTCTTCTACTGAAGAAAAAATGTCACCTACATCTTGGATGACCTGAGGGTGAGTAAACGGGAAATTTTCATTTTTGGGCGAACTGTGCCCAAATGTGTTACAGTTCTGTTTTTCTTATTCACATTTATTTGATATTTATATACTGTATCCCTTTTCTTTACAGTGTTTTCCTTTATTAGACTTCTCTTTGCCCATCAAGCACTGGGTTTTGTCCTCCTAAACGGTCTTCCTGAAGTCCCTTTAATAAACAATATGGCCATGTGTAAACATGACAGTTATTGGTATCCCAACCATTTTGGTAGTTATTTGTTGTTTTAGCTGCTTTGTCCTACATAGGACATGATTTAGGTAAAAAGTTACATGGTAAAAACAGTTTGAAGTAACTGATTTTTTTTTATTGACTGTATTTTCAAGATGGTGGACTTCATTTGCAGAAACCAACACTAAAACATGGTCATTATAGGGTAGATGAAGAAAAATTGCTAATGAGATTCCTAATATATAACGCTTCCATTTGGAGACAAGCTCAAGAGCTCTGAGTGATGGGGCTATTTGTCTTTGCCCTAGTTTGTTTATAAGGTCTTTTGTGTTATCTGTTGTGATTTCTGCTTTTGTAATACCATTTCAAACTTGAAATTTGCTAAAATAGCATTCAAGGTCATCTGTGTATATATAACAACTAATTTTATACTCTGCTTTGCAATATAGTAACTACCTTTCAGTGTACTACTTCTCTTGGTCTCACAATGACATGTTGCATATGTATGTATATTTTAACTAATTTGTGCTTTGTCTAAGTTAAGACGTGCACTTTTAAGAAATTTATTATGTACAGTTACTTGTTTAGTGCCTCAACCTTGGTGCCTTTTCTTGAGCAGTAACAGGGAGTGCCCATGGTGTGGCACTATAAATGTCAAGATCACCAAGAATGCAGTTTATCTGGTTTCATTTTGCTGTCTGTAGACATACTGCCACACATTTCATTCATTCTGGTGTAAAATTGTAATTTTTAAATAAAGTACATATTATATATTTGGTGGTTTTGTGCTGTTTTTTTTCTTCTTGTCTATCTTCTATTTAAATTGTGATGTTTTCATTTTCTTTTTTTACTATTTAAGTAGCCTACTGATTGGATGACATGCACTGCTTGTCAAAAGTTTGGAATAATTAAGATTTTTTTTTCTTAATTATAAATTAACATTTTTCTATAATTGTAACATTTTATAACATTTTAGTTTTTATGTGTACAACTGTTTAGATTTTTTCTGAGTTAGGTTCAAAAGTATCTAAAATTGTCACTACCGTAACAGTCATGACCAAAACATTTGATAAAGTTTCAGTAGTGACGTCTTTGTTTTTTTTGTTTTTTTTTTATGTTATCCCATAAAATTGTCACAACCAAAACATTTGGTGAAGTTTCGGTTGTGATGTTTTTTTTTTTTGGGCGTTATGCCATAAAATTTTCACTACCACAACAGTCATGACTACAACATTTAGTGAAGTTTCAGTAGTGATGTTTTTGTTTTTTGGGGTGTTATCCTGTAAAATTGTCACTACTGTAACAATCAGGACCGAAACATTTTGTAAAGTTTGGGAAGTGACATCTTGTTTTTTTGTTTTTTTTTGGATGTTATCCTATAAAATTGTCACAGCTGAAACATTTGGTGAAGTTTCGGTTGTGATGTTTTTTTTTTTGTTTTTTTTTTGGGGTGTTATCCCATAAAATTTTCACTACCACAATAGTCATGACTGAAACATTTAGTGAAGTTTCAGTAGTGATGTTTTTGTTTTTTGGGGTGATATCCCATAATTATTTTTTCGGAAGTGACATCTTGTTTTTTTTTTTTTTTTTTTTTTGGATGTTATCCCATAAAATTGTCATGACTGAAACATTTAGTGAAGTTTCAGTAGTGATGTTTTTGTTTTTTGGGGTGTTATCCCATAAAATTGTCACTACCGTAACAGTCAGGACCTAAACATTTGGTAAAGGTTCGGAAGTGACATCTGTTTTTTTTTTTTTTTTTTGGATGTTATCCCATAAAATTGTCACAGCCGAAACATTTGGTGAAGTTTCGGTTGTGATGTTTTTTTTTTTTTGGGGGGGGGTGTTATCCCATAAAATTTTCACTACTGCAACAGTCATGACTACAACATTTAGGGAAGTTTCAGTAGTGATGTTTTTGTTTTTTGGGGTGTTATCCTGTAAAATTGTCACTACTGTAACAGTCAGGACCGAAACATTTGGTAAAGTTTCGTAAGTGACATCTTGTTTTTTTTTTGGATGTTATCCCATAAAATTGTCACAGCTGAAACATTTGGTGAAGTTTCGGTTGTGATGTTTTTTTTTGGGGGTGTTATCCCATAAAATTTTCACTACCGCAACAGTCATGACTGAAACATTTAGTGAAGTTTCAGTAGTGATGTTTTTGTTTTTTGGGGTGTTATCCTGTAAAATTGTCACTACTGTAACAGTCAGGACCGAAACATTTGGTAAAGTTTCGTAAGTGACATCTTGTTTTTTTTTTGGATGTTATCCCATAAAATTGTCACAGCCGAAACATTTGGTGAAGTTTCGGTTGTGGTGGTTTTTTTGGGGGGTGTTATCCCATAAAATTTTCACTACCGCAACAGTCATGACTGAAACATTTAGTGAAGTTTCAGTAGTGATGTTTTTGTTTTTTGGGGTGTAATCCCATAAAAAAAAATTTTGGTAGTGACATCTTGTTTTTTTTTTTTTTGGATGTTATCCCATAAAATTGTCACGACTGAAACATTTAGTGAAGTTTCAGTAGTGATGTTTTTGTTTTTTTGGGGTGTTATCCCATAAAATTGTCAGTACCGTAACAATCAGGACCGAAACATTTGGTAAAGTTTTGGAAGTGACATCTTCACTTGGATGTTATCCCATAAAATTGTCATGACCAAAACATTTGGTGAAGTTTTGGTACTCACATCTTTGTTTTTGGGGTTTTGTTTTTGAAAATGTGCTGTCACGACCAAAACTGGGATGTATTGTCAAAAATGGAGTATACTGAATTATCAACTTAAATGTTATGATAATGTTTAGTTCAATGTATATTCAAACTAATTAATCCTTTCATTTGAAATCAGTATGATCATTTTTTTTTTTTGCCTTTTACAAAGAAAACCCTGCTGAATAAAACGGCTAAAACCAGCCTATGCTGATTCGCTGGTTTTAGCTGGTCATAACTGGTCAGCAGGTTGATTTTAGAGGGGTTTTGGCCACTTCCTTAGTTTAGACTTGAAGACCAGCTAAGACCGGCCAACCAGCTTAGTCTGGGTTTAGCTTTTTTTTTCAGCAGGGAAATAGGATTTAAAATACAACAAATCTCATCACACTTGAAATATTGTTTAAATTATCATTGTTTTTGATTTACTTCTGAAAACATTTTAATATAGAAAAATATATATTTACATTGAAGATGTAAGCAAAACCTTAAGAGGTCAATATAGCCTTCTTATTAAATTATATATTACTGTTTTGGTAGTGACACATTTGGGGAGAGGACAAATATTCCAAAACTTTCTGAAAATGCAATAAGAGAATACTGTACAATTACAAAATGTGTACCTCTGATATACAGTTTGGATACATACACATTTGTTTTGTTCAAGACGTTTCCATCTCTGACTTTGAACAAATTCTGCAGCCCATATAACAGTTACTTCAGTTTTTCTGATAAGAGAATACTTTACAGCCTCTATTCTGATGGTCAGCACACCTCACTACTCTGGATGACATAAACACGGGAATCCCCAGCAGTTTCATTTGGACAGTGGTAGGTGGCAGTGCCCGACCTACGCATAGAACTACATCTCCCAGATTGTGTTTACTAGTTTGCTCCCATTTATAGCAACTGCCGTGTATCTCACTGTCTGTTCAACACGGTCTGACTGCGACAGAGGAAGGTTCAGGTAACATTTTATTTATGGAAGTTGTTTATTCTGAAAACATTTCATAATTATGTGACACATCAAAGCGTTGTAAAAAGTTAGCCTATTTTACTCAATGTTTTATACTAACTTTAAACTATAAAAAACTTATTTTAAGATTTCAAGCCGTATCGTGTTTACTCAATCACTTTTTGTCTTTAAACTATATATTGCTTTATTTACATACCGAGGTAACAAAATCAAACAAATCTAATGCGTTGTCAGTCGACGTAATGTACTTTTTGTTTGCCCTATAGCTACGCCCTCACGTAAATGAAAGTGAAAGAATAACTAAACAAAGGCAAAACCAAACACAAATTAGCTTTTGACTAAAATAGTCTTCTGTGGCATTGAAAGGTGACTGTGTCCCCCATAAACCCCGGGATGAATAACGGAACGGAAGAAGAGACGGTCCCTGTTATTATGGAGACCTCATCGTACTCGCAGGTAGTTTTCAACGATGTTCCTCCATCATATCCGCCAAACACCGCAGTTACGTGCCGGTACACTCTTACTGGTGCTCTGGAGCCCAGCCCGAGGGACTGGATTGGTATCTATAAGGTGTGTACGACATACCAGTAACTTATACACTATTGCTTTCAAAGAAGTTTCATTAAATCTATGAAATTGCTTAGGTTGGTTGGAATTCAACACAGAAGTATTATACCTACGTATGGGTGGAACCTTCCCTGGACCATGTGGGACCTGAACCGCTTATGCAACAAGTGGTTTTCAAAGGTAGGATTCACACTGTCTTCCATTTGCTGCACATTTTGGATTTCTCCTTGATCTATCACATCATTCCAGTATTGTGGTTTAGTGCCAAAGGAACCTGAAGAATGAGACTTAAGCTTACAACAATGTCTTAAACCTTATTGTGATATAAACATGGTTGACATTCAACTATGTAAACAGATATTCGATACTGAAGGAGGCTAAAAAAGGGGACTTGATGTGTCCCCCTTCAGGTTATCTTAGGGGCCGGTTGCACAAAAGGTTTAGACTAGTCTTAAAAAGTTAGTCAGCTAATTTTTACTTTAAGACTGATCATAATTTTTTTTTAATTCAGTTACAGAAAAAGTTGAATCCAAAAATTAAGACTGATTACCCTTTGGTTAACTGATAGCTGGTCAAACTAGTGCTTAAGACACTGTCTTAACATAGAGGCTAAGTTTATGCAACTGGCCCCAGATCTGTGGTTGTGACCCTGGTGTAATTAATGTGCACCATTGGCGTGAATGTGATGTTGTGCTGCTATTTTAGTAAAGGCTGAATCACTAACTTGAGTGCTCCACATCTACTCATCACGTTACTCAGGGATCCTAAATCAAGGGATCTTGTGATGTGTCAAGTGTCTGAAGAACTTGGTTTGCTTCCCTGCACCACTTTCTTGCCAATTAATTATGTGTGGGAGCCACAGGTTGAGGATGGCTTGGAAATTGCAGGGTATTTTTTCATATTAACTCATTTAAATATTTTTCTTGTTCTTATCTTGAGTGAGAGCAGACTAAATTTTGTCCCATACTAAACCATATAAACAATAAATAACATTACAATTCTGTACTATTTCATCTAAAAAAAATAAATAAATAAAACTACACCAAAATTACACAAAATAAATATGTATTTATGCATTTAAAATGTATATAAAATGTACCATTACTTAATCTAATACATATTTCTAAGTTATACATAAATTCATACATCCTAAATTTTAACTAACTTAATATCACATTCCACAGAAATATTAGCCATATTTTAACTAGTTATACTTGAATTGATTTTTTAAGTACAAAAATCTCCTGTTTCTTGCCCATTTCATTTATGTATGACTGACACAAATATGCATTACATAAAGTTTATTAGTTTATTTTAAAATTGTGTAATTGTATATTCAGTTCAAATATATAAATGTAGGCCTAAAGTATAGTCATATTAAATGTTATACAGTACAAGTACATTTAAGCATCACAAAAGCAACACAAAATATCAAATTACTATTAAAAAACATATTAATTTTGAAATATGCTAAAAAACGATTAACAGTGTTAAACATTTAACAAGCATTTTACATGTATTCCAAAATAATAAATCAAGGCAGTAACAATTTAAACAATATATTTTATTTGTGAACCTAAGTTATTTTTACTAGTTTACTTTTTTAATTAATTTTTGGATCATCATCAAAGCTCAGTAAATATTGGACACAGACAGAGATTTACTTTAAATTTCACCAAGCTGATTACTCACTAAAAACTCACACAGATCCTGTTTTCAGCCCATTTCATGTCTTATTTTGTTAAAATTATGTCTTAAGTGTTTGAGTTGTTTACCTACTTTTTTTAAATAGTCTTCGTAAACATGCATGAACACAAGAGGAGGGATTTATTGCGTGAACAGATTGTGCAAAAAATATTCACATAAGACTGACTGGGCAGACCAGTTCCCAACACTCGCTGTATCTTTACTAAGACGGCTATAACTTTTGAACGGAATTAAATATATTTACCAAATCCATAAAAAATCTGCCACTGGGGGCTGATATTGCATTTTTCAAGGACGTAAAGGATTGTATATTGCGCAGTTTTTCACACATACATGGTATTTATATCATATAATAGCCCTCCTCATTCCAGACAACTTTGCCTCTAGAACCACTGCTCTCAATCAAACAGTTTGTTAAATGATTGACAAAATGTAAAAAAAAAAAAAAACTACTTTTGCAAACTAGTCCTAGGGTTTTTGCTTAATCTGGAAAAAAAACACTTCAGAACAATTCTGACTCTCTAGGTCAATAATTATCAAAAAAACTATTGAATTATACCCTTTGAGAAGGTATACCATGGTTGTTTAGAAAAGGGACCTGTCCAAAAATGGCCCATAAAACCTAAACAAAAACTCAAAACTTCACAAAACCTGGTGAGCACATGCGACAAGTGATTCTAAACAAGCACGCACAATTTTAGGGAGATTGGACCACAGCTGGCGCTATAACAGTCATAAATGTTAAAAACATCATATTTCTATGATAAATTATCTGGAATTGCCAAAAATACTTTTTAAATCACTGTTTTAGGTGGTCTTTTTCCTTATGTGCTTAAATGCCTTAAGTGCTTGAACCATGGTAATCGCTGCTTGCAGCTATACTTTAAAATATTATTATAAAAAAATATTATATTAATGATTAACTAAAATTAATTAAAATGCTTACAAATTTAGCATTTTTTGTTTTTATAGAAGAACATATAGTACTTGAAGCAATCTAAATATTTTGTGGTTAATCACTAATTTCAAAACTCACAGTTTCTGTTAATATATTATTATATGGGGGGCTTTGAACATTTGAACATTGAGAACCTCTGCCCTATACCGCCGTTCAAAGGCAAAAGACCGTAACTTCGATTTTGGTTGAAAATGAGTTATTGATATTTTTGGGACATTCAAGACATCCTTTATCATGTGCATAAGTATCTTGAGTCAATTTAGTTGTTTTTCTGAGAAAATAATGGATTGTCTTAACCGTAACTGCGAAACCCCGTAAAGAAACCAAGGCAGAACACCGTATAACACCAATTACTGCTCTTTCGCTTTGTTTGGAATGCTCAAATTGAATTAGGGCATTCTTTGTTTAGCCACGTGTCAATATAAAGTTATGGTGCCAACTTAGAGTTATACAGTGTTCTGCCTTTGTTTTACTGTCTATTAAAGTCGCCTGCATTTTAATTACAGTGTAACTTGTATACTTTCATACATCTGATCTGTCACTGAAGCATTAGACAAACAAATTAGATAGACTGTGATCTGCCACAAAGTTCCTGCACTGTAAAGAGATACCTTGGCAACAATACGTAATTGTGAAAAAAACGCAATTAAATCCATAAGTCGTTCTTTTAGGTTAGGCTATTTCCTTCAAATCAATATAAAAGTAATTATGCTATGTCTAGCATTATCTTACGTTACTGAGCATATCAAATAAATTCGTTGCAAAATGGTATCTACACACGTTTAACTTTTATTCTGCTGGTTTTGGTCAAAAAATTTATACAATCACATTACTATATGCAGTTAGCCCAGTGGTTCTCAAAGTGTGGTACGAGTACCAGTGGTCCCTCTAGTGATAAGTAGAGGAATAACTAAACAAATTATAAATAAATTTTAAAACACAATACATTTTTAACAATCGTTATTTTTTTTGACATTTAAGTACAGTACAGTTTTTATTTAAGTTTGTTACCTGTTTGTAA
This sequence comes from Cirrhinus molitorella, assembly GCA_033026305.1. Lineage (NCBI taxonomy): Eukaryota > Metazoa > Chordata > Actinopteri > Cypriniformes > Cyprinidae > Cirrhinus > Cirrhinus molitorella. The sequence continues at coordinate 19,533,800 of CM065136.1, read as the reverse complement.
GCACAATGCAGTGTTGATGGTAAAACAGTGTATTTACTATGTTAAAGTGGCTGACAACAATAAATATTCTTATTAGGATTAAAACAGACTCATTTTTTAACTGTGCAGAGCTGAATAGTTAGGCCTACTATGCTACTGTATTTTAATGCTGGTCATTATGGTGGTACTTGGAGATATTTTCTGAGGTGGTACTTGGTATAAAACATTTAAGAACCATTTCAATAGCCTATGAGACAGCATGATCACTAGATTTTATACAGGTGTTACGATAACAGCAACCAAATATTGATAATGTGGATAATGTTACTGCCTTTTGCCTTGGTTTGACTTCTCACTTTTTGAAGACACTGCAAAGGCAGAGTACAGTAACTTCAAAATAGGGGTAAAAATAAACTTTCAGCTCACAAATTTTAAATGTAGATCATTTTCGTTACTAAAACATCGAATTGCTAATTTTTTATTGCCTTACCTATAATTAATTTGGCTCAACAAAGTCATTTTTCTCAGTTTCACATTCTAGCGAGTTAAGGTCTTTTGCCTTTGTATGGCAGTATACTAAACTCTAACGATACTGAAACACTGATATTTTTTTTTTCTCAGAGAGCTATCTGCCCAAGGATGATGGGGAGTTTTACCAGTTCTGCTATGTGGACAGCTTCGGTCATGTCAAAGGAGCCAGCACCCCATTCTGCTTTCAAAACCCAGCAGAAACAAGCCTTGACTGCAGCTTGGAGAAGGACCTGTTGGTCATAACAACACAGGTACATCTCCATTGGAAGTTAAAGTTTGTAAAAAAAATGTTCTTTCTGCTAGTCATTAAAAGTAATAATATTAATATTAACTGGCCAAAAATGATTTATAAAATGTCCTGGTGAGTAGGAGCAGGCAGAAATGATGGAGAAAGAAAAAGAAGACTTTGTGAAAGAGATCGAGTCTTTGAAAGAAACAAATGTGATCCTGAAAACTGAGTTGGATGAAAGACTGCATGAGATCCGTCGTCTCAGGGTTAGTCAGACTCTCTTTCTTTTATAACACACATGTAAAATATATGCATTTATTATTTACGATATTTACCATAATATTTGTGGTATTTTTGTAAGGAAGGTTAGCTGATTGTCTGATCTGTTATCTAATGTCTAATCCTATTTTAGTGGCCTGCCTTTGTGCACTGTGTACCCATTGTGTAGTGGGAATGTTGTACTACTTGTTGTTTTACTTAGTCTTATTTTTTGGTATTTATATATATATATATATATATATATACACTACCGTTCAAAAGTTTGGGGTCAGTAAATTTTTATTCTTTCTTTTTTTAATTAATACTTTTATTCACCAGGGATATGTTAAATTAATAAAAAACAAAAAATGATAGCATAGATTTACATTGTTGTATTTTGAATAAATGCTTTTTTAACTTGTTATTCTTCAAACAATCCTGAAAAAAAGAATCACAGGTTCCAAAAAATATTTGGCAGCACAACAATCTTTAAAAACCATTAGAAATCTTACTGATCCCAAACTTTTGAACGGCAGTGTGTATATATATATAGTATTTATAATAATTTTTCAATTAGCTTTTATTTTTTTATATTTTAAATTTTTATTTTTATTCTTAATAATTTTATGATGTTTTGTCTTTTGTCATTTCTATTAGTTTTTATATTTCTATAGCTTTCATTTATTTTTATTTCAGTTTTGGTTTGAGTAATTTTAGAAATTCAATATTACTTAATCTTTATTTAATCTTAATGTCAGTTAATGTCAGACAAATATTTTTAGTTTTAGTTTACAATTATAACACATTTACTGCATTGTTCTTGTACTGATAATCATTACCAAACAAAATAAAGTGCTTGTAAATGTATCTTTATACTTAACTGCAGAGCACCATAGATGATTTGAAGCCAATGGATAAACCAGAATCACCACTGCCAGATGTACAGATTTGTACTCCCACCGAAATGGTAAAGAAAAAGCTATCGTTCTGTAAACAACCAGTGAAAACACTTAGCTGAATATTTTAACTACAGTGTGTCTAACTAAATTGTTTACAGTCACTGACATGTCTGCAAGAGAAGTACGAGAGAGCAGTTCAAAAGGTCCGCTTACTTAAGAGAGAAAAGGCAGAGTTACAGCAAGAACTTGGACACAAAGATGAGGAAGTCCTCAGGTGAGTGTCCTCATCTCTCTGTCAATGTGTTTTATATGCAAAATGTTTATGGAAATTTTATTTTATTTTTTTCATCCAGGCTAAATACCTTGCTGAAAGAAGCAGAGCAAAATTACAACAAAGTACAGGACCAGGTCAAGCTGCTACAGGTTTGCAAATGTGTTCTTAAAATGTGACCCTGAATATTTCACATTTGTAGCAATAGCCAAAACTACATTGTATGGGTCAAAATTATCGATTTTTCTTTAATGCCAAAAATCATTCGAATATTAAGTAAAATCATGTTTTATGAAGACATTTTGTAAATTTCCTACCATAAATATATCAAAACATAATTAATAGGAATATAAATTGCTAATAACTTCATCTGGACAACTTTAAAGGCTATTTTCAAAATAGTTGTATCTTAGCCAAATATTGTCCTGTCCTAACAAACATACATCAATGGAAAGCTTATTTATTCATCTTTCAGATGATACTTAAATCTCAATTTAAAAAATGATCCAGGGTCACATGTGTTCTTACTGTTAATGATAATTAAGAAAGACACTTCATGACAATACAAATACCAAGACAAAAATAGAGTGAGAACTGAAAAGAAAACCATATGAATGCAAATTCAAAAAATGAAGGGGAAACCAGTTGTGATGTAATAAGTAAACATTTCTGAGCTGATCTGGGAGCTTCACATTTATTTTAATTTTAGGTGGATGTGCAAAGCAGCAGGAAAGACTATGAGAAACTGCACGCTGAAATCCAGGACCTCAGCCTGAAAAAGGCTCCGGAGGACTGGAGGGCTGAAAACAAATCATTAAAAAGATCCTTGTCAGAGCAAGAAGCCCAGTGGAAAGAAGAAAACAAAGTGAGTTTTGTCACTGAGGCTTATCTTATTGGACTTTTGAAACATTATTGACTTCAATGTAAATCAGTAATCACTGTATATTGTCACGAGTAATCACTTTATGACTCAGGTACAGATTCATGCCCTGCTCGCTCAGCTGTCAGAGGCCAGAGGGCTGCTTCGCAGTGAGGTGCAGAGTTGCAAAGATGCCTGCAAACGTGCAGAAATAGCTGAGCAGGAATTGAAGGAAGTGAAAAAGAAGCTGGAGGAGATATCCTTGAAAGAGGCTGAGGACAAGAATACCAATCAAATCCAGGTCTTTTTCAATATAGTGTCATGTTTGTTTAAAGGGATAGTTCACCCAAAAGTGAAAATTCTGTCATTAATTACTCACCTTCATGTTGTTACAAACCTTTAAGACCTATGTTCATCTTTGGAACACAAATAAAGACATTTTTGATGAAACTGTACATTTTATGAAGCAATGAGAATACTTTTCGTGCGCGAAGAAAACAAAAATATTTTTTTCCCAGACAATTTCTTCTCTTCAATGTGCGTGTTCACAGGAGTGCCACATTGTCAAAGGAGCCAGTGTTCTGATGTAGAACCCACATGCGCTATGCCTTGTTTACATAAAACTGTCTTCATAAGCATGTCTGAAGATTTCGACAGAGAGGATGACTAGCAATTTTTTGCCCAGCCTGATTGGTTAGCTGACTAGAAAGTGACAGTGATGAGCGCAGCGTTTTACTCAAACACTTTTTCGTGCTGAAAAAAAACGTTCAGCACGAAAAAGACGCTCAGCATTGAGAACAATTGAAAAAATGTGCTTTGGTGGACACACGGCCTTACTTATTCTAACCAGAATATACAAACAATGAACTAAGAGAGATGGATTGCATTGTGGTACACAAAAAGAAAAGAAATTGTTGAATAAAGTCATTATTTTTGTTTCCTTTGTGCACAGAAAGTATTCTCCTAGCTTCATATAATTAAGGTTGAACAACTGATCAGGTGATGGACTATTTTAATGATGTCCTTACTGCCTTTTTGGGCCTTGAAAGTCTCAGGTGCGTTGTGGTTTATGCAGGGTCAGACAGCACTGGATTTGATCAAAAATATCTTAATTTGAGTGAAGGTAAACAAAGGTCCTACAGGTTTGGTACGACATGAGGGTGAGTAATTAAGGACAGAACGTTCATTTTTGAACATTCGTGAACTATCTCGTTAATATTTTACATTCTGTTTTCAGTCTGATTTTGTAAGTGGTTTTAGGAATAATAATCAGTTTTTGGATCCTGATTGCACACAATTTTGTCATTACAGGCACAGCTTCAGCAGGCACAAGACAAAATTTATGAAATGGCAGAGACATCAAGATCAGACAGAGAAAACCTTGTGAAAAAGAATGAGGTAATCTGTTTTGTTATGACACATTAAAAGAGTAGTTCACTTCCAGAACAAAAATTTACAGATTATGTACTCACCCACTTGTCATCCAAGATGTTCATGTCTTTCTCTCTTTAGTAGTAAAGAAATTATGTTTTTTGAGGAAAACATTTCAGGATTTATCTCCATATAATGTACGTATATGGTTTAAACTTCCAAAATGCAATTTAGATGCAGCTTCAAAGGGTTCTAAACAATCCCAGGCAAAGAAGAAGGGTCTAATCTGCCGAAACAATCAGTATTTTTTTTTTTAAATGTACAATTTACACACTTTTTAACCTCAAACGCTCGTCTTGTCTAGCTCTGCGTGAACTCTGTGTATTCCGGTTCAAAACATGCAAAGAAGGTCACACGCCTTTACAAAAAAAGCTATGAAGGACGATTTTGAAGTTGGAGGAGGAAATTAGATGGGAGTTTTTAACATACTTTAACTGTCATGAACCGGAATACACCAAGTTCACACAGAGTTAGACAAGATGAGCATTTGAGGTTAAAAAGTATATAAATTGTACATTTATGGGATTGTTCAGAGCCCTTTGAAGCTGCATTTAAACTGCATTTTGGAAGCTCAAACTCAAGGGCACCATAGGAGTCCACTATATGGAGAGAAATCCTTAAATGTTTTCCTCCAAAAACATAATTTCTTTATGACAATCAAGACGAAAATCTTGAATGACAACTAGGTGAGTAAATTATCTATCTTATTTTTGTTCTGGAAGTGAACTACTCCTTTAAGCATGACACTACCATTCAAAAGCTTGGGCTTGGTAAGATCTTTTAAAGAGGACCTTGGTTATTAAGACTTGTATGGCATAATATAACGTAAATGATGTAAATAGCGATGTGGATTTTTAAAATGACATAAATGGGTTATGTTAAAGTTATGGGTTTTCTGCTACATTTTTTAGTATGAGACATCATTTATGTTTTATAAAGCTATACACGTCTTAATACCCAGGGTTCACTTTTACATTTTTGAAATAAGTCTATTATGCTTGCCAAGGCTGCATTTATTTAATTAAAAAAACAACCAACAAAAAATAAACAGTTAAACAATAGTGTGAAATATTATTACAATTTAAGATCATTTGAATACATTTTAAAAAATTATTTCTTGTTGTGATGGAAATTCCACATTTTCAACAGCCATTACTCCAGCCTTTAGTGTCACATGATCCTTCAGAATCAGAAGTCATTCTGATATGCTGATTTGCTGCTGAAGAAACCTTATGATTATCAATGTTGAAAATGACCTGCTTCTTAATATTTTTGTGGAAACTCTGATTTTCACACATTTTTTCCAGGAGATTTTGGTGAAGAGAAAGTTTTGTAACATTGTAAATTTATTTACAGTTATTATAAACTTAATATGTGCTTGCTGAAAAAAAGTATTCATATCACCCCCCAAATTTTGAACAGTAGTATATTTTAAGAAAATGATTACCAAAGATGTGGAATTCAGGACATTGAGCGACATGCCAGGAGGGGCCGGTTAAATATTATTTATTAACTATTACACTGTTATCATTATTTATTATTATTTAGCAAAGCTATTTTTTTTCTTTTTATCTTTAGGAACTGCAGGCAGAAGTAAATAAGCTTCGCAGGGCAGTGTTTGACTACCAGGTCGCATCTGTTGCTGCAATGTCTGATCAACTATCCAACCCTCAAAGCCCTGCAGCCTCCTTTGAGCAAACATACACACCTGACTCTCATTTGTATGAGACCATTGATCACTTGACAGGTTGGTACAATAAAAGTAATTTACAGATGCAAAAATCCAAGTATTTCTCTAAGTTGTCTTAAAGTTAGTGCTTAAGCTCACAATGTTATTTATTTTTTCCATTATAGCAAATCCTGCAGGAACAGAGCTACAGGTAATGACTTTTCATGAATACAAAATTTCAAGAATGAGTTTTTCAAAGGTCAAAATGACTCAATTGTATGCATTTTTATGCACAGACCAGGGTGTGCATGCACTGTCAGGAAGGCTTTCCTGGCATCACTGAGGAGGAACTGACAGAACACGAGGAGTCTCACAAAGTGTGTCCGTTCTGCACTCTGATCTGTGACAGTTTGGAACAGCAGGAGTTTGAAGATCATGTCTACAGTCATGAGATTTAGTCAATTCTGTTTCCTGTATGTGATATACTGTCTTTGGGAAAATATAGTGGCGCTTTTTAAAGTGCTGAATGGTCCAGGATTTTCTAGATATGCAGCACTTTTCTTTTATTATTAGCTGTTATGTATCTAAAACATGGATTTTTATTATTATTATTATTATGTAATTATTGTAATACCATATCACTGAAGAGACTGGAACTAAAATTTCAATTAAATTATGAAATATTAGTAAATATAATACAAATGTAGGATAAATTACATTTACATAATAACCATTGGCACTGTCTTATTTACTCAAACTTGTTTCCAGTGGTTAATCAGGGATTGAAATAATAAACATATTATGAGAAAAGTGACTAAATAGATGCTTTTATTCTCCATTTCACTGTTTTTCCTCTCAAACAAGCTTGACTCACAACATTCTTTGACCTTTGCCTCTATCCGCTTCACCATGAAAGTGTATTTACAAAATAATGTCTTATTCTCAAGGTGTCATTTGGTTGGCCTCCTCAGGCGTGACGTCTCGCGATAACAGCTCTGAGAACAGAGCAGGCAGCCAGTACTGTGGCTCCCCCGTAGCTTGGGAGTCTAGCCATGCCAAGCCTTCTTTCAGCAGGTGATCCTGAAAAAAAAGGTACTACTATATGATACAGAAAGCATTCAGAATGTTATTTTGTGTTTTCTTCGCACTTACAAGAACGTGACAGGCCCGCTCTCTCTCCCACTTGAGGCTGTCTCTGATCTCGCTCACTGTTACGTAGCCCTTTTTCTGTCAAACATGGATAATAATCAGATCTGACGTCATGGAAGTGTAAAGGTCTCAGGCTTTGTGTGATATTAATTACCTCTGCCAGCTGAAGCACGACAGTGTGATCCATGTTGAGCTCTGCTGGGACCGACTGGACTAGATAAGAGCCTCCTACGGGAATCATCCCAAAGCCATTTCCCATAGCCTTGAGTTTCTTGATGGCCCGCACCAAGTCATCCCTGAGTGATGACATTAATGGGTGGTAAGAGACTTCACATGTTCAAAATAGCTAGAGAACATGATATACAAATTAAAGACACTCACTGGCTCACATCTTGTGCAAACTTCCCTCTTCCTTTCAAAACACGGTGGTGAAGTTCATCCAGTGTGATAAGACCTGCAAATATAAAGTCATTTATTGAACTTGGCGACACTGGCCACTATTGGCTAATTTAAATCAAATATTCCAGAAAGAGTAAAGATTTGGCAAAACAGAGTATGTGATTTGTCTTTGAGGTAAAATAAGAGACCAAAACTGTCAAAACTTACCGCCATTTCTGTGTTTTAGAGCTAAACAGACTTCAATAATCTGTACACCAAGCTCATAGTAAAAATCTCCAACTCCAAGCATCTCAGACCAAAATCCTTTTCCAGCTGTGCACAAACAGCACAAAGGAATAAAGTTAGGTCATATCATTTTTCCTGAAATTGTAGTTATAATAAATCATATTAAAAATAATATTATAATAAATTATGTAATAATTGTACTTTTGTAATTTATATAGTAATTTGAATCATTTATACTAATTAATAATTGTAATTTATCCATTTTTCGAATGAGCACATTGTATACTCCAATATTAAATATTTTGTCTAAAACTGTATGAATAATACAGTTAATTCATAATTATAATGTATCTGTACAATTTTCATATGAGCATACTGTTGACCCTAATATTAAATCATACAAAGGCATATTTAAATGATTCATTATAATTATAATATGTGACCCTGGACAACAAAACCAGTCATAAGTGTCAATTTTTCAAAATTGAGAGTTATATATAATCTGAAAAGTTAATAAATAAGCTTTCCATTGATGTTTTTAGGGTAGGACAATATTTAGTTTAGATACAACTATTTGAAAATCAGAAACCTGAGGGTGCAAAAAAATCTAAATACTAAGAAAATCGCCTTTCATTTTGTCCAAATGAAGTTCTTAGCAATACATATTACTAATCAAAAATTAAGTTTTGATATATTTACGGTATCTTCATGGAACATGATCTTTACTTAATATCCTAATGATTTTTGGCATAAAAGAAAAATAGATCATTTTGACCCATACAATCTGTATTTTTGGCTATTTCTACAAATATACATATACTATAATGATAATTAATTATTTGTTATTTTAAATTTATATAAGCATTTATAATAATTACATTTTATGCACATTTCATATGAACACACTGTACTGTAATGTTAAATCATAAAATAATAAAACAACATTTTATCCATCATCTATTTTTGCTTTAAAAAAGAAATATTTATTAACATAGTGTTGTCAAATTGATTAATTGTGATTAATTGCATCCCAAATAATGTGTGTATACTGCATATTTATATTTTTAAAGTAATTATAATAAATCATATAAAAAATAATAATATAATCAATTATGTAAATTATACTATAATACTTTTAAAAATGTACACCAATTAATAATTAGAATGTATCCAATTTTCTAATGAGCACATTGTATCCTTGAATATTACATATTTTGTCCGAAATTATATTTAATTATAATTTCTAATATACTATACTATTTCTAATAATGTATACTAATTAATAATTATAATGTAACCACACAATTCTGATGAGTGTACTGTACTATTTTTATAATTATAATTACATTAATAATGAATAATTCCAAAAAATATATACTTTTAATAATGTAAATGTAATTAATTTATTATAATCTACACAATTTTAATATGAGCATACTGTATACCCTAATATTAAATCTTACAATGGCATATTTGTATAATTCATTATAATTTTAATATTATAATAATTAATTATTTATCATATTAATTTATAATATTTGATATATCATCTATTTTTGCTTTAAAAGAGAAATATTTATGTAAACATAGTGTTGTCATTAAACAAATTATAATTACAATTTGTAATAATTCTGAAAAAATAATACTTTTAATAATGTAAACTAATTAATTATAATGTATCTACACAATTATCATATGAGCATATTATAATAGTAATTCATTATTTATTATTTTAATTGACAATATTTTATATATTAAGTATTATTTATATATAATACTTACAATTTAAGTAATCATTTATAATAACTGTATTGTATCCACACAGTTCAAATGAACACACTGTACAATCTGTTAAATCATAAAATGACATTTATCCATAATATGGTAAAATAGTGCTGTCAAATTCATTAATCACAACTGAATCCAAGATAAAAGTTTGAGTATACATAATATATGATGTGAGTACTGTGTATATTGATATATATAATATTTACATGCATATTTATGATTTACATATAAACAAATATATGTTACACATATTTCTTATACAGAAGTGAATTTAAAAAAGTAAATCAAAGTTGTCCTAAGACGGTATTCTTTTGGTTTTAGGACAACTTTGACGAAAGGTATGTATACTTGGGTGCGATTATTCGCGATTAATCGATTTGACAACACTAAAAACTTACAAGCCAGTGGATCAACTCCTATGGTGGCGCACATCTCTTGGAACTGCACCCTGAATTGAGAGCTCTTACGGATTTCTTGTTTGTGCTTGCTGGCAAACTCTTCCAAATGGGTCTTAAAGGTTTCCAATTGTTTTGACATCTACAAGAACACCACACACGGTCTGATTATAATTGAAGCTCTTTTACACGTTTGCTTGCATTCGAAATGCATTGCTCATTAGCATATACTCACCTGTGCAATCTGATCCTCAGCAAGAACATTCCCTCTTTCTTTATACTTTGCCTGTGACAGTAAACAAATAAGCTGGATGAAAATGCAAAAAAGATTTGCCTCGTTAATAAATCTCGCAGAAGTTATGTCCTCATACCTCTGCAAGTTTCTTTTTGGCGATCGCTCCAGCTCCGACTCCTCTTCTGTGCATGATGACTAACGTTAAATAAAAACGCCTTAAATATTATACTACTAAATGAAACTGTCTAATTTCCCTGTTATGACAACTGTAGTATGACAACTTCCTAGTCAGCAGAACAGCTCACAAGCTACATAGTCAGACGAGTCAGAAAGTGACAAAGCAAGTAAACAAAATTAGATATGTTACAATAAAACAAACGATCAGGGTTGTTCCCTTTAAATCACGCTGTTTATCTATAACGTTTCAAACAATCCAGGAAGAAAACATCCACAGAGGCGTATTATTTCTTCTGTACACGACGAAGGTCTCGACAGTAATGTTTTGGTGAATGTGTCCGATAACGCCACCCATCGGACTGGAGAACAACTGACGAAATTATATGGTCATATTATATGGTAAGTTATTTTCACAAAGATTTTAATACTGTACTGGTAACTCTACTGCCAATAAAGGCTGTCAGTATTAGTGCTTTTTATTTGACCCTTCAAATATAAATGTCAAAGGCAAAACTTGCTTGGATGGACACTAAAGTGTAGTTGAGAATTAGTGACAGCAGTGCCATAAAACTGTTTTAAACAATATACTGTAATTTGTTCAAAACCTCATATTAATTTAAAGTCTTCATGTAATAAATGTGCTTTTTAAAGTGTATTTCACACCTATGGAATACTTTAGTGACAAAACAAAGCCAAAACATGATTAGAAATGAAGACAAACATAAAGGGAATGAAATACTGTACCAAATAATAATAATAACAATAATACACATTCAGTCAAATCTGAACAAATAAAAATGTTATTTGTCATATAACAGAAATGATTTCTAGAACACACACACATAGTAATCACCTCAAGATGACAGTCATAAATACTTTATTTAATAACTTTATTAGTAGAAAGAGCAGAGCATTGCCGTTAAATTAGTTCAATATCAGATTTTTGAGTATCTGTATTATCAATTGCCAGTAGGTAAATTGCATAAATTAGCATATATATGGGTTATATATATTTTCTAAAATATGACTTTTATTAAATGTTATTAAACTTGATTATTTTATCATTCTTTTTGTATTATAATATAAATATATTTTTATATTTTAACATTATTAGTTTATAGGCTTATGCTGGATTATATAGTTAAAGCTTTTGTTGTTGTTATAGCTGCTACTTTGTTGTTGCATTTTTGTCTTTATTTCTGGTGTAAACTAAAAAACAATATATTATTAATACTTTTCTTGTTGTTTATTTCTGTTGCTATTATTATTGCTATTCTTGTTGTTGTTATTTTGTATATTTTTTATTGTTTTTGTTTTATTTTCTTTATTTTCTTTTTTTTGCTATTATGACTTTATTTTATTGTTGTTGTTGTTGTTATTATTTGTCTTATTATTTTATTGTTGTTATTTTTATTTGTTTTTATTTTTATTGTAAAATAAAATAGTGTTTTGTTTTTATTATTTTTTTCTTTTGTTTATTTCTGTTAGCATTATTATTTTTTATTTATTATTGTTTTCCTTTTGTTTTTTGCATTTTTGTTTTTGTTATTATTTTAGTTATTTTCTTTTTGTTATTTTAGTTGTTGTATTTTTGATCTTGTTACTTTGTTATTATTTTAGTTATTTTCTTGTTTGTTATTTTTGCTATTGATGTTTTTTATTTTATTGTTACTTTTGTTGTTGTATTTTTTGTTATTAATGTTTTTATTTTTGAAGTAAAATAAAAATACAAGTATTTTGTTGTTGTTATTATTACTGTTTTTGTTGTTTATTTCTGTTAGTATTATTATTTTTATTTTTGTAGTATTTCTTGTTGTTATTTTGTTGATTTTTTATTTATTGTTATTTTAGTTGTTGCATTTTTGTTTTTGTTATTATTTTAGTTATTTTATTTTAGTTATTTTTGTTGTTTGTTATTTTTGCTATTGTTTTTAGTTTTGGTATTAATGTTTTTGATGTAAATAAAATAATACTATTATTAAGTTGTTGTTATTATTACTGTTTTTGTTGTTTATTTCTGCTACTATTATTATTTTTTTTCTTGTTTTATTTTTATTTTTTGTTATTATTGTAATTTTTTTTTTGCTATTATTGTTTTTATTTTATTGCTGTTGTTATTATTTTATTATTATTTTTGTTGGTTATTTGTTGTTATTTTTGTCATTAATGTTTTTATTTTTGGTGTAAATAAAATAATACGAGTATTTTGTTGTTATTACTTGTTTATTTCTGTTAATATTATTATTGCTATTCTTGTTGTGGTTATTTTGTATATTTTGTATTACTGTTTTTGTTTTATTTTAGTTATTGTATTTTTTATTCTTGTTATTTTGTTGTTATTATTATTTTAGTTATTTTCTTTTTAGTTATTTTTGATATTATTGTTTTTACTTTATTGTTGTTGTTATTATTTTTATTATTATTATTTTGTTGTCGTTTTTTGTTGTTATTTTTGTTATTAATGTTTTTATTTTTAATGTAAAATAAAATAGTACAAGTATTTTGTTGTTGTTATAACTGTTTTTGTAGTTTATTTCTGACAAAATGACAACAAAAATAATTTTGTTGTCATTTTGTTGATTTTTTTAAGTAAAACAAGAGGATTTTTTTTTACCCCACTGGCAGATAATTTTACTTATTTTAAGCAAATGCACTTAGTTTAGATTTTTTCCCCCAAAAGCACCCTCAATTAAAATTGTAATAATAGGATATTGCTACATGTGTTGGTATTCTGTAATGCGATATATGACATAATGAATTTGCATGGTATTGTTATCCTGGGCATTTCAAAATACCGAAAATAATTATTTATTAAAAATGCATTAACTAAGGTTAACTAATAAGATCTTAAGTGATGCCTATTGGTCTTTTATTCTTTTGAACTTTAATCTTGTGTAAAATGTTCAACTTTATACATTTTTTGTGTATTGCTTTATCGTGTTTTAATGTTCAGAATTTTTGGTTATTATACTTATGACATCACTTTTTTGCAACTAAATTTCAATATACAATATAAATTTCGTATACCGTGATAAAACTATCAATTAATCGCAACATGAAAATTTGATACCGGCATATCCCTATGTGTGTAGCATCGTTGTTTGTATCGTGATTAAAATGTAGTGCTTTAATTTTCAATCTATTATTATTATTATTATTATTATTATTATTATTATTATTAAATATGTTTAGTTGTTGTAGCAGCAGCAACTGCTAAAACAGTTTCATAGCAGTAAGAAATATTTATGACCGGTAAATTTGGGAATTTGGAACGTTCGTGGTGCGCTGACTGTCTGTCGTGATGCTGATTGGCTGTTGAGACTTAGCGACTTTCAGTAAAAAAAAAAAATCAGTAATATTTTTTACAAACAAGTTGGTGTTCAGTTTGTAATAGCTAATACTTAAAGTTAGCTGCGAGCTCGCTTGTTTTTCGTTTATGTGACGGCAGTATAGGCCTATATAGTGTATAAAATGTTCATTTCTTTTTTTCATGTATATCGGATCGGTCACTTGGATAGAGAATGGTTCATTTTAGGCTGTTTAGTTCTTTAGCTAACCCTTATGTTTGAGGGTTTTTGTCGTTTTTGTCTCTAAAGCCGTTTGTTTTTAACTCTTTGCAGTCGTGACAAGGTCGTAAGGTAAGAAAGAGTTTTATGAAACGTGATTAACAAATTAATAATTAATAGACATTTGGGAAGTATCGTCTTTACTATTTGATCACTGTCAGCACTCCTCTGCTGCCCTCTGCAGGCCATTTATAATAGTGAAGATTAATCGTTTAACATGACTTTTTTACCTGTAGCTTCATTCATATGTTTACCACTAGATGGCCTCCTGCCTTTCTGGATTGTTTGACGTGCTTGAATGTAAATATTTATTAACAACGTTTATGTTTTATCTTTTTAAACCCAAAAAATGTGTATGGAAAAGTTTACACACCAAGCCCCCGATGTTCTGGATGGTGGAGATAAATTTCACAAAGTGGTGAGGACGAATAAGCTTTGTTAAAAAAAAAAAAAAAAAAAAAGGGTATCTAGTCACAAAATACAAATTTGGGTGAGTACATTGTAAATGAATAATTCACCTAAAAATGAAACAAAAGGATTGAAACAAAATTCACACAAATTTTAATTTTTGTGTGAAAAATTCACTTATTTTTCACTTAAGCGGCCCATTTGTAAATTTTATGGGTCTGGCTTCCGGTCTTATTCAGCTATTTTTTAGCTCTACAATAACAGCTTGTTTTACGGCTTTATATTGCAAACTGGTGTGTCTTAACCATATTATTTCAATGTATTATCTTAATTATCTTGTCCATTATTTCCGTGTTAAAGAAGGTGGATAGCATTTTTGTGTTAATAAAGTACAAACCACAATTTATGATTCTGAAAAACAATTTAATTCTAATTAGGAGATGTTCATTTAGAGATGACAGGATATTCAGTACATTGATTATCTAAGCATTTCCGGTACTCTCCTTCTCTTCAGATCAGAGTTGGATTCGGTCTGTTTTCCAGGCATTCTGCTTAGCTTTATTGATTCCTGTTGGCCAAGAAAGAAAAACATGGTAAATGCAGTTTACATGATGGTAAATCACAACTAGTCTCACTTGTAGAATGCAACTTACTTGAGTCCTTCGCCTTTTCTCTGAATCCACATCACTAACTCTTTTTTCAGCAGGTCATTAATGATGCGGCTGTCTGGGCCATCTATAGCTGGTCTGTACAAATGAGTATAACATTCTGCCTGTTACTTTATATAACCCGAATATTATAACATACATGCTGCCTATCTTCCCAAACTTACTCGCTTTTCTTCTCTCTTTGATTGAGCAGAAAGTTCACAAAGTTTTTCTGAACCATGGAGTCCACAATTTTGCTGATGTCACTCGCAATGGTTGATTCAGCATAACGGCGACCAAACTTCTGGATGTCATTCGGTGAGCTATTAGTGATCATATAGAGCATAAAAACAAACTTTTAATTGTTTTCATATGTATACACACACTTGGTTTGATGATGTTTAATTGTTATTTTACCTGATATCGAGAGGCTGGGATTCTACGCATGACCATGCACTGCCCAGGCATATCAAAACCAGCGCAAATACTGCAACCTTCATTTCTCCTTTAATACTTCAACCAGATGTGAAAAATAGATATTAAGCATCCAACACCACTGACAACAAAACAGCTAAATGTAAATAGATTTAGACCTACCTTTTTTAGTTCTGGTCCTGTGATGGTTCTGCTTCTTGCTCTTCTTATATTGGCTATAACTGATACACAACTCTACAGCAAACTGCACTGCTCTTTTATACAGTGCGACTGACATTAACACCAGAACAGCAGCTTATTTCCACATCATTAAAACAATTAATAATGAGGGTGATACATAGACGTAAAAGCTGATAAGGCTACTTTTTCTCACAGTCTTAGGTGTCAAATCTATTTACACTCCACACTTTGTGGAACTGAAAATAGATAAATTACCCCATTAAACCATTCGTTTTTAAAGGCAAACATATTTTCATTATGCAAATCAGACAAGTATTGGCTGATGTAAGGAAATATTCCAAGCTAATGACTCGAGGTGTGCATTTTTAGGCGTTTTAAGAAAAGTCAACAGATTATATATTCCAAAGGTTCCTATTTCCTTGTGGCAATAATAATAGTGGTGATGGATATGCAGTTATTGAGGGTTGGTCAAAATGTAAAAAAAAGTATTTCTACATTAATAATTTAAAACAAGATTGCCTCATTACAAGTAAAGACAAGATTTTGACTGAACATACATTTAAATATATTTTGTAAATATTCAGTTTCATAATTATTCACGTTTGTGTATGCTGGTCCACTATATTGTTATAATGTTTTTTTTACTGCTTATTTCTGAAACTTTTATTTTGAAATTAGAACTTCCGCTGTGAATAGCTTCAATAAAATCAGTGTATATTTCTGCATGGAGTTATCTATGGAGTCAAGTCTAATGTAGTGTTTTCAAACACAGATAAATTCGTCGCAGCTGCATGTTGTTAAGGTATGCATTCATCAAAATACGCGCGTCAGAAGACAAGAAAACGTCTAACGTTACGTCAGCTTTAGTTAATAATAAACGCACAGTTAATCGGATATTGCAAACGACGAAAGTTATTCCATGGACATTATGGATGGAACCACAGATTTATTTTGGCCGTCGATGCTGTTTACGCTTTTTGCTATTCTAGTAGCAGCAGTTTTTCTGGGAAGAAATAAAATTCATGCGCCGTCAAAGTGCTCCCATCAAACTAGCGCTGTTGTGGAGGAGAGGGCTGGTCCAGACCATGGAGCTTCCTCACAATATCATGAAAAACTTCATAATGAAACCAGTCAACAGGACGTTAAGCCGCAATCTAATGAAAAGAGCCGCAAGGCCAACGATGAAACTGTAAAACATATGAAGGTAGATTTATTCTGCTTTATAAATGCTTCTGTAATTGTTTACAAGCCAGTTGACAAACTAGTTAAAAAAAGGAAATGTTTATTGTTTCTGTCTTCTCAGGATTCAAACTCAGATAACGAGTCGGATTCTCCAGTTTACTCCTCCACTGGATGGGAAGAGGATTCCTCTGAGTCTGGGATAAGGAATGCCCTGAGGGATTATGTTCAATCACCTGGTATAATAATAGGCTAATAGTAATAATAGCTTCCTGTTTATCACTCATAATATTGTTTATTATTACAAACTGTAGAAAATTTCTGGGTTATTGTTTCATAAGAATGAAGACTGGTTTTAAAGTATTTTTGAACCTCTTGCTACTTCAATGAAAATTTATTTTACACATAACCAAATCATTATTATAATAACAAGAACTATGTTGTATTGGAAAATCTATTATTTTCCACATCTCTATAACATTCTTTCCATGTTTTTTTTTTCTTGTGCCACCCACATTCAACAACATATATTATTGTTTATTATGGTTTTAATATAATATTGTGAAAAGTTAGCATAATTGTATTAAATGTGGCTTGTTGTGTACTTCAGATATTAAAAGTATGTTTTAAAAACTACTTGCTAATATAATAAGTACTTACTACATACACTGCCGCTCAAATGTTTGGGATCAGTAAGACTCTTCTGCTCATCAAGGCTATATTTATGTGATCAAAAATGCAGAAAAAAACTGTAATATTGCAAAATGTTAGTACAATATTAAATAATGGTTTTTATTTTAATATACTTTAAAATATAATTTATTCCTGTGATGCAAAGCTGAATTTTCATCAGCTGTTACTCCAGTCTTAATGATCCTTCAGAAATCATTCTAATATGCTGATTTATTATTAGAATTATCAATGTTGGAAACATTTGTGATGCCAAATATTTTTTTGGAACTTGTGATTGTTTTTTTTCAGGGTTCTTTGATGAATATAAAGTTAAAACAGCATTTATTCAAAATATAAATCTTTTCTAACAATCAATGCTATCACTTTTTATTAATTTATCACATCCTAAGAGTATTCATTTCTTTCAAAAAAAGAAAGAATAAAAATGTACTGCCCCTGAACTTTTGAATAGTACTGTGTATTGTTAGAAAACCTTTCTATTTTGTAATAAATGCTGTTCTTTTTAACCTTTTATTGATCAAAGAATCCTGAAAAAAAAGTATCACAGGTTCCAAAAAGATATTAAGCAGCATAGCTGCTTTCAACGTTGATAAGAAATCAGCATATTAGAATAATTTCTGAAGGATCATGTGACACTGAGTAATGATACAGAAAATGTAGCTTTGTATCACAGTAATAAATTACATTTTATAATATATTTAAATATAAAACAGTAGTTTTAAATTAAAATAACATTTTAAAATATTAAAGTTTGTTCTGTATATCAAATACATGCAGCCTTGATGAGCATAAGAAGCGTCAAAAAATCAACAACAAAAAATCTTACTGATCCCAAACTTTGGAGCGGCAGTGTATATAAGTGTACTTAAAGGGTTAGTTCACCCAAAAATGAAAATTCTGTCATTAATTACTCACCTTCATGTCGTTCCAAATGCGTAAGACCTTTGTTCATCTTCGGAACACAAATTAAGATATTTCTGATAAATCCGAGAGCTTTCAGATTCCAAATACTAATTCTTTAATGAAGTATTGTACTCTAATTTTGATGTAGCGACTAAAATACTAAAGCACATGGAAAGTACATGATTACAGTTTTAACTGTAGTGTGTTATCTGATAATACGTTTAAAGTCCATACATTTTAAATGTACTAACTGCCATTTCATCATTACAAATATGTAATTGCAACATATTTAAATTACATTTAAATACATGACACAAAAGTTTTAATGAAATTACATTCAAATATATTTTAGCATTAATATTTAGCATAAATGTTTGTCAGTACATTCAACAGTACATTTTAACCAAATTTCAAATGAAATTACATATAAAATATATACCACTTAAAGAGATAGTTCATCCAAAAATAAAAATTTACCCCATGGTTTACTAGGTGTATATGACGACTTCTTTCAGACGAATACAATTGGAGTTATGTTTAAAATGTCCTGGCTTTTCCAAACTTTATAATGGCAGTGAATGGCTGTTGAGGTTCAATAGTACAATGCAAGTCCAATAAAGTCCATCCACCCATCATAAAAAAATACTCCACACTACCCCGGGAGGTTAATAAAGGCCTTCTGTAGCAAATCAGTGTGTTTGTATAAGGAAAAATAGCCATATTTAAAACTTTATAAACTGTAATCTCTAGCTTCTGCTAACTGTCGTATGTGCTCCGTTGAGAATATGAGTCTCGCGAGGACCAAACATTTTTCTTTACAAATCCTTGTTTTGTACTTCTGATTTGTGTTCTGTTTTGCTCTTTCCTCTGTGCTTCCCCGTCACTTCTCACCAAATCTTACGCTATGCCTACGTCCTACGTCATTTACTGAATCACTCCCTCATTTACGTCACTCCCTCATGAATGCACGTATGACATTTAGCAGAAGCTAGGTATTACATAAGCTAGATATTATGGTAAGTCGTTTACACCAAGGATGGCTTGAGGGGTGAGTACATCAAATAAAAATAAAAAGTAATTTTATTTTTTGGGTGAACTATCACTTTAATTTAATTAAAAAAAAGCTATTTATATATATATATATATATATATATATATTATATTTACATTTATGCATTTAGCAGATGATTTTATCCCAAGTGAGTTAGAACAGAGAAACAAAGCCATTCATTAAAGAGCCGACAGTTGTTGTACTGCACAATGCCAGATTTATTAGACCGCTGGATAAGGAAAACCAGCTAGAGAAGAGAAGTGCAGAGGTGCTAAAGGCTTCTTCTCCTGCATAATGTCCAGAGCTGGGTAGTAACTGATTACATGTAATCTGGATTACGTAATCAGATTCCAAAAATGAAGTACTTGTAATTAGAGTTACATTTTAAAGTACTCGTAATCAGACTACAGTTACTTCTTTTATGGATTACATGATTACATATTATTCACACAATAGCAATAAATTATTTATAATTCATTGATTTCCCCTAATTTCTCTTTTTAACTTTTTACAATAGCTTACCGATTATATACATTCAGAAAGTCCAGTTTTGTGGGCATTCACACATAGACTAGTCATTAGTCAGGTGGAGACACAGCATTTGACCACTGGATTTGCAAAAGGGTTTCAACATTGCATCAGCTACTGATGAACAGATTTTGCCTTTCATACTCATTAAAATGCAACGTTATTTCTTATATTTACATGCAATGCGGGCATTCCCAAACTTTTTGTCATCTAAACCTTATTCACCAAATATATTTTCTCAAGTACCCCTGAGATGTTAAATGAAATATTTCAATAATTATCATATTTGCATGTTCACGGTTTCTTTGATGTTGATTGATGGCATGCAGGTAAATAAAAATATTTCTTCTTTTTATTAAGTGTTTTATTGTAATTGTTATTTTAAAACAAAGACTAATGAAACATGATGACCGTTCACTCCTATACTTATGAATGGTAGAAACTGCAACGTGCAATATGGAGGAATAGTCCTGAGGCTAGACCAGCTAAAGCGCATGCACAGTCATAAGAACGTTGACTGTGTATGCGCATTTTCTGGTCTAGCCTGAAAAATAAGCCTTTTAAATCACAATTTGAGCATAAGAAATAACATTCATGGGGCAATTCATTTAAGATTTTTGTTGCTGTTTTGATATATGTCATTTAATTGTAAGTTCAGCAAGCAGTTTTTGAGATTTCAGGATTCTCCCATTTATTAAGATAGGACTTGGTCTTGTATGAGCTGCCCAGAGGCGTTGCAAATATGGCCACCAAGTAAAGAAACTTTCGCTGAAAAGGACTGTTTTAAAATAATTTATTTTAATTATTAATTTTTTTTTGTGATTTAATTAATTGTTAGCTTTTCATTAAACCCACAAACCCTCTGCAGTTCCTGTTCAAACCGTAGTTTGGGAAAGCTTGATGTAATAAAATGCTTAATGCACTTCATGTTGTAAATTACAATGAATAGAACAGATTTTCTTACTCTTTGCATTTTTACGTCATTATGCTACAAGATAATCCTGTTTAAATCAATGTGATAAACAAGTTAAGTCAAAAGTAATCTAAAAGTAATCTTATTAGATTACCTAAAATATGTAATGTAACGAATTACATTACTGACTACAATTTTTGTCATGTAATCTGGAATCAGTAACTGATTACAATTTGTAAGTAATCTACCCAGCTCTGATAATGTCATACATACATCTTGGTTGAAATCACATTCCCCACAAACTATGTTCCATCATTAACCCCTTTTCTGACACCCCTGCATAGGGCTAAACGATACTGGAAAAAAACTCACATTGCGATATTTTGTTTTTTCTGCAATAAATAGCCTATTGTGATATGAAAAAAAGAAATCGCCAGATTACTTCAATAGCTCTTTGGGGAAAAAAAAATTGGGGTGATTTTATAGATGAGTAAATCAGCATTGAAAATAAACAAATTACAAACATAGATAAATATAATAGAACAAAGATACAAATAAAATAAAACTGTTTATATTTTTCAGGTAAGTCTAACAGTATTCAGGTACAGAAATTGAATAATCAAATGTAAAATAGTGCTGCATATTCTCGGTCCTCTTCCAAACGAACTCTGGTGTGAATGAAATATGAACGCAACGCGGACCAAATACTTCTAAACGAACCAAAAACAGGAAGTAAAGACAAGATGCGATGCTATGCGACATGATTTCACGAAGGGAAAAAGGGGTGTATCCAAAACAAAATGAGCAGAAGGCAATACTCTTTGAGTATATGAGCTCTTTGTGAGTTTGTAGGTGGTGAAAATAGAAGTATATGCATGCAACAATGAGCGCGCTTAGTCCAGCAGACAACATTGCGTGTATTCGACTTAAAGCGGCAGTCAGCAGGCCGATTAGTGAATGGGTACTTTGATGTCATAAACCCGCAGCGCCGCTTTAAGTCGAACGTTCATAGTGTTCGGTGTAGGGCTGTCACGATATTAGATTTTTCACACCACGGTTATTGTACCCACAAAAAAAAAAATCACGATATCGATATATTGCGATATCTACAAAAATCTTAGGGAATCAGTCAAATTAATTTTTACTTTGTTTATTTAGTTTTTCTTTTCACCCAAATAACATAAGGATACTAATAAACACAGGACACAAGCATTTCTCGTACTTCTTCAGGTCACAGCTGACCTGAGACTTCGGATTTCTCCATCTTCTTTGAAGCTCCCTATGAAATAACAAGAGAGAAAATACTGTCAAGTTCAACAGTATGATGAATAAATAATAACATCAAAACTGATAGTTTAACCTGTTAACTTGCGTACCTATATTTTAATCTCTTTACCTTATAGTTGGACCAGTGACAGTGAAGTCATTCAGTTTTGATGTGCGTCTAGAACTCCCGCAGATGTGGCATTAAGTGCATGACACTGTGACCAAATTAATATTTTACAGAGTTTAATGTAGCAATGTGGTCGCTCAGTTTTTCTAGATTTGATATAATCGTGATTTGAACAAATAAATCAAGTGCTACGCACATGTATTGGCCATGATTTGATTGCAAATACAATTAGACGAGCAAAGGGGTACTTATTAAAAGAATAGCCCATTTATTTGAACACATGAACACAGGAAACCACTGTTAACAGGTTAATGTAACGTTTCTCATTCCATGACAAGTAAAATAATGGCAACTTACTGTATAATATTGAACACGGAGGTCGCAGCCTCCGAAAAGAGACGCAGATTCATCTAGGTAGGAGTAGGTGCGTGCGCTGTCTTCTTCTTGTTGTGTCAGCGTTAAGGCGCAATACTGCCACCTGGGAGGTCAACCAGGTACTGGCGCCTGAGCAGGCTATTTGCGTGTCTTGTTGTAAGTGTCCTGTTCATTTTAAATATTGTGGTTATCGCCAATACCGGTATATCCTCAGACCCTAAATTAACACGATGTCGATATTTCATGATTTGAATATCACGGTTATCGTCAATACCGGTATATCGCGACACCCCTAGTTCGGTGAGTTCAGACGCGAAATATACCTCATTCAACCTGACCAATCAGGTCTTGAATGATGTAAAATGCCAGTGTGAACAAGTGGACCAGGATCAAATGTATAATTTTCCTTTTTGGTCTGGACCAAATTAACCAAACGAATCGAACTACAAGTGTTAACACACCCTAAATGTAATCTAATAAACCTGTGTTAAAGCTACAAAATTGATTTTTCTCTGTTTTGCTGTTTGATTAACATTCATGACACAGAAAGCCTCAGGAACATTAAACTGCTGTGAACCTGTTACACATCCATTTTCTTTCTCAATTGTTTACCTTCACCTAAGCCATAAGCAACTGTGTTTACAAGGATACTTGCAGAGTATCAATATACTAAACAACGCACATCCTGCCATGTGACTATTGCGGATGAGCACATTGCGATATTGATGTTAAAACAATATTGTGCAGCCCTACCCCTGCGTGTTGCATAAGTGAGTCAATAAATAGCGACAATAAAAATTTTGTTGGCAAGAGTAATTTGACTTTTGTTGAACACTACAAATAAATCGACTTAGGATTTGTCTTGTAGGATAATACATTTGTAAACATACTGCAGCAGTTTGACACTGTTTGTCTTCCACTTGTCAATAGATGCTGAGACGAAGCCCTTGAAATACATGGCTGGCATGCTGAGGACCTGCCAACTTGAAAAGATGATGACCAAAGAAGAACTGGAGGAAGAGCAAAGGTGATTTCTTCTTAACTAAATGTCTTATAATTTAAGCAATACTTGCTAAAGTGCTGTTAGATAGTGACTTAGTGAGAAGACCAACCAGTATTAAGAGGATGGTTTAAAATTTGGCTTTTGTCCACAGTGTAAACAGACTGCATTTATTTGATCCAAAATAAAATAAAATAGAACAGAAGTACTCTTGGGCCATTCTACAAAATTGGTTCAAAGTCAGAGTTGGAAATGTGTCTTTTCCCACAAATTTAATTCTCATATTGGATTTTCAGAAAGTTTTGGAATATTTGTCCTCTCCACAAATTTGTCACAGTCTAAAACAGAAATATATAATTTAAAATGAAGGGCTATATTAATCTGTTAAGATTTTGCTTACAACTTCCTTGTAAATATATATATTTTTCTATTTTATTAAATTATTTTCAGAGGTAAATCAATTTTTGAACAAATTTTTAAGTGTGATTTATGAAATTTGTTTTGTATTTTGAATCCATTTTTACTTTTGTAAAAGGTAAGAAGTTGATCATACTGATTTCAAAGTTAAGGTTTCATTAGTTTGAATATACAATGAACCAAATACTATCATAACATCTACGCTAATTCAGTATACTTTATTTTTGACAAAACATCCCATGTTTCGGTAGTGCCTGCACATTTTTGGTTATGATGTTTTGATGTTATGATGTTTTAGTAATGTTTTGCATCACATTACAGAATTTTAACTCACATACTGAAACACTACTAAACCATACTAAAAGTGTTGCATAACTGTACTAATGTTTTTATTTCCCCCAAATATAGGGGTATGTGTTCCCTTTTGTCACCAACAAAAGAATGATGAGCTGCAACACAAGGATACCTTTTCTCTGTGTATTTACGCTTTAATTCGAACGAAAACAGCTTATCCGTGTGACGCAGCTGACAGAGAACAGCGTACACTGTTTGCGTCCAGAAGATACTCTCCTATGTATCTATGGTGACGAGGAGGAGGCGAATTGTTGAATAAAGTCATAATTTTTGTTTTCTTCGCATACAAAAACTATTCTCGTAGCTTCGTAAAATTATGGTTAAACCACTGATGGCAGAAATACTATTTTGACGACGTCTTTCATACTTTTCTGGGCTTTGACAGTGTTATTTACTTGGCAGTCAATGGGACAGCCAAAAAGCTCCCAGTTATTATCCAAAATATCTTAAATTGTGTTCTGAAAACAAACTAAGCTTTTATGTCTTTGGAACAACATGGGGATAAGTGGTTAATGATAACATTTTCATTTTTGGGGTGGAGTAACCCTTTAAGCTTATTGATATTTTAAATATTATTGTGGGTTTTAACAGATAATAGAAGGATCTTAGTAAACATCTGAATTCTTAAATGCTTTTTTGAATGTTTTTTGCTTGTGGCATAGCAGTTTGCACCAATTCTGTAGAATGGCCCTATTACAATTTAAAATAATTCAATTTTAATAAAAAACATATTTATTTCAGATATATTGTACCACTACTGTCGCATTTGATCAGAATAATGCATCATATGTAAAGTCTAAGGTTCACTCTGAGTAATTCATCAAGTCTTACCCTTGTTTACTTTGTATACTGTATTAAACCCTTCTAGTTTGTTCTCCGAGACCCACAGGATGTGTTTTAATGTCTTGATGATATTTGACTCATACAAACAGTCAGCCTGTATTAACTCCCTCCACCCATAACCAACATTTTGAAATACATTTTCTATACTTTAATAATCTGCAAACAGTTCTGTCAAACATGTTCACTTTAATATTGTATTTCTATAGTTTAAAATGTGCTCTTTGCATTAATACACAGTATTTGTTGATTATTCAGCTAGGTAAACAAAGACATTTTCTATCTGAACAGTATACACTAGGTTAGATTGTTAGATTAATTTACAGACTGAAGGTTTCAGGTTATTCGCGTTTATATTTGCCTTTTGTTCCTTCAGACCAGGATACGCACGTCATGCCTGTGTGAATGTGAATACACACCATTTATTATTTGAACCTAACTTAAACTGCTTGAGTTTTATTCTTCATTTGTACATCACTTTGCATTAATATATATAGTATATACTAGTAGTAAATGAAAATATCTGCAATACCTGTTCAAGTATAGGTTCAACGTTCATGTAGAGCTGCGGTTTACGTAGACCTTGCAAAGTAAATATGAAAAATGTTAAATAAGAGGATCTTAAAAACTGCATGTTCCACAAGACAAAATAATAGCTGAATTTAGGGATGTAACGATAACCGGTTTGACGATAAATCATGATAAAATTCTCCACGGTTAGTATTACCGTTTCATCTTTAAATTATCATTAAAACCGTATTTGATTACCACGATTTGAACAACTTATGATAAATATATTCTGTCCAGTGTAAAGCAGAGTTTAAATAACAGTCTCATGTGCGCAGAGCACGCAGAGTAGTTTCGTTTTGAATGAAATCATGACGGAAAGATTGGAGGTTTTAAAAGGGTGCTGAGGGAATATACAAATGAATATAGAAGTGAATGAATTATATGAATATACCTTTAATGGTTCTGACTGTCTTCAGAAAAGATTCGATGGCATTGTGTTTTGCTCTTCATTCCATGTAATGCCTAATCAAGTTGTGTTCTTAATCGCAATGCTTTGTCCACGGAGTTTACAGAAACAGTTGTAACTTTGCTGTTCCACAAGTGCCGCCTAGTGGCAGAGAGTGGATTTACATTGACTTACAATTATGTTCAGCCTGTTTGTAGTTTGTCTAGCTAAAACGGACCAAATTTTCATGCATTGCTGTCATTTGACCTTTTGACTAAAAACAAGGATTCTACAAATTTAAACAATTCACATAATAGGCTACATCTAGAATTATTTTGATAAAACACATATAACCATTTATTGATTTGACAACCATTTTCTTTATTTAAAGGCTAAAATGTGGTTTACCATTTTATAAAACTTTTTCAAAGCTTTATTTGAACATTTCAAACATGTTATTAGATAAGTGTTGAAGAGAACTGTTGTCAGTCATGTTATAATATAAAATCTTATTGGTAATGTTATTGTTTTAGAGTTTGTGCAAACAGAAGTCATTTTATATGTTGTTTGTTGATTTTAAATATAAAACTTGGTGAAACAATTTGTGTAAGTACTTTTTAAACATTTCCAGCACATTTTAACAATACCGTGATAATATTGATAACCGTGATCATTTTTGTCACTATAATCGTGATAAGAAAATTTCATACCGTTACATCCCTAGCTGAATTAATAAAAATGACCCCGTTAAAAAACATACACATGTTTTAATAGTTAAGAAAAATCCTCTAGGTCCTGCACATCCTGGTTTTCCAGTATACTTGAACCCTTTCCAGCAGTGACTAACTGTCTTTTCATGCTAAACTTACAGCCACAACTGAGCATTTGAGATATGTACGTAATAAAGTGTATCTGTTTTGATTCAGGGTTCAGCGAGAGCAGTTGGCTGCCATCTTCCAGCTGCTCAAAGACAAACAGGACACGTTTGGTGAGGTGACAGAGAATGATTTACAGGAACAGCTTAAACTCTATTCTGTTTGACAAATCAGCAGATAAACTACTGACAAACACTGTTTGTGGAAAAACAATGTGGACTGTTAATTCAAATACCATTTTATAGGAGTGTGTAAGTTGAAATCAGTGACTTCAGTAAAGCTGTTCACTGAAATATTTGATTGTGTAAAAAAGATTGCGGTTTAATTATGACTTGATATGTTTATATACACTACCAGTCAAAAGTTTGGACACACCCTCTCATTTAGTGGTTTTTAAAGAAGTTTCTTTTGCTTATCAAGGCTGTTTTTACTTGATCAAAAATACAGAAAAAAATTGAATATTGTGAAATATTATTACGATGTAAATCAATGTTTTGCTGTATTAATATACATTAAAATTTAATTCATATCTGTAATTAAAGTTGAATTTCCAGAATCATTACTCCAGTCTTTTGTGTCACATGATCCTTCAAAAATCATTCTAATATGCTGATTTATTACCAGTGCTGTAAACAGTTGCACTGCTTAATATTTTTTTTTGTAACCTGTGATACTTTTTTTTCAGGATTTATTGATCAATAAAAGGTTAAAAAAGAACGGCATTTATTTAAAATGGAAAGGTTTTATAACAATATACACTACTGTTTAAAATTTAGGGTAAATTTTATTTGAAAGAAATTAATATTTTTATTCACCAAGGATAAATTAATTAATAAATTGATAAATTAATAAAAAGTGATAGGATAGATTTACATTGTTAGAAAATATTTATATTTTGAATAAATGCTGTTCTTTTTAACTTGTTATTAATCAGAGAACCCTGAAAAAAGATTCACAGGTTGCAAAAAAATATTTGGCAGCACAGCTGTTTCCAACATTGATAATTCTAATAATAAATCAGCATATTAGAATGATTTCTGAAGGATCACTTAAGACTGGAGTAACAGCTGATGAAAATTCAGCTTTGCATCACAGGAATAAATTATATTGTAAAGTATATTAAAATAAAAAACATTATTTTATACTGTAATAACATTTTGCAATATTACAGTTTTTTTCTGTATTTTTGATCAAATAAATGCAGCCTTGATGAGCATAAGAGACTTCTTTAAAAAACATTAAATGAGAGTGTGTGTGTGTAGTGTATATATTTATTAATCATTATTATTAATAATACAAGCAGTGAGGAATCAGTCTGAAAAAGATAAAAAAAATATATTTTTTTTTATTTGTGCTTTAGCTAATGGTTATGGTGCATGTCAGTTCAATCAGTATCCATGTATGAACTAAATACAGTATGAACTAAACTGAAATAAAATTCAAAATCCGCTAGTATTACTCACTTTAGCTGTCTTAGCTATCTTACATAGTGACACTGTGCTTCTTTAAGTTACTAGTTTGAAAAATGAACAAATTCTGCATAATATTTGTATTTTTCTAAATAAAAAATGCTTTTTGCCTTATATTTTTATTATTTCATCAATTGTGTTTTGTTTAGACACTGCTCATAGTTCTGTGGAGGCAATGGGCGGACTGTAAATGGGCGAAATAAACACCTGGTTTGATGATGTAATGAATTCGAATAGGTGGATTATAAAACAGTGAGGTGTTTCACGAAGTGCAGATGAATGGGGTCAGACTGATAAGATGAGTGTAAGTCAGTGATAAAATATGCAGAAAACTGGGGCTGTTTTGAGTCTCATTTTGAGTTTTTGCGTACTGCTCTATCTAGTACTTTGGATGAATCTGTCTGAACAGTTTCACAGGTAAGAAACTAATAATATTACTAATATTCTAAGTTTGTCTTATAAGGCGTAATTTTGATATTCCGATGACTTGTGAATGGGTTATATTACTTGTTAAATATTTATCTGTTTGGATTACCACAAAGTTTATTCCCGTTTTTGCTTTACACTTTCTTCCTATTTAGCAAAACTGTCATCATTTCTGCACTTATTTTATCACGAATTAAAGCGAATTTACACAAAAGTGAAAAACCCATTTTTCCCACTGAGCGAGAAGTCAACATTACACCTATTCCGATTCTCTATAAGAAGAATTTTACAAAACTTCCAGTTTGGGATTTTGAAGATGTTTATTTGCGAAACAACGAAGCAAAAAGACAAGTAAGTTCTTCTTTTCCATTACCATTCTCACTGTGTAGTTGTGCAGTCAATTTATAACCTTTTTCCATAGACCTGTCCAAAGTCCCTTCAAAACACAGAGGATTCCAAGTTTAAGGAGTCTGTTCTTCCAGATATTCAGCTGTGGCTGTACAAAGGTCTACTCAACATAACAGAATGGAATCGATTAGCCCACTTCAACAATCCCTTCGGCTTCATGGAGTACAAGTACAATGGTGATAACCTAAGGCAAACTAAAGATTGCTGGCGTAATAGAATGTGTTTGAGGAAAGGGTGGAGCAGGTCATTTTTATCTTGGTGACATTTACTGTCGTAATATCATTGAAGTTTGGCATTGTAAACAATGGAATCTGCTGTTTTTCTTTGCTTAAAGGCACATTATGACTTCAGTACAGATTAAGCTTAAATTGAAAGCATTTGTGGCATAATGTTATGCTTTCGTGGCACAAAAGGCAGAGATCTAGTAGTAAATATGGCCAGTCACTAAACTAAAATACTCACTCTTTACACATACATAATTTGTTTTAAGAATAATTATAAAAGAACTTACAATTCTGACTTTTTTTCTCAGAATTGTGAGATATAAACTCACATTTTATTTCTCAAAATTGTGTGATATAAAGTCACAATTTTGAGAAATAAAGTCAGAATTGTGAGATATAAACTCACAATTCTGACTTTTTTCATATAAAACACACAATTGCAAGTTAAGTCAGAATTGTCTGTCAGTCCTTTTTTCCCTTCAAAATTGGACTTTAATCCTTTCATGCATGGTGTCCACATTCGTGGACAGTTAATTTAACTCCATTCAGTGTTCATTTATTATAGTTATATTCTCCAAACCACTTGAGGGCAGTGTCAGTAGATTCACAACAGTATTTTTAACAGTAGCTACCATATTTATTCCAAATATTCATTGCTTGATGGCATAAATTAATCTAAGATGGCTGACAGCCAAAGCCATGTGCTAAATGCCCCAGGCATATGTGTGAAAAACTTTTATACAAGGAGGTCAATTGAAATAAAAAAAAATATTAGTGTGTACAGTAAAGTATGATGAATATGTTAGTATTTTATATAATAAAATTTAGAGTAAAATGAAGTTTTTATTCACCAAAAACCAACTGTCCACATGTGTGGACGTCATGCAACAGTGGAGTCAGATTGCATAAAGTCTGATTTCTGTAATCTGCTAGTATATCTATTCTATTTTTTCAAAAATGTTATGAATTGTCTTTTAACAAATATATAAACATAAATAACCATTTTAAATAAATTGCAAGAAAAATGTCAGAATTGAAAAAAAAGTATGAATTGCAAGAAAAAAGCCAGAATTGCGTTATATGAACTTGCACTTGTGAGAAAAAAGTCAGCATTGCGAGATACAAACTTACATTTGCAAGAAAAAAGACACAATTGTGGGATGTAAACTATAATTGTGAGAATTGCGAGAAAAAAGTCAGAATTGCAAGAAAAAGAATTGCGAGATACAAGCTCGCGTTTGCAAGAAAAACGACAGAATTGTGTGATATAAACTCGCAATTGCAAGACAAAAGTCAGAATTGAGAGATACAAACTCACATTTGTGAGAAAAACTGACTGAATTGCAGGTTTTTTACAAAGTCCGAATTGTGACCCTAACCCTAAACAACTGTAAAAATTATGAGAACGGTTCTTTTGAGAACAATTCTTTTAAACAGAAGAATTCTTTTTTTTTTTTTTTTTTTTGTAATATTGTAATAATCCTTTAAATATTTACCCCATTAACATTTTTTGTAATAAATAAACATTATGCCACAAACACTGTTGATTGAGCTAAACTTGCAACATTGAAGTATTCCCTTAAAAGAACAGTTCCCACAAAAATGAAAATTTGTTAAGAATGTACTCACCCTCAGTCCATCCAAGATGTAGATAAGTTTTTCTTAAATTTTTTCACTGCAACAAAGAATTTGGAGAAATGTTATCCTCTGCAGTGAAATGGATCCTCTGCAGTGAAATTGTGCCATCAGAACGAGAGTCTAAACAGCTGCTAAAAACATCATAATAATCCACATGACTCCAGTCAATCAGTTAACATCTTGTGAAGTGAAATTTGCAAGTTTGTAATAAATCCATCAAGAAGTTTTTATTAAAAACCATTGGTTCAAACTAAAATACTAGTCATTTATCCATATTGATTTTTCCAATAAAAAGTAATCTCTTCTGAATAAGGAGAGAAGTATGTACAGATTAAATACCATTTACAAGTGAAGCCTAAAACAGCTATTATAAACTATGAAGTTAATGGACTGGGATGATGTGGATTATTTGTGTTATTATTGTGATGTTTTTATAATCTTTTTTAACTCTCATTCTGATGGCACCCACTCACTGGATCTGAGGATCCACTGGGGAACAAATGATGTAATGAAAATGATGAAATGAACTCATTTTTACATTTCCTTACATGCATTTTTTTCACTGAAGAGGTAAAAGCAGCAGTGGATTTGATACCAAAGCCTTCAATATTTCTACCTGTGCCTGAAAGTTCAAAGGATGGCTGTATCCGTTGTGCTGTTGTGGGCTCTGGTGGCATTCTCAATAACTCAAAAATGGGCAAAGAGATAGACTCCCATGAATATGTTTTTCGGTAAGAGTTAAAATAAGTAAAAGTTCAAAATAAAACTAGCTTGATTTGAGAGTTGACAACAGAATAACAATAACAGATTGGTATACTGAGGTCATGTCTTTGTGTGTTCTGTAACAGAGTAAATGGGGCTGTTACTCAAGGTTACGAGGAGGATGTTGGAAATAAAACATCAGTCTATGTACATACATCTTTTTCCATGTATGCCAACATTCTGACATTAAAACAGTATGGCTTTGACAATATTCCACAAGATAAGGTCAGTATATCCTGGACTCTTATCTCCAGAGGTTCTCTTATGCTCATCAAGGTTGCACTTTTAAGTAAGTCTTTTCAATAGGATATCAAATATGTAATGATCCCTGAAGGGCTGAGGGACTTTGAGTGGATCCAAGGCCTTTTGCAGGGAAAAGAAGCCAAAGGGTCATTCAAGGGTGTGAGGTACAGTATCCATCTCTTGTACTTCCAAAACATGCCAATGGCATAGCAACAATACATACAGTGGGTACAGAAAGTATTCAGACCCCCTTAAATTTTTCACTCTTTGTTATATTGCAGCCATTTGCTAAAATCATTTAAGTTCATTTTTTTTCCTCATTTATGTACACACAGCATCCCATATTGACAGAAAAACACAGAATTGTTGACATTTTTGCAGATTTATTAAAAAAGAAAAACTGAAATATCACATGGTCCTAAGTATTCAGACCCTTTGCTCAGTATTTAGTAGAAGCACCATTTTGATCTAATACAGCCATAAGTCTTTTTGGGAAAGATGCAACAAGTTTTTCACACCTGGATTTGGGGATCCTCTGCCATTCCTCCTTGCAGATCCTCTCCAGTTCTGTCAGGTTGGATGGTAAACGTTGGTGGACAGCCATTTTCATGTCTCTCCAGAGATGCTCAATTGGGTTTAAGTCAGGGCTCTGGCTGGGCCATTCAAGAACAGTCAAAGAGTTGTTGTGAAGCCACTCCTTCATTATTTTAGCTGTGTGCTTAGGGTCATTGTCTTGTTGGAAGGTGAACCTTCGGCCCAGTCTGAGGTCCTGAGCACTCAGGAGAAGGTTTTCGTCCAGGATATCCCTGTACTTGGCCGCATTCATCTTTCCCTCGATTGCAACCAGTCGTCCTGTCCCTGCAGCTGAAAAACACCCCCACAGCATGATGCTGCCACCACCATGCTTCACTGTTGGGACTGTATTGGACAGGTGGTGAGCAGTGCCTGGTTTTCTCCACACATACCGCTTAGAATTAAGGCCAAAAAGTTCTATCTTGGTCTCATCAGACCAGAGAATCTTATTTCTCACCATGTTTGAGTCCTTCAGGTGTTGCTTTCATGATTTCAGTGTCTTGCACTAAGGAGAGGCTTCCATTGGGCCACTTTGCCATAAAGCCCCGACTGGTGGAGGGCTGCATGATGGTTGACTTTCTACAACTTTCTCCCATCTCCCGACTGCGTCTCTGGAGCTCAACCACAGTGAAATTTGGGTTCTTCTTTACCTCTTTCACAAAGACTCTTCTCCCCTGATAGCTCAGTTTGGCCGGACGGCCAGCTCTAGGAAGGGTTCTGGTCGTCCCAAACGTCTTCCATTTAAGGATTATGAAGGCCACTGTGCTCTTAGGAACCTTAAGTGCAGCAGTATTTTTTTGTAACCTTGGCCAGATCTGTGCCTTGCCACAGTTCTATCTCTGAGCTCTTCGGGCAGTTCCTTTGACCTCATGATTCTCATTTGCTCTGACATGCACTGTGAGCTGTAAGGTCTTACATAGACATAGGCTTTCCTAATCAAGTCTAAACACAGCTGGACTCAATGAAGGTGTAGAACCATCTCAAGGATGATCAGAGGAAATGGACAGTACCTGAGTTAAATATATGAGTGTCACAGCAAAGGGTCTGAATACTTAGGACCATGTGATATTTCAGTTTTTCTTTTTTAATAGATCTGCAAAAATGTCAACAATTCTGTGTTTTTCTGTCAATATGGGGTGCTGTGTGTACATTAATGAGGAAAAAAATGAACTTAAATGATTTAAGCAAATGGCTGCAATATAACAAAGAGTGAAAAATTTAAGGGGGTCTAAATACTTTCCGTACCCACTGTATATGATAAAAAACATGTATGATACGAGTTTATTTTAAAAAAGTGCATTTATTCTTCCGTAGGCCACTGAAATATTTCAATGGGAATTTTAACGAGAGTAGATTTTTTGTTTTGCACCCTGATTTTCTTCGATACATTCGCAACAGGTAACATTTGTGTTACAGTCACCAGTAGTCATATAACAATCAAAGTGTGATCCGTCTCTTTTGAATGACCCTTGTTTTTTAAAAAACAGATTCATGCTATCCAAGCAAGTGCAGGCCCAATCCTGGGCAATGTATAGACCGACCAATGGAGCGTTTGCTTTGTTCTTGGCTATTCACACATGTGATATTGTAAGTATTATCTATTCATTTAGCTTATAAACTTTTTTTGTAGCTATTTAAAGGAATAGTTCAGTCAAAATTGAAAATTCTGTCATTAATTACTCATCCTCATGTCGTTCCAAACCCGTGAGACCTTCGTTCATCTTCAGAACGCAAGTTAAGATATTTTTGATGAAGTCCGCAAAGAAAACAAAAATAAGAATTGAACAATTTCTTCTCTTTGGTGTCAGTCATTGACTCGAGTACATAAGTGTCGATTTTTATCGATGTTCATACAACCTTTCTGGGCAACTGCTGTCTGTGCAGGGTAAGAAAGCTCTTGGATTTCATCAAAAATATCTTAATTTGTGTTTCAAAGATTAACACACGTCTTGCGGGTTTGGAACAACACGAGGGTGAGTAATTAATAACAGAATTTAAATTTCTGGGTGAACTGTCCCATTAACACTGAAAGTACTCTAAAATACTCTTTTCTGTTATCATATATCATTTTAATTGTATGAATATTAATTGACAATGATTTATGCTTAAGGTGGACGCCTATGGATTTATTACAGAAGACCACCATAAATACTCCAACTATTATTATGAAAGGTTTAAAAAAACCAAAGTCATTTTTTATATTAACCATGACTATGGCCTGGAGATAAAGACTTGGAAGAAACTGCATGACTCTGGAATCATTAAACTCTTCCAAAACACATCAAAGACATAAGAAGACTAAGTTATATTTCTAAGTTATGATCATGGGGAAGATAGACAAGATATGTTTTAGAAAGTTACACTACCAGTCAAAAGTTTTTGAACAGTTGGATTTTTAATGTTTTTTTTTTTTTTTAAAGTCTTTTCTGCTCACCAAGCCTGCATTTATTTGATCTAAAATACAGGAATACTGTGAAATATTTTTACTATTTAAAATAACTGTTTTCTATTTGAATATATGTTAAAATGTAATTTATTCATGTGATCAAAGCCAAATTATTAGCATCATTACTTCAGTCTTCAGTGTGACATGATGCTTCAAAAATCATTCTAATATGCTGATTTGCTGTTCAAGAAACATTTATTATTATTATTATTATTATTATTAACATCAATATTTAAAGCAGTTGAGTAAAAGATCCAAAGATCAGCATTTATCTGAAATAAAATATTCTATAAGAAGTTATATAAATTAATTAATACTTTTTAGCAAGGATGCTTTAAATTGATCAAAAGTGTTAATAAAGACACATATAATGTTGCAAAAGATTTCTATTTCAGGTAAATGCTGTTCTTCTGAACTTTCTATTCATCAATTAAACCTGAAAAAATCTACTAAATTGTACTAAAATTCTGCTATTAGAATGATTTTTGAAGGATCATGTGACTAGAGTAATGATGCTAAAAATTCCTTTAAAATCAAATTACATTTTTAATATATTCAAATAGAAGTTATTTAAAATGGTAAAAATATTTCAAAATTGTACCATTTTTAGGCTTGGTGAGCAGAAGAGACTTCTTTAAAAACATCTTACTGTTCAAAAACTTTTGACTGGTAGCTGCAAGTGAAAGCTTGTATTAGTTGTATATTTTATGAAGGAGAGGAAGTTTCATTTTTAAATATTAAATAACATAATTCTATTTTTTATTTATTCAGCATATTTTTTATTCTAATATTTTTATATGCTTCATTTTATGAAATAATTTATTCGTTTTTCTCAGAAATGCAAAATGAAGATGAGAAGAATCAAAAGACTAATGCAAAGTTGTTTTCTCGTTGATTTATCTAAAGTAGTATAGAGCAGCACACACCTGTGAAAGCACACACCTTTTCTTTGCTTTAGATACAGTTTGCTTAAATTTAATGCATCAGTAAACCATGTGTTTATTTTAGGATAAGGAGACACTTTAAAATAATATTTGTCAGGGTGGGAATATATTTGAAAGTCAGTTTCTGTATATACACCTTTAAAAAATTTCTAATGTAGCAAAATACTATTTAACATTTGTTGCATTATTGCTCAGGAGAACAGTACTGAAATGTATGTTTATTTATCAGGTTGGCATGTTATGCTAAATCATATGTGACCTTGTGGATTCCTGTTGTTATCCATTCACATTTGATGCCTCTGATGTCTTGCAGCTACAGAAAATGTTTGATGCAGGTTTTGCTATAAAAAGGAGAATATACTGTTGCACCTACTTTTTTTTACCCTGCATGTGAACAATTACTCAATGTGTTTAATAAAAATAAATAAACTACAATGCTTTGTGTGTTCTTAGTTCAGATTGTTTAGTTAAAAAATACTACATTGTATGAGTAATCACTGCAGAAATTCAGATATTTTTAAAGGGTTCACAAACCTTTTCTTGCCACTGGCCTGGAAGACTAAAGACTTTGATGAAGCTTTGTGACTCTTGAATTATTAGACTCTACCAAAGACACAAGCACTTCAAAGACAGATGGAGACTCTATATTCTGTTACAGTCTTTGTGAAGAACAAACTGTTTGATCATTTATCTTTTATGTGTACTCTTTTAAACAATGTTTCTCCAAAACCAGCTCTATTAGACAACCGTGTCAGTAGCCAAGTGTTTTAATGGAAACAACTTTCTCTATGACCAGTTCAAAGTTCAAATAAAATGTCTAATTCATAACTAGATAAAAAAAAGTTAATCAAGACAAACCAGAAAGACTAAAGTTTAAAAAGCTTAAAATTTGCAGTTTAAAGTGGTTGCTAAGATACTCTGGGTGGTAGATAGATAGATCCACAGTTCCTATGGTACTAGGGTTGTTGCTATGAGGTTGCTAGGGTACTCAGGAGAGTTGCTAGGGTGTTGGAACCTGGGGTGGTTGCTGGGGTGTTGCTATGTGCTTGCTAAGATACTCTGGGTGGTAGCTGGGGTAAAATAAATATAAATACAATAGAAGTAATCGTAGACAATAGAAGTAGTCATGATGATAGATAGATAGATAGATAGATAGATAGATAGATAGATTGATTGCTATTTAGTTCCTAGGGTACTCAGGTTGTTGCTAGGGTGTTGCTATGAGGTTGCTAGGGTAGTCAGGAAGTTGCTAAGGTGTTCCTATGTGGTTGCTAGGGTGCTCAAGTTGGTTGCTAGGGTCTTGCTATGTGGTTGCTAGGGTATTCAGGGTAGTTGCTAGGGTGTTGGAACCTGGGGTGGTTGCTGGGGTGTTGCTATGTGGTTGCTAAGATACTCTGGGTTGTAGCTAGGGTAAGGGTATAAATAGTCACATAATAGAAGTAGATAGAAATAGTGAGAAGATAGACATATAGATAGTATTTCTATAGATAGATACATATAAATAACCTATAGATAGATAGAAATAGACTAGATAGAAATAACTGAGATATATACAGGTAGATAGATATAGTATTATAGATAGATAGTATTTCTATAGATAAATAGATATTATTTCTATAATCAATAGATAGATAAATAAATAAATAAATAGAAACAGACTAGATAGAAATAGATGATAGCTAGATGATGCATAGTATTTCTATAGATAGAAATAACCTATAGATAGAAATTGTCAGATGATAGATTATGAATAGAAAATAAGACTATCTATCTATCTATCTATCTATCTGTCTATCTGTCTATCTGTCTGTTGTTCTGCTCGCGGGCTTCTTCCACACAGAGCCGTTGAGATTCCACATAAGGAAAAGAAGGTGGAGCATAAACTGTACATAAACCTCATTGGTTCTCGGGTCTACCGTCTATTTAAATATGCATAAATTCTAAACGAGATGTGTGAGTTTTTAGACATTGCGCACCACAGTTTGAAATCAACCATCTTAATGCAAATATAAAAATTCAACCGTATAAGTTGTTGTGTGTACGTCCATGTTAGGGTGGACAGCGTAATGCGCATTATGTTCCAAATGTTGCCTAGGTAGGCAGCTTACTGGAGTCTTTCGGTAATAGGTCTAATCAGAATGTAAACTCACAGGTGCGCATGCGAGTTTTCACAGAGGATGATTCTCTTGAGGATATTCTTGGCCATAACCCTTATAACTTTACTTCTTCTGGTTGTTTTTGTAACATTTTATAAATTCGGCAATGTCGCAGATTCTTTGCAGAGAGTCGAGGAGCCTGACCCAACCAACAGTTTCGCTGTGACTGACGAGGGAGCGAACACTACAGTGAGCCCTGATTC
Source organism: Cirrhinus molitorella (assembly GCA_033026305.1). Taxonomy (NCBI): domain Eukaryota; kingdom Metazoa; phylum Chordata; class Actinopteri; order Cypriniformes; family Cyprinidae; genus Cirrhinus; species Cirrhinus molitorella. Next base: position 19,495,102 of record CM065136.1, on the reverse strand, counting down.
CCTTGGGACTCAATCAGCAACCCCTGTACCTGTTATGGATAAGCACAATTTTACTGCTCTTCCCCAGTGGAAATCTGATAATATGTATCGATTGGATCCACAGTTTAAACAGAGTGTAAGTACAGTGAACAGCAATGGTAATCGGAGAATAGTTTCTGAACATTTTGTTAACCGAGGCTGACCGTTACAACCTCCTGAAAAGAAAACATCTTTAATAATAGTTTGCTGGTCTGCCAGAGTGATCTGTTAACTGGTTTTAGAGGTGCACTTTTCACTCTTTTAGCCATTTTCCTCGTTGTTTACTGTAATTTTGGACTAGCGTCGGATAATGATCATCATAACATGATTTGTTGTCGTTGTATGAGTGTGGCTGAAATTACAAATAAAAAGCTTTTTTTTTTTTTAGATAAACGCGTATAAATCAGGTCCACTGCATCGTATTCAAATGTGATTTCTAAGGCCTCTGAATTATCATCATGATATTGATTTTATTTTACCTTTTTGGGTTGTGGTACACTTGTCTTTCAGATGTAAAATCCTGAATGGATTACAAGGAAAACTTGTAAATACCTTTTCTATTATAATATTTTATGATGAGCATGTACTAAACTGACAAAAATTATGCTTACTTGATATATCCATGCATCTTGACTTTTTTTAATTTTTTTTTCAGAGATCAGTTAAGATTTGTAATGTTTTTTCTCTGCTCATCAAGGCTGTATTTACTTGATTAAAAACACAGAAAAATTTGTAATATTGCAAAATATAATTACAGTTTAAAAAAATGGTTTTCAATTTTAATATGTTTTAAAATATAATTTATTCCTGCGATTCAGTGCTGAGTCTTCAGTGTCACATGAACCTACAGAAATCATTCTAATATGCTGTTTATTACTTGGAAACATGTTTGTAAACAGTTATGCTGCTTAATTTTTTTTTTAGATTCTTCTAACAATATAACTATTAATTTATTCAAACAAAAAAAATACAATTTTAAATTGTTCTTTTTTTTTTAAACTTTTTATTTATTATAATCCTGAAATAAGTATCAAAATTGATAATAAATCAGCATATTAGAATGATTGCTGAAGGATCATGTGACACTGAAGACTAGAATAATGATGCTTTCATCATAATTCAGCCTTGCATCACAGGAATAATTTACATTTAAGATATGAAATTGAAAACAGTTATTTTACATTGAAACAATATTTCACAATATTACATTTTTTTCGGGATTTTTGATCAAATTAATGCAGCCTTGATGAGCATAAGAATCTAGAATTATTAAAACATTAAAAATCTTACTGATCCCAAACTTTTAAATTGCTGATTTTTAGTCAGTTTGATTCTCTGAAGAAAATTGAAGTGTGTTTTCATCCACAAACATGATACAAAACACAAGCTTTTTTTCTAGACTATTTTTTCCATATGTTTTTTAGCAATGCACAGCGTCTTTGCGAAATTCCTCAAGTCCAGTGTTTAAGGAGAAGTCTATTCCAAACATTCAACTGTTTTTACAAAGTGATCATCTCAATTTGAGTGAGTGGAACCGACTTTATCATTTCAACAACCCTTTTGGCTATATGGGACTCAATTACACAGGTTTGTATAATCAAAAAAGCTTGAATTTGATAATATAGATGGTTTATTAAACCATTGTGCTAAATTAATACACTTTCCCCCCTTTTTATAGCCATAAAAGCAGCTGTTGACACCATCCCAAAACTTGCGTCTACCCAGTTACTACAAGTACCCACAAGAGCCAAGGATGGATGTATTCGCTGTGCTGTTGTTGGGACTAGCGGCATTCTCAATGGCTCCAGGCTAGGAAAGGAGATTGACTCTTCTGATTATGTGTTCAGGTAAAAGTAGAAGTTTTTAGTAACATACATGTTTGTATATACATGCATATAATGATTTAGTCACTTGTTGGTTTCTGCTAGGGTGAATGCAGCCATTATAGAAGGCCATGAGGAGGATGTTGGGAAAAGGACATCCGTTTATGTGCACACAGCACATTCTTTAATCCAGTCTCTCATGTTACTCAAAAAGAGAGGATTCAAACACATTCCTAATGACAAGGATGTTAAATATGTTTTAATCCCTGAGGGTCCAAGAGACTACAACTTTCTCGAGTCCCTTATGAAGAACAGAAGAATACCATCAGGAGCATATCGAGGACATACGTAAGTCATTCTAACAGAAAAGTAATATTAGCCATCATGAATCAAAAATGAGAGTGATTAATCTTCAGTACATCAGCCTTATGTTCAATGACGTGTTGTTAATTATTATTTTGAAGGCCAAGGAGATATTACAGTGGACATTTTAATGAAAGTTCGTACTACATCCTCCACCCAGACTTTCTCAGATATGTGCGAAACAAGTAGGGGCAGAAACTGGCATTCATGTGCACACATTAGTTGTTTCCCATATGTTTAATATATGAAATCACCATTTCATTGTTCTCTCATGATTGTGTCTTTCATCTTAGTTTTCTTAGGTCAAAACAATTAAAAGCTAGAAGATGGTGGCTGGTCAGACCCACTAATGGCGCATTTACTCTTCTGTTGGCTATGCACACATGTGACATTGTAAGTGGTCATTCTCTTGATGTACAGATTTAACACGTTCCCATTAAAATGAGGCATTAGCTGACTGCTAAATTTTATAGTTTTATAGTAATATGTTTTTTTCTTGCTCTTGTGTAGGTGAGAGCCTATGGTTTTAGCACGACTGACTATCAGAAATATTCTAACTACTACTATGACACCAAACGCACTAAACTGGTGCTTTATGCCAATCACGATTATCGTTTGGAGATGAAAACGTGGAAGAAATTTCATGATGACAAAGTTATCTGGATGTATTTGGGAAAATCTGATGTGTAAGTGAAATGCTCTAATGCACCTTCATTGAAATGACCTGAATAATTTCTACACAAAGAATAAAGTTGAACAGTGTTGTTTCACAATGAAAACTAAGTGTAACTTGTTGGAAATTTTAAAGTTTTTTTTTTTGTATTGATATTTTCTACTTTGTGTATTTGTATTTTGGAATAAACAATAAATTAACTGTAAATACCAAAGTCAGTCAAGTCTGTTTTTTTATATCATAACATAAAACTCTAAAGGAGCATATTCTAGTCATTTTGCTGTTTATAAAATACTTAATTTTTGGAAGACAAGGATTACACTACTAGACAAAAGTTTTTGAACAGTAAGATTTTTAATGTTTTTAAAAAGAAGTCTCTTCTGCTCACTAAGCCTGAATTTATTTGATCTAAAGTACAGCAATAACGGTGAAATTTTGAACTATTTTACTATTTAAAATAAAGTTTTCTATTTGAATATATTTTAAAATGTAATTTATTCCTGCGATCAAAGCTAAATTTTTAGCATCATTACTCCAGACTTCACTGTCACATGTCTCTTCATAAATCATTCTAATATGCTGATATGCTGTTTAAGAATTTTTTTTTATTATCAATATATCAGTAAATCATGATTGGGAGGGGAGAAATTATAGAAATTAATACATTTATTTAGCAAGGATACTTTAAATCAGATGTGATGATGTTTGTGATGATCAGATGTGAAAGACATTTATAATGCTACAAAATATTTCTATTTCAGAGAAATGCTGTTCTTCTGAACTTTCTATTCATCAAACCTGAAAAAAATCTACTCGGCTGTTTTCAACATAATAATACTAATAATAATAATAATAATAATAATAATAATAATATTATTATTATTATTATTATTAATAATACACTTTTGAGCACCAAATCAATATTAGAATGATTTCTGAAGGAAATGAATCTTTGACATTTGGTAAATTACATTTTAAAATATATTTGAATAGAAAACATTTGTTTTAAGTAGTACAAATATTTCAAGAGGCTTGGTGAGCAGAAGAACATCTTTAAAAAAAACATTAAAATATTACTGTTGAAAATTTTTTGACTGGTAGTGTATAGTGCACAGTTATATTATCTTTTATATATTATCAGTTATATTATATATTATCAATTACTGCATATTTGGGGACACAGTAAATTCCAAATTAACAACTAGTTTATGGCTGAAAGCGAACGCTTGGAAAACACAAGACATTACAGCGTTCATTCACCAGATGTCGCACTAGCTTTAGAAACTACAGTGACTTATCATTGAGGTCCCAGATGTTTGGCTTGACTGTATCGACGAAATTACCTTCAACGCATAATACTGCTTTTGTGACGTATCTGTTAAGTAGGTGTTGATTAACACCTATGGTATAAATGCAAACTCTAAACGTTACGTGGAATGATATAGATACCTTTAGAACATTGCGTCCAGAATTTTTAAAGAGGATTTTGAAGAATATATTCGCCGTTCATGGAATATGTACTCTATGGAATATTTAAAAGAGTCCTCACAGCGCACCTTTCAGGAAGAGAGTTACACCAGGGAGGCGCGTGACAGACGCGGGCGCGCTCACGCACCGGTCACTTGTGTTGTGTCAAACACGTTCAAGTATGGCTTTGCGCTTTTGCGATTCCCCGAACAGAAACGGAAAACATAAACGACAATATACTTCCTGAACTTCGTCGGTTTCGTGGATGTAAGTGCTTAATCGACCTGTATCGGTGAGTATGTGATCCTACAGCTCAATACAGCAAGTGCATTACCTATTTAGCATTTGATTAAATAACAACCAGAACCAGTCAGGAAAGTTTTCATTAATGTGTATGGTTAATTTCAACGTCTTATTATACGACTTGAGTTACTTTCCATAAAAACCCAAATACATAAAAACGACCACAGAAGCACTGTTAGGTTGTCTCGGAAGTAATTGTTTGCCTATTTGTTGTAAATAAAATTAAGTTCTATGCCAACTATATATATATATATATATATATATATATATATATATATATATTCAAAATATATCTTACACTATTTTCTTTAAAAATATAGTGTTTATGTACACATATTATGTTAAAGGGTATTATGAGTGATAATACAGCATGTCTGTTTTTCCCATAGGTTTCCTTGTGATGTTTCTGGCTTTAAGGATGGCTTACATTCAGTATATTCTCAATGCTCAGGAACAGTCATCTACTTTATGTGTTATAGGACCTTAAAAACAAATTAAAAAACAAATTTAAATCTTAATGTACTAAATGCTTAGACCATATGTGTAAATAAAAATAAGGTAAACCAGAAGCCAAGTCCAAAGTTTAATGAATGGAGAGGATCATGACATTGTGAATCCAGATTGTAACACTTTTGTGGAAGCTGGACAAGAGCCATGGGCAAGGAGCAGGACCTTCTTCTGGCTGTGAAGAATGGAGACCTTCCTTTAGCTCATAAACTTCTGGCCAAGGTCAAGACCAACCGAAATAGTAAGTAGGCTGTTTTTTTTTTATGACATATTTCTTCTTTTGGCAGCTGTTATTGTGCATTGACGACTCTAGTTTGCAGTAATGCAAAATGTATTCAACAAACTCATCATCATAGTCTTGGCACTGAGTCAATACATTATCAGCCTAAGACCAATTGATGAGTTTCTGTTTCACATTTAAATATTTTAAATGAGCTAATCTGCAATATGATACCCTGTACACTCATTCTTGAAAATGCTGTATTGTGTCCCAGAATGCATTTTTGAGCTACTAAGCTGTTGACTTGCCTAGATGTTGCTGTATCTATTATTAAGTTTAACCATAAGGGGCTCATTTATTTATCATCTGAGCTGCAACAGCAACGGCAGTGGCAATAACACTAGACTAATTGCTGAATCAGCCCTGTATGACACCAAACAACAGCTGCATCCAATCTGAACATGAAAATGCCATTAGCATCTCTTGACCATTCCAGTAATGTATGCACTTTTTGTAAACATTAGATGTAAATAGTTACATTCAGACATCAACTGCAGTTGGAATGGTGCGTTAAAGCCTATTTTGGGGATTAAATCCAGTAGTCTGTCTGCTCACTAGGGGTCAATGGTCGGTTATTGGCCAGGTTGGTGCAGTGCACCTGCAGAGGATGTTTTCAGGACGTCTGTAAGTCTTACCCAAACAGATGGAGACTGCTTCGACTGGAGGGCAAACAGGGTCAGTTCATGGCAGGTCAGATGGTCAGTGAACTCTCCTGCATGTTTGAAAGGTGACAGTCAGTCCAATTGTGGTCATTTAGGTTTGACTGTATTAACTGTATTAATATACAATGGTCATGTACAATTGTTCAAGTCAAAAGTTCACACACTCCTTGCAGAATGTGCAAAATACTAATTATTTTACAAAAATAAAAGGGATCATACAAAATGCATGTTGTTTTTTATTTAGGACTGACCTGAATGAGATATTTAACATAAAAAATGTTTACATTTAAAGTCCAGAAGAGAAAATAATAGTTGAATTTATTAAAATGACCCTGTTCAAAAGTTTACATACACTTGATTTTTAATAATGTGTTGTTACCTGAATGATCCACAGCTGTGCTTCTTTGGTTTAGTGATAGTTGTTCATGAGCCCCTTGTTTGTCCTGAACTGTTAAACTGTGTGCTGTTACCTGAATGAACCACAGTTCATCAGAGAAATCCTTCAGGTCCCACAAGTTCTTTGGTTTTTCCAGGATTTTTGTGTATTTGAGCCCTTTCCAACAATGACTGTATGATTTTGAGATCCATCTTTTCACACTGAGGACAACTGAGGGATTCAAATGCAACTATTAGAGAAGGCTCAAACACTCACTGATGCTCCAGAAGGAAACACAAAGCATTCTGGGGGGTGAAAACTTTTTAAATTTAAAGATCAGGGTAAATTTTGATTGTCTTCTGGGAAACATGTATCTTCTGTAGCTTCTGAAGGGCAGTACTAAATTAGAAAAATATGACATTTAGGTAAAATAAGAAAAATGTGCACATATTCATTCTTTTTAAAAGTTTACACCCCTGGCTTCTAATGCATCGTGTTTCCTTCTGAAGCATCAGCGAGTGTTTGAACCTTCTGTAATAGTTGCATATGAGTCCCTCAGTTGTCCTCAGTGTGAAAAGATGGATCCCAAAATCAATTAACTATAAATGTCGCATGAATTAATTTGTAATCCATGCTTCTGAACTCGAGTGAAAAAAGCACACTGAGGACAACTGAGGGACTCATATGCAAAGATTACAGAAGGTTCAAACACTCACTGATGCTCTAGAAGGAAAAGCTATGCATTAAGAGCCGGAGGTGTAAACTTTTGAACAGAATGAAGAGTACATTTTTCTTATTTTGCCTAAATATCATGTTTTTCTCATTTAGTACTGCCCTTCAGAAGCTATAGAATATACTTACATTTTTCCCAGAAGACAAATGTACCCAGATCTTCAAATTCAAAAATGTTTCACTCCCCAGCTCTCAATTCATTGTGTTTTCTTCTGGACCATCAGCAAACATTTGAACCTTTTGTAAAAGCTGCATATGAGTCCCTCAGTTTGTCATCAGTTTGAAAAGATGTATCTCAAAATCATACAGTCATTGTTGGAAAGGGTTCAAATACACAAAAATGCTGAAAAACCATAGAACTTGAGGGACCTGAAGAATTTTTTTCAGATATTCAGATAAGTGTATGTAAACTTTTGAACAGGGTCATATTTATACATTCAACTATTATTTTTACTTGTGGACTATATGTAATCATCTTTTATGTGAAACATCTTCTTCAGGTCAGTACTAAATAAAAAATAACATGCATTTTATATGATCCCTCCTATTTTGGTAAAATAATTAACATTTAGTAGGTGTATGTAAACTGTTGAGTTCAACTGTAAGTTTAAAACAAGTTAGATAAAAAGTAATCTAAAAGTAATCTAAAAAGTAGTCAGAATACATTACTTAAAATGAGTAACCTAGATTACATTATTAACTGCAGTTTTCATTATGTAATCTGTAATCAGTAATTGACTACAATTTGTAAGTAATCTATCCAGCTCTGGTGTATATTGTTTGCAGTGCAAAATCTTTGTTTTATAATAATAATAAATGTTTGTTGTCAGTCAAAATGGCATATTGATTTTACTGAACAAGACAACCCCAAGAAGTTCTGAGTAACTTTATGTACCAAATCCTCCAAGAAGTGACTTGTTTACATTAATTAGTGACATATATCCTGGGAAATAGTGACAGATCCTTAGGTATTTTCTTTTAGATTGTGACAAATCTGAGTGCAATAGGATATCAGGAATAAAAATGAAGGGCTATCCATTCTAAGTTGATTGGATGGAGTCACGTCTGAATGCGAGCTTGAGGTCAAATTTCAAAAAGTGGTTTAAGCAGAGTAAATGATTGGAAATGAGTAAAATCAGTAACAGTAACAAGTATTTAACAATGAAATGAATTGTCATTTCAGACTTGAACGAAAAGGAAAAATGGGTCAAAGTAATGTTTGTAGTAATCAACATCATGCTACAAATTCTGGGTTTACTGTATTTGGTATTAAATTCTTAACAACCTCCTTGCATTTTGCCAAAATCTGCAGTCTGGTGTTCATCTCAACCCCCACCTGTCTTGTTACAAATCAGGGATAACCCATATGGCAAACTGACCGATTAACTTTAAAGAGAGCTGGATTTCACCACATGGTCAACAGGGCTGCTTTGCTTTCAGTTGCTTTTGCTCCCTAAAACTGTAGTAGCCCTGTACATTACTGGGGTAAAAATACCAGTGACACATGATTTGACTGAAAGCCAGTGAGTTTTCCACGCAAAGCATGTTTTACACAAGCACGTACATGTTTTAATACTCTCTCCTCTTGTTTATGGCAGATGGGTCAGGCTACTCAGGACTGTTTTGGAATCTGCTCAATGAGTTAATCCATGAGTGATGTTGTCAGTCATCGCCAGATCTAGTATAAACTGTGTAAGCCAGCCGTTCCTTCAACTTAGCAAACAGGTCTTGCATCTTACAGTCAGCTGTTAAATATTCATCGAAACTGGATATTAATTAAAGGATGGACAGTATGATTAGCATTATGTGAGAGCTTGCATGCATTTTCTATTTTTAGCTTAATTAGTCTACAGAACACAAGGCTACTGTAGAAAACAAACAGCGCAGATGAGAAGGCACGTACAACGTCTCACATCCAGGTCCTTAGTATTGGAAATGACGCATGTGAATGCGCTCTTCTGCCTTTGTTTACTGATTCTGCTCAGAAAGGGTATACCGACTTCCTAGGCCTATGTACAATTCATTCCAAAAATAAATACAAAATCTGCGCTAACTGAAGAATCAAGTTGACAAAATGATTACATTCAAGATTTGGCTGCTCATTCACACATTGGCTGCTCAAGCCTCAAAAATCATGTTGATAAGAGCATGCACGCCATCCAGTGACAGGCAGTAAATGAAGCATTTCGTACTTGTAGTAATTTATATATTTTAAAGCACTGAATCGATTCATTCGATTCTTAGTGTTTTAAATTAATTAATAGCTGAAATCAACTATTCATGATTCAAAAATCCATGTTTCAAGATCAATGTATATGCATCGTCAGGTTTTGTAATCGATGCATCGAGAAAACGAGTGAATCGTTACACCCCTTATAATAAGTGGTTTACAATATTTTTTTTAAAAGGATAGTTTATCCAAAAATGAAAACTCCTCATCTTTCCAAATCCGTAAGACATTCAATATTTTTGATTAAATTTGAGAGCTTTCTACGTTTTTTTTTTTTTTCTGACAGCAACACAACTGACACGTATTGAAGACTGACACGTAAGAGAAAGAAATGTTGAAGAGTTATGTTTGTTTTCTTTGCGCACAAAAAAGGTATTCTCATAACTGATGTCACATGGACTATTTTAATGATGTCTTTACTACCTTTATGGGCCTTGAACATGTCAGTTGTGTTACTGCCTAGGCAGGCTCAGAAAGCTCTCGGATTTAATCAAAAATATCTTAATTTGTGTTCTGAAGATGAACGGTCTTACCGTTTCGGAACAACATTAAGGTGATTAATTAATGACAGAATTTTCATTTTTGGGTGAATTATTCCTTTAAAAGCTGGTCGTTTTATGCCAGGAATACCAAATTAGGTAAAGGATTTTCTGCACAGTGCAGGGGTTAAGTTTTGTGTAATCCCTGTTTTGCATTATTTCCACACTGTGCCCAAACCAGGCGAAAGTGACCAGTGAAAGGATCTCTCATGTAAATCTGTATGTAATGGAAATCCTTACTGGAGTGTGATGGCGATGACAAGGTTTCTGTTTTTGTCGAAATGCACCGTGAAATCTCATTACGGCAAATAGCTGTGCATTTAAATAGTAAATATGTTTTGTTACTTATTGTGCTATGACAAGGTTTGACTTTCAGTGAAGAGAGGCAAACCACTTGTTGGAAACACAGCCTCGCTTCTGGTTAGTACATGGTGTCAGATGGAAAAGTGATTTGTACTTGTAATAAATATTGGCCATGTGATTTAGTTGTGCAGTTATTTAACTTTACAGCTTTGATTTGTCTCACCTGCCTTGTTTGATTTCTGGTTTCATTGTTGATGCAAATGATAGCGAATCTCTACGGGCTTCAAAAATCTCAACACATTCAGATCCTCGTTGGCTTATGTAATAGGTACACCACACAAAATCATAGGTTTGCATAGGGAATAATCAGTTATTTTAGAATAAAATTTAATCAGTGATACTGCTCATATACAGACATGTTTTTCAGCTTTATTATAGTGAGACAATAGCCTAGATTATATTTGACCTCTGTGTCCCAAATGTTCTGTATTGTAAAGCTAAATAATGACCTACGTTGAGACTTAACATAATCTTTGGTATCACTATGGCTATTGGTCATATGATCTACAGAGCTTCAGCTCATTCAGAACAGATTTTTTTTAAACAAACGTTTTCTGGTCTGATTATTTCCTGTGGAAACCTGTTTCCACCACTGAAAAAATGAAAAAAAAAGATTTTTTCTCAGAATTCTGTGATATAAACTCGCAATGGCGATTTATAAAATCAGAATTGCATGATATAAACTTTTGTAATTGTAACTGTGAGTTATATAGTCAGAATTGCGAAATATAAACTCACAATTCAGATTCAGATTAAATTGTTTTTATATATAAACTCGCAATTGTGAGTTATAAAGTCCAATAAGAATTGTGAGTTTATGTCTTAAAATTCTGAGTTTATTTCTCGCAAACTCACAATTGCGCGTTATAAAGTCAGAATTGTGAGATATAATCTCAGAATTTCAACTTTATTTTTCAGATTTGTTTTTACATCTTGCATTTCTGACTTTACAACTCGCAATTTTGAGTTTATATCATACAATTCTGACTTCATTTTTTAAAATTCATTTATATTTATTTTAATTTATATCATAGTTCTATCTTCATTTCTCAGAATTCTGACTTTGTTTCTCAAAATTGCACATTTATTTTTTAGAATTGTGAGTTTATGTCTCACAATTCTGACTTTATAACTCACAATTACGCATTATCAGCTCAGAATTGCGAGATATAAACTTGCAGTTCTAAGAAAAAGGTCAGAATTGTGAGTTTATATCATATAATTCTGACTTTATTTCTCAGAGCTGTGAGTTTATATCTCACAATTGTGAGTTTATATCTGAGTTTGTAACTCACAATTGTGGGTTTATATCTCTCAATTCTAAGAAAATAATCATAATTGCGAGCTTATATCATGTAATTCTGACTTAATTTCTCAGAATTGTGACTTTATTTGTCAGAATTGCTAGTTTATCTCATACAATTCTGACTTTTTTTCTCAAAATTGCTAGTATGTTTCTCAGAATTGTGAGTTTATATCTCTCAATTCTAAGAAAAGAATCATAATTGCAAGTTTATATCATGTAATTCTGACTTAATTTCTCAGAATTGCGAGTTTATATCTCACAATTCTAAGAAAAGAATCATAATTGTGAGTTTATATCATGTAATTCTGACTTAATTTCTCAGAATTGTGACTTTATTTGTCAGAATTGCAAGTTTATATCATACAAATTCTGACTTTATTTCTCAAAATTGCTAGTATATTTCTCAGAATTGTGAGTTTATTTCTCAGAATTGTGAGTTTATATCTCGCAATTCTAAGAAAAAAAGTCAGAATTGCAAGTTTATATCATGTAATTCTGACTTAATTTCTCAGAATTGTGAATTTATTTGTCAGAATTGCAAGTTTCTCAGAAATATGAGTTTATCTCGCCAATGCTGACTTTATAACTTGCAGTTGCGACTTTTTATCATACAATTCTGACTTTATATCTCAAAATTGCTAGTTTGTTTCTCAGAATTGTGAGTTTATTCCTCAGAATTGGAGTTTATATCTCACAATTCTAAGAAAAGAGTCAGAATTGCCAGCATTATGTAATTCTGACTTAATTTTTGTCAGAATTGCAGCTTTATTTGTTAGAAGTTTCTCAGAATTTTTAGTTTGTATCTCACAATTCTGACTTTATAACTTGCAATTACAAGTTTATATCATACCATTTTAACTTAATTTCTCAGAATTGCAAGTTTATTTCTCAGAATTGTGAGTTTATTTCTCAAAATGGCAAAATTTTTATTCAGTGGCGGAAACTGGCTTTCATAATTTCCAACAGTATTCATTTCACAAAAATGATTTCACAAAAAAAAAAAAGATTAATTAAAGCTTCCATAATGAAAATGTCCTGTCCACAGACTAAGCTTAATTCGATCTGACTGGTTCTCGGCAGCTTTGTTTACAGTCATCAGCACCAAAACAGCCTCACAAAGGCAGGCGACATTCAAAAGATATGAAATCAGAACACCGTGTCTGCTTTCGTTGTAAAGATTTTATCTTCCTCCAAGTGAGTGACTATAATCAATCTGTAAAGTTTATCTTAAATACCTTTTTCTAACGTCCTCCTTCATGATTGGGTAAAGATTTTTATTTTAAGCAGGAATAGAAAGATAACCATCATGTACATGCATATAGTCTTTGTAGTCAACGCTGAAAGCCTTGTGGCTGAAAGCCTTTTTTGTGTTGCAGAACATGTTTTAGTTATAGTGAACTGAAATCCGTGTGAGAGAGACATCTTAAAACAGACTTTTAGAATTTGCAGCATGTGTGTAATATTATTTGGGAGCCTGATTTATTATTTCATAATAATTATTATGCAGTCATTTAAGTAATAAATACACATAGATTGTTTAATATGAACATTCGCAGCCCAATTGTATTTTGCAGAATTAGAATTTATTAGTCTTTGCCTTTCAGATGTAGGTTTGAGTCTTTTGCAAGATGATTTACATTATTTTAAATGTACATTCAGCCACTAAGTCACTTTAGTGCTCAGTCACGTGGCGCGTGTTACATAACCAGGTCCTTCGTTTATCTCCGCTCATCCACTGACAGTGAGCTTAGACACCTTGACAATTTTCCAGTTGTTTTGTTCAGGGTGGCTTTCATCATGTGGGAGAACGCTGTTTAAGAAATGAGCCGAGATCCAATGTTTTGGAAAGGTATTACAGTAAAACCTTTTTCCTATTTTGTGGTGGTAATTCCCTTTGAACACACTGTCATAAAGGCTCATGGGATAAGAGTAATGTGACTGCTGGGTCTGGTGTGCCACACATGAGGATGCTGAAATCCACGTGGGTAGATGGGTATAGCAGATGTATGAAATGATGATAATTTTGTATTTTATCAGTTTTTTTTTTACCTTTTTCTACAGTATTCATTCATGATGAAAGCTTATTGAGAGGTTGCTATTACTGATAAAAAAAGTTGTTAGCTTGTGTTTCACACTCTACTGTTTACTGGAACAAATTGTAGGTAGGTCATTCAACTCTATTACCCCAAATTGCTTTTGGCAAGCCAAACCAAATCACTAGTGAGCCATCTAATTAAAGTCATTATCTAATCTGTTGAGAGATTTACCTCCAACACCTGCTTCTCTTCCTGTAAATTTCTAAAAGAAGTATTTAGTCTTTAGTAGTGGTTGCACTTTTTTTTTCTTCAAAACACTGTGTGTGATTTTGAGTCATAAATATAAAGCCATTTTTCCTAGGGTTATTAGGGTTATTCTAGCGGATTTGACAACAAAACATGTTGTGTGGTATTTTTTTTTTTATCCTAATTGCCTTGTCACACATTGTTTTTTTGGTTTTGTTTAGTTTTTTTGTCTCATGACAACAAAATGGCAGAGTACTGGCACAACACTGACATTGATTTGATTGTTGAAAGATTTTCAGGTATTGCTGATGTTTTCAAATAGATTTGCTTTGCAAGTTATTTTTTTCTCTTGAAATTATAGTAAAATTACTTTTATTCAAGTCATTTTTGTATACATTTTTAAGAATGTTTTGACACATGACACTCTTTTTCCTCTATAAGCAGTATATCACATCATCTTGTATTCAGACATGTATAGACTACTATTCAAAGGTTTGGGGCTGATAAAATGTTTAGATATTTTTGAAAGTCTTTGTGCTTAAGACAGCATTTATTTAATCAAAAACATGGTAAAAACAGATATATTGTGAAATAATATTATCAGTTAAAATATCTTGATTTTATTTAAATATATTATAAAATGTAATGTATTCCTATAATGGCAAAGCTGAAATTCAGACATTACTTTACACAGACCTTCAGAAATCATTTTAATATGCTGATTTGGTTCGCTAGAAATGATTGTTTCTTCTTTTAATAAATTAATAAATTCTTATTTGTAACATTAATTCATTTTCAGTGTTGAAAACAATTGACATACTATTGTTCTGGAAACTATGATATACTGTATATATTTTTATAGATTTTTAAATAAAAGAAAGTTTTTATTTTACATAGATTTTTAAATAATGCACACTTTTTCATTGTGATTTTTCAACAAATCAATTCATTTCAAATCTACAATTCAATGCAACATTGCTGAATAAAAGTATACATTTTTCGTAAAAAGTCTTACTGACATCAAACTTTTGAATAGTATTGTACACTACCAGTCAAAAGTTTTTGAACAGTAAGATTTTTTATGTTTTTTTAGATGTCTCTTCTGCTCACCAAGCCTGCATGTATTTGATCCAAAGTACAGCAAAAACAGTACAATTTTGAAATATTTTTACTATTTAAAATAACAGTTTTTTGTATTTGAATATATTTTAGAATGTAATTTATTCTTGTGATTTCAAAGCTGAATTTTGACATCATTACTGAAGTCACATGAACTTTTAGAAATCATTCTAATATTCTGATTTGCTGCTCAAAAACATGTATTATTATTAATATTATTATGATGTATATTTTTTCTGTTTTATTTATCTGAAATATAAATCTTTTGTAACAATATTAATGTCTTTATCATCACTTTTGATCCTTGCTAAATAGAAGTATTAATTTCTATAATTTCTTTTTCAAAAAAAGGTACTTACTTCAAGCTTTTGAATGGTATCGTGTATAATGTTACAAAATATTTGTATTTCAGATAAATGCTGATTTTTGGATCTTTTTATTAATCAGAGAATCCTGAAAAAAATGTACTCAACAGTTTTAAATATTAAAATAAATCAGCATATTAGAATGATTTCTGAAGGATCGTGTCACACTGAAGACTGAAGTAATGATGTAATGTAATAATTAAAATATATTAAAATGGAAAGCAGTTATTTTATATAGTAAAAATATTTCACAAGTTTTTGTGACTTTTGACTGGTAGTGTGTTAATTTGAAGTTTATTTGAAAATGTTGTCATTTGTATTTATATTTAATACATATGTATAAAACATTGGAAGTGTGTGCTTAACTAAGCTGAAAAATCTGATCTTCATTTAGATTTTCTTTTGCAGTTTTATCTCAGAAGTTGTGTTTGATAATGGCTTGGCATTAATTAAATGCAATCTAAGAGCTGACATTAGATGCATGTTCAGTGACATTATTGTTAGCATAAAGTGCCAAATTCCTAAAATCAGTGTATATTGTTGATTATGCCTCAGACACTGTGTCTTCTGACATGTTTACATCCAAACTTCAGTTTCACTCAGTACCTGTATGTTTTGGGATTTTAAAGCTTTATTTAAGGGTGATTCTATTCATAAGGAAAGATAGAAAGATGCCTTCAAGCATAAAAAACCAACAGGCCCAGTGACAATGAATGACTTGATACAAGGTGTCTTTTAAATTGGCTCATTATGTTTCATTGTGTGGGTTTAGGGAGTGGTTGAGTCCTGTGTGGTTACTGTGGCTCATTTCATTTGAGAGATGCCCACATTAGAAGCAGCTTTTCCATTCAGCGAGAAAAGACCACTGTTGACAGACACAAAGGGTGTTTGTGTTTGCACGCACACTTTTGTCTAGATACTGTGAGCGAGGGAGAGAGAGGGGGACATAGATGGAAATCGAGAGTTTGGGTGGGTTAGCCATGTCTGGAATGTTGTCTCATGTTGAAACTCGAACTCCTCTTGAAAGACCCACAACATCAACTTTTTTTACTCCCCCTGCAGCGATATGTAAAGTTCATAGCTCCGTTGGCATCGTTCCCTCTGCCCGCTGGCCGTGGCATATAGCCCTCAGTGGGGTGGTGCTGTTGGAATACAACAGAGTCTGTGATTAGCCTAACATGAGCCAGAGGCATGGCTTACGGACTGAGCAGATCTATAGGAAATCAGTGGCGGCAATGTGAAGCATACAATGTTAGGCTATTTCGATTAGCCAAAATAGGGTATAACTATAGATGGGATCTGCATTGATCTGTCTGCTTTGCATGTATAATTTTTTGCTTCTTGTTTAGTTTAGTTAATTAAAATATACTAATGCAACACAATTCCTTCAACATTTTGTCACAGCTTAATTTCATTGCATGGCATCAGTAGAACTGCTACGCTGCTGCTGCAAAACAAAGTACAGAAACTTGCTACTGGCAATGCATAAGCCGATTTGCTGCTGCGAGTACTAAAAAAATACTGCTGCTGCACAAGTAGCATTTATAGGCAATTCTACAGAATTGGCTCAGAGTCAGAGTTGGAAACATCTTGGAAAAAAATGTGTATTTTTCCACAAATTTTGTATGTATGCAAATTGTATAATATCGAAGGTACATTTCTAGTAATTGTGCAGACAATTCTCATATTGTGTTTTCAGAAGGTTTTGGAATATTCTCCCGAAATTTGTCACTACTAAAATACGGTAATATATATTTTAATAAGAAAGGTTAAAATGACTTGTTTACATCTGCCTTGTAAATCTATTTTTTTGCTCTTTTATTAAAAGTTACAATTTTAACAATATTTCAAGGGTAATTTATGAGATTTTTTTTTTTGTATTTTGAATCCAGTCTTTCTTTGTAAAAGACATAAAGTTGATCATACTGATTTCAAACTTAAGGATTTATTAGTTTGAATATACATTGAACCAAACACTATCATAACATCTTAGCTGACAATTCAGTTTACTTCATTTTTGTCAAAACATCCTATGTTTCGGTTGTGACAGCACTTTTTTGGTAGTGAGAGTATTGTTTTGGTAGAGACATCACATTACAGAATTTCGACTTGCATACTAAAACACTACTAAAATATGCTAAAATACTTAAGATTTGCATAACATAAGGGTTCGGGATAGCCAATTAATAGTAGCCAATAAATTATGATTTATTTATTTATTAAGCATACTGATATTTAAAATATTATTGTGGGTTTTAATTAGGGATGGGCGAAATGGCAAAAAATTTAAATCTATTTTTTTTTCTTAGAATGTTTGACCAATATGAGTTTTAACTAATCAGCTTGCAAATGTAACTACACCATTTTCTTTATTAACCCTCTAGTTAAAGAAAATTGTATTCCAAGTGCACCACACATGACATCACTTGTTAAATATCTTTGCAGAAAAGATGCATGAACTACAACTGAAGAGTTTAGATTGAAAACACTCCATCTAATAAAACATCAATATGTCAATCAAATACTTTTACTGGACTTAGAGGCTTTTACATCTGAACTCTTCAACTACATCTTGTACAAACTTGTCTTATACATATTTATATGTTAAGACATATAAAGAGGAAAATGCTTTAAAAAAAACTCAAAAGTCAAGGTAATTCAAATTCAAAATGACTGAATGTGTAACACCAGTAGACTATTATTAACTATAAATGTGACCCTGGACCACAAAACCAGTCATAAGTCACTGTGGTATATTTGTAGCAATAGCCAAAAATACATTGTATGGGTCAAAATTATTGATTTTTCTTTTATGCCAAAAATCATTAGGATATTAAGCAAAGATCATGTTCCATGAAGAGATTTAGTAAATTTTCTACTGTAAATATATCAAAACTTAATTTTTGATGAGTAATATGCATCGCTAAGAACTTAATTTGAACAGGTTTACATTTTTTTGCACCCTCAGATTCCAGATTTTCAAAAAGTTGTATCTCGGCCAAATATTGCCATATATCACAACAAACCAAACATCAATGGAAAGCATATTTAATCAACTTTCAGGTGATATATAAATCCCAATTTTGAAAAATTGACCCTTATGACTGGTTTTGTGGTCCAGGGTCACAAATGTTCTGTAAAAGCAATGAACAGCAGCTTTCAGCTTGTCACCATGATACAAACATGAAATATCAGACATACAGTAGTAGTTCTTCACAGGTTCATTATTCGATTGTGCTCCTTTCCATAGTTTTTTCGATGTAAACATGAACGCGTCTGTTGTGTTCGCATCTCTTGCCGCATCTCAAGCATGAACATCATTCTAAAAACACGGTGCTCAAGTTAAAGGAAGTTCACTTCACTCCCATCTTCATGCATGTTTTTCAGATTCCACTGCCTGCGTCACATCTTTTTCAACAAAAAAGCGCATTCTGTGTGAAGGGCACCTAGCCAAATGAGCACATCCCATATCAATAGATAATAGAAGGATCTTAATAAACATCTAAGATTTGAATACTTAAATGCTTTTTAAATGTGTTTTTCAGTTCTGGGACAGCAGTTTGCACCGGTTCTGTAGAATGGCTCATATAATAACCCATAGCAGATCTACACAGGTGGAGCTGGGGAGGTGGAGGGATTCAGAGGGACTCTGAAAGCATGCTGTGATATGCTCTAGTGATCGCTAACCATGCATATTTTTTTTTATATTGTGGCTGTGTTTACTACTAACCACTGTGCAATAGTGAGTGCTGAAGTGATGACGTATTTTTGTAGGTTAACCTGAAAGTTAGCATTACCCTGGTTCCTGCAACAGAAACTCAGTAGGTTTTTACCATTTCCATTTGAGTTATTGCAGATAAGCTCTGCGACCAGCAACAATTTATGTTTTTCCATTTTTGTTCATAATAATAATCTTCACAAATCACAAATTTTATGACTGTTATAACTGCAGCTGTGGTCCGATCTCCTTAAAATTTTGCATGCTTGTTTAGAATCACCTGTTTTGACGTTTTGAGTTCTCCTTTAGACTTTTAGGTAAATTTGGACAGGCCCCTTTTCTAAAGGACCCCATTATAGCTAATTTTTTTTCATAATTATTGACCTAGAGAGTCCGGAGAGTTGTACTAGAGTGTTTTTTTTTTTTTTTCAGATTGAGCGAAAAACCTAGAAGAAGTAGGTTTTTTTACATCTTCTAAATCATTTAACAAACGATTTGATTGACAGCGGTGGTTCTAGAGGCAAAGTTGCTTAGAATGAAAAGTTCTGTCATATGATAAGAATATTGCGTGTATGTGTGAAAAAAAACATGCAATGCACAGTTGTTTATGCACTTGAGAAAGCCACCCCCCCAGTGGTCATTTTCTTTCAGATTCCTCACTGACCTTTGGGGCCACGAGTCAAACAGGTCCACTGAGTTTCGTTCTGAGTTTCGGCCTCTGTTAATCATGTCTAATAGGTGCTCAAAATTCATTGGCGGGCATATTTTTTGGAGATATATAAATGTCCTTATAGACACTTGTCACTTCAGACCAATACCTTGCACAGCGATTTTCATGTTTATAGGACAAACTCAGATTGAACTTTTACATGTTCTGAGTTTGGTGAAGATATCTCATTCCATTCAAGAGTTATAGGCATCAGCGAACTTGAATTTCAAAGCCTAAATACAATCACCAGAAGTTAAAAGCTAATTGTAAGCTATTAACAAACTGTTGAAACTCATTTGTTTTTAGTTAAAAAACATTTTACATAAAAGTTTGAGTTAGAATAGTTTGTAGGAGCGTGATTAACACAATAAGTCTGGAAATGTTGGATGCATCTAACTGTGTGAAATTCACAAACTGTACCCATCCTTGCATTTTTTTTTTCTTTTTATGTGTTCCACAGTTAACCATAAAGGCTTTTTCACTCTCTTAAAACAGGAGTGAAATGTTATAGTTTAAGTGAGCTGATGGCTGCCTCGCTTTAGATGCCTGTAATTGGGGAATAACAGATGAGGTTTTCACAATAAATAAAAGATTTTTTCTGATTGGTTTTAATCCAGAAGATGTGGGGGGAGGAATTCATCGCATCGTTATGGCTCCCACTTTGCTGCAGGGAACAAATAGTTATAGATCCGATTTCTCTGATTTGGAGCAGGAGAGAGGATCTTTTGTGAGGGTGATTGATTTAGATATATGAATTGGATGTAAAAGTTACTGAGCAAGTGAATGACTGACATGTAGAGGATGTAAGAACAAAAAGAAAAGTTTAGTTTTATGACATTTCTTTAAAGTCAAAATGGGACAGGCAGCTGTGTGTGTACTGACAGGTAAGTGAACACAGTTTACATTTGCAGTGAAGATGCTTCATTTCCATGTTTGTTTGAGATAAAAGCGGTCAGGATGCTGCATAGCTCAAACCTTGTTTTAAATGATGACACAGCTCTGTGTTGTTTAGAGGACAGACCTGTCTACCGTCACTGACAGTTGGGACAGTCTTGCTCTGCATTCATCGCTCTTCACTTAGTGACCTAGATGCCATTTTCCCTTTAGCGACAGGTGGAGCAAACAGTTTTTGAGTGTTTTATATTTTTTGATGTTTACAATGCTTACAAAGATGCTGTTTGTCCCTTAAATATTCTATTTTTGTTGTCTTTTCTTTTCCACATCATTAGGACATTATAACTTTCATTCTAATTCCTTCTTGTATACATGAATTGAATATCTTTATTGTATGCAACTAAAGGATTCCACCTATGCACCTAAAGGATTGCATTCCATTTTGTTGTACTTGTACAATGACAATAAAGATATTCAATTTGATAGTTCACATAAAATTGAATATTTACTACATTTTTATGAAAAAGAGCTGACAGGATTCTGATATTCATAGCATGCAGGTTTAGAATGCCAAGAGAGTGAGAAAATTACAGAAATAACATTTTTAAATGTACTATCCCTTTAAAGGGATAAGGGATAGTTCATCCAAAAATGAGAATGACGCCATTAATTACTCACCCTCATGAAGTTCTAAACCTGTAAGACCTTTGTTCATCTTCGGAACACAATGTAGGATTTTTTTTTTTTATAAAATCCAAGAGCTCTTTGACCCTTCCGTAGACTGCAATGCAACTACCACATTCAAGGCCCAGAAAGGTTAAAATAGTCCATGTGACCTCAGGGATTGAACTCTAATTTTATGAAGCTACGAGAATACTTTTGTTTGCAATACTTTTGTGTTTGTTCAGTTTTGTGTCAGTCCACAGAATATCTTAATTTGTGTTCCGAAGATGAACAAAGGTTTCATCTTGAGTAATTAATGATGAATTTTAATAATGATGAATTAAATTTTTTAGGTGCACTGTCCCTTTAAGACCGCTTTGAACTAAGTTGCCATTTCAGTTCATATGCAAAAAAGTTATAAATATAGCTACAAGCAACCATTACCAGGGTTCAAGCGCTTATGAAAAAAGACATTATGTAGCAGGTCTTTTTTTTCAAATACAGGTAATTTACCATAGAAATATTATGTTTTGTAATTTTATGATTGTTATAGTGGCAGCTGTGGTCCGATCTCCTTAAAATTTGGCATGCTTGTTTAGAATCACCTGTTGCATGTGCATGACGTTTTGAGTTCTCGACTTTTAGGTAAATTTGGACAGGCCCCTTTTCTAAAGGACCCCATTATAGTTAAAATAAATTTGAACATTTTTTTCATAATTATTGACCTAGAGAGTCCGGAGAATTGTACTAGAGTGTTTTCTGTTTTTCAGATTGAGCGAAAAACCTAGAAGAAGTAGGTTTTTTTACATCTTCTAAATCATTTAACAAACGATTTGATTGACAGCGGTGGTTAGGCAAAGTTGCTTAGAATGAAAAGTTCTGTCATATGATAAGAATATTGCGTGTATGTGTGAAAAAAAACATGCAATGCACAATTGTTTATGCACTTGAGAAAGCCACCCCCCAGTGGCCATTTTCTTTCAGATTCCTCACTGACCTTTGGGGCCACGAGTCAAACAGGTCCACTGAGTTTCGTTCTGAGTTTCGGCCTCTGTTAATCATGTCTAATAGGTGCTCAAACTTCATTGGCGGGCATATTTTTTGGAGATATGTAAATGTCCTTATAGACACTTGTCACTTCAGACCAATACCGTGCACAGCGATTTTCATGTTTATAGGACAAACTCAGATTGAACTTTTACATGTTCTGAGTTTGGTGAAGATGTCTCATTCCATTCAGGAGTTGTAGGCATTTTACTAAAAGTGGCCCCACCCCTTTCAAACATTTTGGTGTTCCTTTGCGACGAGTCGAAAGTTTTTTTTGATAATTATTGATATTCGGTCTCCAGAGAATCTTTCTGCACTGGTTTGATTCAAATCGGGTGAAAAAACGTAGGACTAGTTTGCAAAAGTAGGTTTCGCAAAAAGTCCAAAATACCTGAAAAATTTCCTGATCGAGTTTGTTTTGTCCGCCGTGAGCCAGTGATTTCAATGACTGATTTCAGTCTGCGACTGATAGTTTAGGAGTTATTTTGTACTTTTTTTTTGCTGTAGCGCCCCCGTTAGGCTGTTTGGGGGTGATCCTTGGTGACGTTGGCAGTGTGAGTACTACCATCCCTCCAAGTTTCAAGGCTCTACGACTTGAATTAGTCTGCATTATCAGTTTTATGTGGAGATCGCTGATCCATTCTAACAATTACAATAGGGTTTCAGCGCTACGCTGAAAAATACTTACAAAAAACTTACATTTTCATATAAATATTACTCAGATGACAAAGTAAACACGTAATGAATTTGTTGTTACTGACAGAAAAAAACATGACATAACCATCAATCTATGTTGTGTTTGATTACAAAACAATTGCCTGTTGAAAGTTTGAAACAAGTGCTTTCATGCCAGAACACCATCATGCCTCATACCTCTCTAATGGAGGGATCAGCAGCTGACTGATTTGTTGAAAACATCACATCATGTCCTGACTTTTATTTCCATCTGTTTTCTAGAGTTGCTGGGCTCCACAAAGAGGCTGAATGTGAACTACCAAGACCAAGACGGGTAAGTTCTCATATTTTCCACATGGTCAGTCCAAACTGAGGAAAATATATATTATATATTTTATTAAAAACAATACAAAAACTGTCCTTACTGAAAGAAAACAAGCTGACAAAAAGACTGAATATGTTTCTTAATGTGCAAGATTTACAAGAAGTTTTTAAAAGGCTGGTCATTTGTGATCAAGAACACCAAATTAGGTAAAAGATTTTCAGCACAGCACAAGGGATGCATATGGAGAAATTATAATATTTTGGTGGGTCGTTTTGTGAGTCATCCAGTTCCAAACCTGTCCCCTCTACAGTTAAATATTTATGCAGTAAACTCTGAAACTCAGATTCTCAAATTTATGAATTTTTCATGTTTATGAAAAATGTTTATGAACTGTTGAGAGGCAAACGGAGTACATCAGACATGGCTACACAAAAGCTTTGGTCACATTTATGTGCACCTTTGGCTCATCAGCACATTGCGTGCATGTCCCACCTGTTTAAACACTGCAAATGTGTTGTTCTATCATGTTGACACTTCTTTTTACCAGAAGGTGGTCTATGCTTTCCAGTGCTGTGACTAGTCAACACCTTATTTAATTTCAAAACCCTTAATAATCTTGTTAAAGGATTAGTTCACTTCCGGAATAAAAATTTCCTGATAATTTACTCAAGTCTTTCTGTCTTCACTCAGAAAGAAATAAAGGTTTTTGAGTAAAACATTCCAGGATTTTTTTTCATATAGCGGACTTAAATGATGGCCAACAGGTTTCAATGCAACTTCAAAAGCCTCTAAGTAACCGACCCAGTGTAACAGCAATTTGGACCTTCAACCCGTTGATCCCCATTGAAGTCCACTATATGGAGAAAAATTCTGGAATGTTTTAAGACAGGAAGACATGAACATCTTGGATCACATGGGGGTAAGTAATTATCAGAAAAACTTTATTCTAGAAGTAAAGTGGTCCTTTATAAATAGAATATCATAAATGGGGGGGGGAAACATGTATTTATATTTTTGTATATTTATCATTTACCTTCTATTTAACTTTATATGAATGTTTTTTTTTTTGTTTGTTTGTGCACTCAAAGAAGAGATGCATCCTTATCCGTTCCTGAAGCAGTAATGAAGTTATCAATAACATGAATTAATTAAACCTAGAATATATTACCTGTAGGGCATAACTGAATATTTGACTCAGCCACCAATTATCATTTCCTCTGTGCAGAAGAGTCTTTTGCAGTAACAATAATGTTCCCCTAGTAAATTAATTAGTGAAAAAAGAGAACACTTTGCATTAACGTAGGTTCAATCACTCATTACAAAATGACCTGTATAATTTTGCCTTGCTGTATTTAAATATATGTTTTTGAAATCAATTAATGATTAATTACAGTGTTTTTCACATTGCTGCATTGGGTTATTGGCATTATGCTATACAGAGTGCATTAAAGGATTAGTTCACTTCCAAAAGAAAAATTCCTTGATAATTTAGTCACCCCCATGTCATCCATGTTCATGTCTTTCTTCAGTTGCAAAGAAATTTTTTTTTTTTTTGAGAAGAACATTTCAGGATTTTTCTCCATATAGTGGACTTCAATGGGGATCAGCGGGTCGAAAGTCTAAATTGCAATTTAGGGATGCTCATTTCGGTTAATTTCCCTGACCGACAACCGCTGCATGTCAACCGAACATTAACCGTTAACTGATCAAATTAGAATAATAAATTAGTATAAAATAAAAATATATGATACATAAAAATTACAACAAATATTTTATTTTAACTCGCAAACAGCAGCATAGACAGCAGCAGAGCAACAACAAAAATTCATGTATATCCTCAAATTATCACGCACCAGCAGAGAATAGTGTCGTAAAGACCCTGACTCCTAATCTCCTTTTTGAACGCACCTTTAGAAAGAAATGTATCTTTACGGATTACATAGCCTAATAAAATAGTTTTTTTCTGATTTGTTTTGTTTCGTTAAGTAATCATTTAAAGCTTTCTATTATATATTCACTGAAAAAATGCAAATGATCGTGCTGGCGCCTCCATGTCCTGCAAAGCGGTTCCACCTTCCACTCTCCAAAAATGATATGCACCTAGCGCACATTTATCTAGGTTAGCTACTTTAACTATAGATTTTATTTCATGCAAGTCGTGATGATTTGAGAAGGCAAATTGTTCAGACTATGAACAGTCTTCTGCTTGCCACTGTTCTTTATTTTTTAAAAAAAACAAAAACTTATATTTAAAGAGCAAAAAAAAAAAAGCTCCAAAAGTTTTTCTAAATTAACTTAATAAAAAAAACGAAACTAAATATAATCACTTTGCCATTACATACAAAATGTAACTATTTTAATAGCTGAAGGAGACGTGCATGGAGACATGCTATACGGACAGACTGGAGCGCTGCCTGTTAACTGTTAGCCCCGCGGCAAAAACAGCATCACAAATATCTGCGGTCAATTTGCGGTTCGGGGCTTCTCATCCAATGGACATATATTTCTATTCATAGCGTGTTTTTGCAGCGTAGAGCAATATAGCCAATCTTTTGATTTTATGAATGCAGTGGTCAATCAGAGGCGGTTAGGTTACAATCCTCTCAGCATCCAAAATGCCGGTAGTGTTCTGTTCAGTTCTGCTCTACACATTCGCGAACTATTATTGAAACAGAAAATGTAGACATGATGTAAATAAGAGATTAATTGCACAGTGTAAAGATTCTTCTATTACTCTTTATTAACCTTGAGATAGCGCTGAACTACATTAAGATGTGTGACAGCTTTTTCAAGTGATTGTAAGGGAGAGCGGCGCGCCCATTGCGCACTTTCTAGGCTATTATCCCTTCAGAAACCATTCACTCGGATTCACTCTCTTATAGCCATTTATACAATATTGCCACTTGCCATTTTGCTGCGTATAGCTGCATCAGTTAAATGAAGGTAAAGCAGGTGCTTGCTCTGCGAAATATGTCTGTATAGCCATATTTATATAAGCCTGTATAGGCTAAGCATGCCACACGTGTCGACACTCACCTGTGAGTAAACAAATTCTTTGTTCTTTCACCATGCAGCAAACGTAAAAAAATACTTGTAGAAAAAAAACTGATAACGTTTAACTGATATCATTAATCGGTTAAAATTCTTACTGGCGGTTAACGGTTAAACGGTCAATGTGAGCATCCCTATTGTATTTCAATGCAGCTTCAAAAGGCTGTACATGATCCCAGCCGAGGAATAAGGGTCTTATCTAGCAAACGATCAGACATTTTCTAAAACAAAATTAAAATATATATACTTTAACCACAACTGCTCAACTTGCAGTAGCTCTGCGATGTGCATCTTCATGCATTACATAATCACTTCGGTTCAAAAAAGTAGGGTGAAAAATAGGGTTAGGTACCGTTAACTGTTTTAATTAGGTGCCGGTACCCAGTGGTACCTTTTTTCGGTCTCTACTCTCTGTGTAAAAACATTTATTTCAGTGTAAAAATAAGCCCAGAACAGGTTAGTTTGTGTGAGTTTCAATTCAATTCAAGCAACGGCAAAATACAACATCTAACTCATAGAACCTTTATTATCAAAATGAATAAGAAAGCTTGGAGGCACGACATAGCCTCCACGTTCGTTGACGTATAATAATAATGAAATAGTTTTTGTTTTCATTTTGTTTTATTTCGTTAAGTAATAATTTAAAGCTTTCAATGTATGTATTTATTATGTCTGTAAGGCATGTATTTGCTGAGTTTCGGTTCATTTTTGTAAAGCGCTCTTGTTCAAGAAAGAGACGGCAGAAAGTGCATGTTTGTTTTGTAGGATAATTCTAAATAGTTTCCACTGGAAAAAAATGCAAGTGATCATGCTGGCACCTCCATGTCCTGCAAAGCGGCTTTAGCTTCCACTCTCCGCACAAACCACTGGATATGCACCTAGTACCTTGCATTTATCTAGGTTTAACGTTTAAACCAAGATTGTTTTATACTTGAGCTATTTTATATCTATAGATTTTATTTCAGTCAAGTCGAGAAGATTTGAGAAGGCAAATTGATCAAACAGACTATGCTGGCCGCTGTTTGTTACTTTAAAAAAACAAAACTGTATATTTAACGAACAAAACAAAAAAAAAACTAATTACTTTGCCATGGGATTGTGTTTTTCTGTTTAATATATGCCTCAGACACCCATATTACAGACTCCATGCCATGACTTGTTATTGTTTGCTGAGCCTATCTGTGGTTTTGCCTGCTTTTATAGTGTTTGCATAGATTCTATCCAAACATTGTGTTGTAACACCTTGCTGTGCAAGAGGAGAAAGAAAGTCCATAGATGCTTTGCTAGGAGACAAAGATTTTTTTGTCACAAACTACCGTTATTATGTTTTCTGTGGAGTAGATCTCAGTCTTAGTCAAAAACAACGTGACATGGTTTGACTGGTTTTCCCATGACTCTTCCCTTGATTCCTTTTTGCTTTGAGCTACAGCACTGTTTGAAATCAAAGCTCAGACTGTTAAAGAAAGCCACAGACCCAAAGCTTAACTCTTAAAAATACTGGACAGATGCTTTGGGGTTAAATCTGCTATGTGTATATTTTGTGTGCATTTGAGCTCAGAAGCAATTAAGAGCAAGGTGACATGAAAAAGAATTATGTGTTAAATGAATAATTTCTGAACAGCTGGATGAAGTATTGTTGTTGTAAACAGCTCACAGATGACGTGACTTTATAAAGCTGTAAAAATAAATTGATAAAAGCAAATTCAAAGAAGCATGATTTTCTCTTAATAATTGTAACATGATTTGGCCAGCTTGAATTGTTGACTGAATTTTATTAAAAGTAAAAAGTTTTCATATTCCCAATTAACAAATGCCCAGCAGTGATAAAAACAAGAACATAAAATAAAGGCAGCAAACAGGAAAACACTAATCTTATAAATAATATCTGCTGTGCTTTCTGGGAGCTCACATTCTGCACAATATGAAGCTATTTGTTAAGACAACTCTCTTAAGCTATTTGGGACAGCATTTGTGGGAATATTATTGGTTAACTTTTGGTTTTATGTAATTCTCATGTCTTGTTTCTGACTCATAAGCCCTGTGTGCTGGGTGAAATCGAATTGCTTTTGTGGAGTGTGTGCACAGGCCGCTGTTGTTGAATCTGGGTGTCCCATTAGTAGCAGAAAGTTGAAAGCACATCTCGATGAAGTTGAGGGCCTCACATTAGCATGAGCGCTAATTTGTGCTTTCATGAGCAGCCGGGGAAGAACTGAAAAACCGGCTCCTGAGGGACCTGCAGCTGAGGTGGAGGAAAAACATTTCATTATTCATTAACTGCTACTGGTGTTCTTTCTTTCTTTCTTTCTTTCTTTAGTTTGCTCATTCATTCATTCATTGTTTCATTTGCTCATTAATTTGTTCATTCTTTTTGTTTGCTCTCTTTCTTTCTTTCTTTCTTTCTTTCTTTTTCTTTCTTTCGTTTGCTCATTCATTCATTGTTTCGTTTGCTCATTAATTTGTTCATTCTTTTTGTTTGCTCTTTCTTTCTTTCTTTCTTTCTTTCTTTCGTTTGCTAATTCTTTTCTGTTTCACTTATTTATTCTTTCGTTCAATCATTTTTTTTCTTTCTTTCACTCATTCATTCGTTCATAGTTTCATTTGTTCATTCTATCGCTCTTTTTCTTTTGTTTACCCATTCTTTCTTTCACTTATTTGTTCATTCAGTTTCGTTCAATAATTTTTTTCTTTCGTTCACTCATTTGTTCAGTTTAATTTGTTCATTCTTTCTATCACTCATTAATTTGTTCATTCTGTTTCATTTGCTCATTTTATTTTTCTTTCTTTCATTTATTCATTTTTTCATTTTCATTCACTCTTTCTTTCATTTAATTTTTTTTTCATTTTAATTTTTTTCATTTTCTTTCTTTCTTTCATGTGTTCATTGTTTCGTTTGCTCATTCTTTTCTTTCTTTCGCTGATTTATTTGTTAATTCTGTTTTGTTCACTCATTCTTTTATTTTTGTTTCTTTTGCTGATTCATTTGTTCATTCTTTGTTTCGTTCACATTTTTTTCTTTTTTCTTTCACTTATTCATTCATTGTTTATTTTGCTCATAATTTTTTTGCACTCATTCATGTGTTCATTTTATTGTTCGCTCATTGTTTTCTTTCTTTTGCTCATTTATTTGTTAAATCTGTTTTGTTTTGTTTCATCTGCTCATTTTTTTCTTTTTCACAATTTAATTGGTTCCTTCTGTTTTGTTCGCTCATTCTTTTCTTCTTTTTCTTTTGCTCATTAATTTGTTCCTTGTTTAATTCGCTCATTCTTTTCTTTCTTTCTTTCTTTTGTTCGTTCTTTCTTTTGTTCTTTCTTTCGTTCTTTCTTTTGTTCTTTCTTTTGTTTGTTCTTTCTTTTGCTCTTTCTTTTGTTCTTTCTTTCTTTTGTTCTTTCTTTTGTTTTTTTCTTTCTTTTGTTCTTTTTCTTTCTTTCTTTCTTGCATTTATTCAGTTGTTCATTCTTTGTTCCTCTTTCTTCACTCATTCATTTGTTCATTCTTTGTTTCATTTGCTTTTTTGTTCCTTCCTTCCTTCTTTTATAAGATCAGGAACTTTGAATCATACCACGATCTGTATTATGGGAATAGTATAGAATAATTTTGTCAAATCCTGGTGGGATATTTTTAGCATGCACAGTAGTTTTCATAGGGTGATATACTGATGTGTTTAAGAAGTCAGGATCAGATATTGTGTGCTGAACCATAGACTGAACACAGCATTCTTCAGATATGTGTCATATTAATCATCAGCGTTACTCACTCTCAACATCTGTGGCTGCTGAACAATAGCTGCAGGGTGCTTTTTCTATCTCTTATTTGCTAGTTTCACAAAACTCTCATATGGTTTTAAACCCTCATATGATTTTAACCAGTATTGGGGGTTATTCTGGTGTAAGGTCTCTTTGGGAGATGATATGTGTGAAGTTGTGCTCATATATGAGATAAAGGGTCGGCTTGTCTTTTCTGCATGAAAGGGCTTGTAGGAACACCGCAGCAATGCAATAAAGGAGACGACTTGAAGAGATATAAAATGGGTTCAGGAAACCTTACCTGTCCTAACCTGGAAAAACCTTTAAAAGTAGTTTGTCTGCCCACACTGACTGCAAAAAGTTGATGTTTAATGTATAAGTTATGGGCAACATAACATTAAATACATGTTGACTTCACGCACAATGGGTAATTTCATCATTTTAGGTTTTAGAGAAACATTTAAACTTAATATTCAATACACAATCCTGAAAAAAAATCAATTTTTTACATATGAAATATGAAATGTTCTTAAAGCACCATTTACTGTACTGTGTGTGCTCTATTTAGGCCTTGATTCTCCTGTATTTTAGTTGTTTTTGGTAAAATGGGGCCGTGACAAGTGCCCTGTAAAATGCATGAATGTCTCATCCATCATTTACCAAGTCAAAGGAATTTTATGGCAACATTGAGTTACACTTCTAGTCTGAAAAGGAATTTCTCTAAACTGTTTCTTCAAACTATTAAATAAATACTGAGCAACTTCAATTGGAGCATCATTGAACCTGTCCACGTTGACACCGAACGACAGCACACTACAAAGCAAAAGCTAGCTGCTAGTGAAAACAGGGACACTTCCTCTCTGAGACAAGTACGTCTAAAGAAATCTTGGTATTCTCTTCCTGTGATACATTTTTAATACAAATTATATATTTATCTATCTCAGACAGAAGTACTTTGTTGGGATTTGCGCAGCTCTACCAGATTCAGTTTCAGCCCCCGGAAACAATCTGAGACTGCGAGGAAAAGTCAGCTTAATCTAGGGAGCTAATTATATACTTATTAACTGCACTGACATGTTTTAATAGCCGTTTGTAGAACTGAGCGTGAAGATATTTAAAAGTTTGCCAACTACACCGCCACATATTGTTGAATAGATTAGTATACTTGTCATCGCAGATTTGAGAAATGATAATCTTGTAATTCAGCTCTTTCACTCACAACAATCCCTTCGATATATTGTGTATTTCTATGTCTGTTTCGAATTTATTACATTTGGGCCATGTCTTATATACACATGGAGAAGATTTATTTTTATTAGGCCTAATCCACACTGGTTGAGTTCATCCTTTTCAATTATGTTAAGAAATGTGCTTTTATTCATTTTCGGTCGCCTGTTCCCTCAAACACATGCATATTTTAGGAGCTGGACCATCCCCAGCCACAAAGTGACTGTGAAAGCAGAGATCTATCTGCTAATTGGGCAGTGCGCTCTGGCTGTGCCGTCAGGACTGATCGTAGTGTTGTACTCAATTGAACTCTGTGACAGAAACAGTGCCAGACTGGCCAAACATTTCCCTCTTTCACACCAGATGGATTATTGTTCTGCTAAATGAGATGCATATTTGTCATGTTCTGTTTGTAAAATCAGTCAAGGCCTTCTTGATATACTTATTCAGTATGGTATAAAATAGTATTGTTCATGTTTATAGTTTGTCACTTTTACTTCCATTTGGCCAAATTCTTTGTGAATATAATCAAGTTAACCAATTATCATATCAGAAGTCCAGGTATCTTTTAACATTTTGCTCTGTTCTTCACAGTTTTTCAGCTCTTCATCATGCGGCTCTCACTGGCACTACTGACCTCTTGTCTCTACTGTTGGAGGCACAGGCCACCGTGGACATCAAAGA
Source organism: Cirrhinus molitorella (assembly GCA_033026305.1). Taxonomy (NCBI): domain Eukaryota; kingdom Metazoa; phylum Chordata; class Actinopteri; order Cypriniformes; family Cyprinidae; genus Cirrhinus; species Cirrhinus molitorella. The sequence goes on along the minus strand of CM065136.1, from coordinate 19,462,957 downwards.
CAGTAATGGTGAGACACTTTACCTTTTTTATCCTCTAGCCAATGAGTTTGTAAATCATTTTGAGTATATTTCCTTAATTTGCAGTGTTTAATCATAAAAAAAAAAAACAAAAAAAAAACTTTTCATTTTCTCATTAAGTATACAATTCAACAAATGAGGTCCAAAAACAACAACAACTAGGGACTATGCAACTATGCACCAAATTTTGCTGCTGAAATTTAAAGAGATAAACAGTCATAATTATGAGCTAAAAATATGAGTGTTCAGCTCGCAGGTTTCACTCTCTCTGTAGCTTGTCACTTTCACTTAATATTCGGCACTATTAATGGTTTCTGTTCTTGTACCACTCATGCTCACCGGAAGAGCTAAATCCACTCAAATAACGCACCTACAGGAAATTTCTATGTAGTATACGTATTCCTGTTTGCAATAGCATTACTGTGCTGTAACATGTCAGTGCTGGTAAAATGTACCCTCTTGTGATGCTATGCTCTGCTCACATGATCTGATACTAATAACTTTGTAGGACTATGTATTATTTGGATAATTAGGCAACAAAAAAATTACATCTGATTCTGTTGCATAAACCTTAATAAAATTGATACATTGATATTTAATATCAATTTTATTATTTTATTATTTTACTCTCAGTAAAAGTGTGGGTATTTTATTGACTTGTTTTTTTTAAAGTTGCAGTAAAAAGTCTTACATAATTGGTTTATATTATTGAATAAAATAATAATTAGTACAAAGCATTTTCAGTTACGGTTTTGGTTTTAGAATTTAGAATTTTCGGTTTCAGCCCACATGTATGTGTATACAGTATATATAAATATATATAGATATATAGTGCTGCTAAATCTAGTATTCACGATTAATCGCATCCAAAATAAAAGTATGTGTACAAATACATGTGTATATAATATAATATAAATGTAATAATAATAGAATAGACATATATTTAATATATAAATATAAATATATATAATATAAATCATTATATATATATATATATATATATATATATATATATATATATATTAGGGCTGTCAAACGATTAATCGTGATTAATCGCATCCAAAATAAAAGTTTATGTTTACATACTATATATGTGTTTACTCTTTATATTCTTTATGTACATATAAATACAAACACATACATGTATATATTTAAAAAAAAATTTATATGTATAAATATTTACACCTGTATACAATTTAGATTATAAATAAATATACATATTTTAGATATAAATCTAAAATATTTTTTCTTAATTTATACATGCATGTGTGTGTATTTATATATACATAATAAATATACAAAGTACACAGACATATAGTATGTAAACATAAACTTTTATTTTGGATGCGATTAATCGTTTGACAGCACTAATATATATATATATATATATATATATGCAACTATTACAGAAGGTTCAAACACTCACTGATGCTCCAGAAGGAAAAAAACATGCATTAAGAGCTGGGGGGTGAAAACTTTTCAACATAATGGAAATGTGTACATTTTGCTCACTTTGCCTAAATATCATTTTTTTTCATTTAGCACTGCCCTTCAGAAGCTACAGAAGATACTTGCATGTTTCCAAGAAGACAAAATTAGTTAAATTTTCCATGATCTTCAAATATCAAAAGTTTTCACCGCCCAGCTCTTAATGCATGTTTTTTTCCTTCGGGAGCATCAGTGAGTGTTTGAACTGTAATAGTTGCATGTGAGTCCCTCAGTGTGAAAAGATGGATCTCAACTCAAAAGTCATAGTTGGAAAGGGTTCAAATACACAAAAATGCTGGAAAACCAAAGAATTTGTGGAAGTTGAAGGATTTTTCTGAGGGTCGTTCAGGTAACAACACAGTATTAAGAATCAAGGGTATGTAAACTTTTGAACAGGGTCATTTTTATAGATTCAGCTGTTGTTTACTCTTGTGGACTATATGTAAATGTATTTTATGTAAAATATCTTATTCAGGTCAGTACTAAATAAAACAATAACATGCATTTTGTATGATCCCTCTTATTTTGCTACAATAATTAATATATATATATAAACAAACTTTTATTTTGGATGCCATTATTTGTGATTAATCGATTTGACAGTAGTAATTAACCCCTTAACTGTGAGAAAGGTCAGAACTCCTGTTATGAAGTAGATTTTTGAGGTGCACTCTTGTCATTAGTTAGTCTATTACTTTTCCCACATAATTTGTAACACAAAAAAGGGTAAAATATCTATTTAGGAGTCTTAGACCTTTCCAATGATATATAGTTTTTCATGATAGATTTGAATTTATTCTTCTAAATATCTCTGTTTGTATTCTATGGAAAAAAATGAAGCCATACAGGAACAACGTTGTGTCAAAATCTCTTTAATGGACCATCAGAACAAATTGGATAAAAAGTCTATAAACATACTCCAAGTCTATGAGAGACATAAATATATTTTGCTGTGCATGGGCTGAGCATAGCCAAGTTAGGTAGTCACTGAAAGCATTGTTTTTTTTCCAGTGCAAGAACAAGTAGCTGTGAAAATAATGATTTTCTGCTCACCATTGTAGGTATGCGCCCATTGCACTATGCTGCCTGGCAGGGGAAGGCTGACTCTGTACTTATGCTGCTGAGAGCTGGAGCTTCTGTGAATGGGGCTTCACAAGATGGACAGATCCCTCTCCACCTGGCTGCACAGTACGGACACTACGAGGTGGTATGTAGCACACTGCTTTTCCAGTATTGACCAGTTTGTGCCAAATAGGAGAACAATGTCAAGATTGAAACAGGTTTCAGACTTTCACCTCCAATGCACCATGTACTGTAGGTTTTGTTGACAGATATGATGGGGATTTGATGTACTGATATCCAGTTACAGTTTGCTCTTGAAATTTTCCAACTCCCCTAAAGTTAAACAGATGAGTTTTACCGTTTTTGATTTGGAAAACAAAGTGTAGTGTTCCTTTAAATGTTGGCTTGTTTTCATGGCATATATGACATCAAAATATAATGAAGATATATTATAATGCATATATCTAGCAAAATGCTCCTCTCTAGAGCTATTATTTCTACCTGACTAATAAACTCTGGGCATTGAATGGCTTTCCTGAGGTAAATGTAAAGGGAGGGCCATTGAACTGATACTAAAAATTCACTTTTGGCTTGTTATTTTCAGTTGTTGAAGTTTCTGTGCATCACTAGTTATGTCACTTAGTAGTATGTTGAAAATAAATGAGCAAAAAGGCCGAATGCAGCACTTTGATAGCGACTCAGGAATGTGCTGTGACTCAAACCAAACTCTAGCTTTTGAGGCTGTTTACAGATCTCAGGCAGCAAGATAAAAAGGATACGTAGTGTTTTATGTTTTCTAACGGAAAAGAAGAAAAACACAAGACGTGTCGTTGCACGCTCGAGGCAGAAAAGAGGTCCCCAGCAAAGATAACATTACTTAGCAGGTCTAGGGCTTTGTTTCAAAACAATGCATTTTTTAGTTAACCTCGCTGTGTATATGATACTTCTCAGATTGACCAGTTGTAGAGTATTCCCTTTCCAAATGTCCTACCCTTTTTCACAAAACATGTCACAGGATATAATGTGCGCTATATTACGCAATCATTTATGAAGAATCAACAGTATTTCATTGGCCTTTTCTTCTTAGTCCTTGACCTTTTTGGATGCTATTTAAACTTTTCATATATGGGTTGATTAAAACTGATAATACTTTTGACATTGTCTTCTGTTGTATAATCCCAGAAACGTTATGTAGGCAGACACAGGGCTTCTGCCCTTTCATAGCATCTCTGTTTCTGTGTCTCCCCTCAGTCTGAAATGCTACTGCAACACCAGTCCAACCCCTGTACTGTCAACAAGGCGAAGAAGACCCCTCTGGACCTAGCCTGTGAGTTTGGCAGACTCAAGGTGAGCCAAAAGTGTTGTTACAAGTACATCTGTTGTGACGTTGTAACTTTTCTGTATCAGAACATAATAAAAAATTATATGGTCCTTGGCAGGTCTGGAAACATAAATCCTCAGATAAACCACATTACATGACAAATCACACCGCGTCATTATTTATTTAACAAAAATAAAGCCAAGATGGAAAAGCCACCTGTGAGAAAGTTAGGACACCCTATGATTCAATTGCTTGTAGATCCACTTTTAATAATAACAACTTGAAGTAATAATTTCCTGTATGACTTTATCAGTCTCTCACATTGTTCAGGGGGAATTTTGGCCCACTCTTCTTTGCAACGTTGCTGTAGTTTATAGAGGTTTGTGGGCATTTGTTTACAGACAGCTCTCACCACAGTTGGAGTCAGGATGACCTCTTGACTGGGCCTCTGCAACACCTTGATTCTTTTATTTTCAGCCATTCTGTTGTAGATTTACTAGTGTGCTTGGGATCATTGTCCTGTTGCATGACCCAATTTTGGTCAAGCTTTAGCTGTCGGATGGATGGCCTCACATTTGACTTTGGATACTTTGGTATACAAAGGAGTTCATGGCCGCCTCAGTGACTGTGAGGACCCCAGGTCCTGTGGCTACAAAACAAGCCCAAAGTCATCTGCATGTGTGACTTTTGATATGCAGTGTTTGTGCTGATATGCTCTACAGGTTTTCACCAAACTTGGCATGTTCATCATGGCCAAACATCTCCACTCTGGTCTTGTCTGTTCAAAGGACATTGTTCTAGAAGTCTTATGGTTTGTTCAGATACAACTTTGCAAACCTAAACCATGCTGCCATGCTTTTTTAGTTAGAAGAGGTTTTCTTCTGGCAAGCCTTCCAAAAATACCATACTTGTCCCATATTTTAATTGTACTATCATGAACTTTTTCATTTAAAATGTTAACTGAGGCCTGACAATTCTTTGAGCATTAGATGTCTGATCTTGGGGTGAACTTCCTGGGACATCCACTCCTGGTAGGATTGGTGCCTGTCTTGAATGTCTTCCACTTGTAAGTAATCTTCCTCACTGTGGAATAATGGACTTCAAATTGTTTGGAAATGGCCGTGCTACTCTTCCCAGATAGATGGCAGCAACAATTGCTTCTCCAAGATCATTGCAGATGTCTTTTCTCTTTGGCATTGTGTTAACACAGACCTGAAAGCTCCAGACAGCAAACTGCCAAAATGTCTGCTTTTATAGATGTGCTAACTCTTGCTGATGATCAGTTAATCAAAGGCATTTGATTAGCAGTACCTTACTGCTATTTACCCTCTTAAATCCTATGTTAAGAGTAAGGAAGTCCTAACTTGGTCACACATGGCTTGTCCATTTTGGCATTTTTTTTGTATTAAATAATTAATGACATGGTGCAATATGTTATGTATTGTTGTTCATCAGAGGTTTTACTTCCCAATATATTTTTATTATGTCCTGATACAGAAAGCCATGGAATTCAATAGGGTGTCCTAACTTTTACACATGACTATATATTAGAGATTAGGACTGGGTGAAAATATTTTATCCTCATTTACATAAATGAACCATAGTGCCCTGCACCCACTAGTAAAAAGAAAAAGGAAAAAATTATATCTTGTGTCTGAATAATTTTTGGTTTGACTGTATGTATATATGTCACTCAGAAAT